>JASWHV010000050.1:0-554793 GCA_030760725.1 Neostapfia colusana | reverse complement strand
CAGTGATGACATGCCACTAGATGTCGAACCAGGACGTACCCAGTGCTGAAGGCTCCCACACATTGTGGGGTCTAAGGAAAGGTTATTTCTAGACAGCCTTACTCCTGCTTTTGCAGAGAGGCTAGTTCAAACCAAAAACCTCAGAATACAAGTGATAAAGCGAAGACACACTACCACTGCCACTAGATGTTGAACATACCATGGGGTAAATTGAGAGCTTATTTACCATCATGATTAAAAATACAGGCTACCCGGGCTAAGAACTCAAAACAAAAATTGCACATAATTTTATTATTTGAAAAACATAATCAACCAAATTGATACCGGAACTGAAAGGTGAGCAAAGCTTTGGAAAATCGAAAGGGGGCGGGAGCTGGACCAGAAATAGCATAAAAGAACAAATATCAGTCATAAAAGAAGCTGAAATCAGATTTAATAAATATTATATATGAAAATACTTGTGTTTCTAACAATGGAAATATATGTATTAATATAAAGACATAAAGTTATAAACAAAGCCTATAGACGTGTTAGGTATATGACTAGACCTGCTTCCAGAGTTCTTCCGCTTCTTTTGTACGACCTCGCATTTTAGCCCGATCAGCAATAGCAATTGCCCAGTTGTAATATGCCTAAAAGAAATAAATATGTCAAACAGAGTAGTAAAAGTAGTGATACCTGTTAGCGCTACGCATTGGAACTATGAAGCCGTGTTCTACAGGTGATCTCAAATTGTATACTATTGAAAAACCAAAAACTTGTACAATTTTTTCAGTGGTGTAATAAATGACAAGCTTACATCATAAAGAGTTGGACAAAGTCGGGTAGCTTCAGCGTACTTTTTACAGGCTTCCTCAAGCAATGCATCTTTAGAGGAACTAGAATTAGGATCCACATTGTCTGCACTCTCCTGAAATAATATTTTAAAAGAATAAGATACAAGATAAGCATAAAAGTTAATATCAGTTCGTAGTATACATTTAATGTTCATGCTTAGAACAGAAAATTAGTTTACATTCGGATTCCAAGTTAAGTGTAAATAGTGTAATAATCAATGGAATGAAAATGTACCTGGAGGACTAGGGCCCAATTATAATATGCATCAGGGTCATTGGGATTTCTTTCAATTGCACTTACATACCTGCATAGAAGAACTTTAGAACTCGGCAGTAACAAGTAATTACATATGACATCACCAGAAGGTGTGATCTATTTGTAATATCAAGAAACAAAGTTTAAGCAGGCAAGGTAAAAAAACCTTTTGGCAGCAAAGGAAAGAATCCTTTGGCGAGAACGACCTTCCTCGTCAACTCCAGTTACACTGTTTATCAAGTCCATCGCGACGTCATGATGGGATGAGAGCTGCTGAGTGCTATCTTGGCTGATATGGATGGAGAAAATTAATTAAAATATTTAACATCGGGGCCAGTTCATTACAAAAATTTGTGTCGCATGAAAAAAATGGTCCACCATCTATGTTGTACCAGTAATGAATCAACGTCATACATCATCACAGAGTATGAAAGAAGATATAACGATTAATGCATGTACTAACAAATAAAAACCATCTGGTATCAATTGCTCATTTTCCCATTGGGAAAATTGTTTGAAACTCTTCCCTAAAAAGCATTGTGACGGGAACAGAAGTGCTCCCAACAATCCCAGAAGGTGAGAACTCTAGTAGGTTCACCGTGAACAATAATTTTTCTTTGATAAAGTATAAGATCTCCAAACTAAATGCCATTAATGAAACTATTATGCTTACGCCTAACCACTAAAATACAGCAACTACCACATAACCAGCATGGCTACTAATGTTGTAGAAACAGACCCAAATCCGATATCTAACTCTACTACCTAAATTAAGCAGATAGCAACCAAAATTAAGCAGCAGCGGCACAATTGTCATCTCAAGTAGCCAACCCAAGACCAACGCGAAGTCAGAATCGTACAAATAATACACCATTGTAGCAAACCTAGGTACCTAACCCAAGTCACAGAGGATCTAGTACGCATGAATGATATCTAAAATGGCGCATCAGCGAGGCCCGAATCCCCACGAACCTGTACGACGAGCCCTCGGCATCGGCCGATCCAACCCTGCTCCCCTCCCCAAACGCGGATCTCGCGCCGCCGCCGGTGCCCTCGGCCGCCGCCCCTTCGTCGTCCTCCTTGAGCTCGCCGAGGAGCTCCCGCATGGTGAATGGACGGGACCCCTCGCCCCCCAGCGCCGCCTTCGCCTCCTCCTGCTTCGCCGTCGCCGATCGCGGCGGCTCCTCGTCCTCCTCCTCCTCCACCACCACCTCTGGCGCCACCGCCGCCTCCAGCTCCCGCGTGCCGTTGGCAAGGTCCCCAGCGCCCGCGGACCTGTTCTCCACGGCATCCTCCATGATCACTCCTCAGGGCTCGGGCTCGGGTTCGCGTGGCGGGATCTGGGAGCAGAGGCGCGAGCGCGTGGCGGTCACTAGTCTCGTCTCGGTGCGCGAAACGAAGCCAACACGAGACCCGTCAGCGCAGGGGGGAGGGGGGGGGAGAGCTTACGTGTGTAGAGGTGGGCAAACCCGAATTACGATGTCAAAAACCCGAACTCGAATCTGAAAAATTCTGAAAACTGAAACGCAAATCATTTTTTAATAGAGGTTTGTAAAATCCGATAATATTTCGGATAATGATATCCAATCCTAAAATATCCGATCTTTAGTTTAGGCAATGGTTTTTTCTGTGCATTGGTCTAACATACCTTGAATTTAGCCAGTGGCTTACATGTAATTATAATGTTATATGGTCACACTACTATTCTTCAATTATTCTTATAAACTTCCAATTATTTTGCTGCTAGAATATCATTTTTGTTTCTGTTTTGGCTGCTATATTTTTATCTATTTTTCTTTGTTATATCACTATTTGCGTAATATGGGTAACCTTAATCCGAATTTCTGGGTACCGAATTTTTTAGTACACTAAAATTTAGATAGTGGTTTAAAAATCCAAAATTTTGAAACCCGAATTGTTACCCGAACTGGCAGCTATACGTGTCGACGTTTAACTCACCACTGAGCACACAGACTCGCAGTAACAGCCTGTAATGAGTCGGTACGGGCCACGAAGCCCAACACTAGAGGAGGAAAAGGCCCAATCACGAGGGTATTTTGGAGAAACCACCACCAGGACCGGAAGCGGTGTAAGGGACAGGACGGGGTGCACCGGGCTCAAGTGTCGGCGCATCGACCGCGGAGGAGGCTGCCCAAATCGCGTGATTCCCCTTCGACCCCGTGCGTGACCGCGACGAACCTAACCTCCCCCGACGGCCTCCGTCTGGAAGCGCAAGCGCAGGTGAGCCAGCGGCCAACCATCGGCAACTCAACCGCTTTAGCTTCGTCCTTTTCATGGCTCGATTCAGTGGGATTTTTGACTTTTGGGTGGAAATAATTCGGACGGGGATTTCCGCCTCGAGACGTAGGAGTCTGCCATGGCCGGGGAGAAGATCTTTTTGTTCGAGGAGGTCGCGAAGCACAACGTCACCAAGGACTGCTGGATCATTATCGCCGGCAAGGTGCGGTTTTTCTGCTGCTCCCCTTTTCGTATGGCTGGTGGCCTGCTTGCGGTTTCATACTTTAGCATCTGGTTTCCTGAAATCGATTAGTAGTGCTCATGTTGGCGATTGCTTTCATTTCCCCTCGAGCTGCACAGGTTTTAGAGCTAGGAGAGCTAAAGATGCTAGTATATGTTAGGTTGGTCGATTTCGTGGAGGATAGTTTATGGTGCTAGAACGGGTATGTTGAGCTGGTGGAATCGAACTGATCTGGACTGGCATCTACTTCCTTTCCTTACATGTGGCCATCATATTATGTGACTTTTGCGCTTTCAGAATTGCTATCGCATGTCGTAGCAGTTAAGATGTTTATGGATCACAAACGTATATACAATGAGGTCGAATAGGTTATGGTTGTTATTCGTTGGTAACGATGATCGATCCAGGTCCAGTAAACCGCCTTTTATATCCACTTCATGTAGTTTCATGACCAGTGGGGATGAGCCAATCCAGGTAAAATAAATGTCCTCCTAGATCCACTTTATTTGTTCCATGTGCCTAGATGAATATAGAATAACACATGGCTCATGGTCAGCATTTATCAGATAACTACAAGGACCCTATATGCTTATGTAAGTTGAACACTTTTTTCTATTTGATGAGATGCTAATGTAGCTTGTCCTTATCATGATTTTTCCTATATGTACTATTTTTATGGTGGAAGGAAATGAACCAATTATAATATAATTCTCTGAAGTCATTTAAATTATAAATTGTTTACCAGATGATTTGTGGTTGATCTTTGTTGTTAGATATAATCCCGTTTTTTCTAGAATAATTAGTGTTATAGATAGAGTTCAAGTCAAATAAGAGTAGGAGTCTAGGTAATATTAGATTAGCACTCTGTAATTTGGGGCTATATATATAGCCCCCCTATTGAGAAAAAAAATCAAGAGAACAGTTTAGAGAGCAGAAGAAGGACTTGCATATAGTGTTCATCGACTTGGAGAAGGCGTACGACAAGATACCAAGGTCAGTCATGTGGTGGGCACTAGAGAAACATAAAGTGCCAACAAAGTACATTACCCTTATCAAGGATATGTACAATAATGTTAGGACAAGTGTGCGCGTAAGTGATAGTGAGACTGATGCATTTCCTATCACGGTAGGACTACATCAAGGATCGGCTTTGAGCCCATACATCTTTTCCTTGGTGATGGATGAGGTGTCGAAGGATATACAAGGGGATATCCCTTGGTGCATGCTCTTTGCTGATGATGTAGTGCTGGTAGATGGAACTAGAGATGGTGTTGATAAGAAATTAGAGTTATGGAGACAAACCTTAGAGTCCAAGGGGTTTAGACTTAGTAGGACCAAAACCGAGTATATGAGGTGTGACTTTAATGGTGTTGGTCGTGAAGAGGGAAATGTTAGTCTACAAGGACAAATAGTACCTAGAAGGGACTCTTTCCGATACTTAGGATCAATGTTACAAAGCAATGGCGATATTGATGAGGATGTTTGCCACAGGATCAAGGTAGGGTGGATGAAATGGCGACAAGCCTCTGGAATCCTATGTGATAGGAAAGTCCCACAAAAGCTAAAAGGGAAGTTCTATAGGACGGTGATCAGACCCGCGATGCTCTATGGGGCGGAATGTTGGCCAACTAAACGGCAACATGTCCAACAAATGAGTGTCGCAGAGATGCGCATGCTACGGTGGATGTGCGGGCACACGAGAAGAGACCGAATAAGGAATGAGGCGATTCGAGATAAGGTAGGGGTGGCGCCGATTGAAGAGAAGTTAGTCCAACATCGACTTAGGTGGTTTGGACATATCCAACGGAGACCTCCAGAAGCACCGGTTAACAGTGGGATCTTAAGAGGTAGAGAAAATATTAGGAGGGGTAGAGGACGACCAAGGTTGACCTGGGAGGAGGCGTTAAAACGAGATTTGAGAGATTGGAATGTATCCAGAGACTTAGCTCATGATAGGACCGCATGGAAAGTAGCAATCCATGTGCCAGAATCGTAGTCTTGTTTTTTTCTTTTTTCTTTTTTCTTTTTTCTTTCTTTTTTCTTTTTTCTTTTCTTTTTCTTTTTCTTTTTTTCTTTTTTCTTTTTTCTTTCTTCTTTTCTCTTTTTCCTTTTTCTTCTTTTTCTCTTTTTTTCTTTTCTTTTTTCCTTTCTTTTTCTTTTTTTCCTTGTTCTTATAACTCTTCCTCTCTTTTACTTCATTGATATTGGGTTTCATGTCTAGCCGACCCCAACAGGCTTGGGATAAAGGCTTGGTTGTTGTTGTTGTTGTTGTAGAACAGTTTAGAGGTAATTAATCCCAGATTTCCAACAATTGGCATCAGAGCTAGGTTTAGTTCTAGGCGAAGGCGTGAGGGTTCCTGAAGAGCAGATCTCGTCGAGATCAGGTGTCGGTCGCACCTGGTTGGCGAGCGCGAGCTCGATGAGGCGGTGGAGACGCCCGACTGGGATGGCCATCGCGGATCGGGCTCGGCGTGGCGCACGGGGGGGTAGGGTGGCGACGCCCGTGCTGCTTCTTCGTGGGCGAGGCGGAGGCGGGAGAGCGTGTTCCTCCGGGGGGGGGGGGGGGGGGGGGGGCGACGCCGAGCTCACGCTCGTCTTCGTGGACCGGCGCGCGCGGCAGGGTGCCTAGTGCCTTACCCGGGCGACCACGGCCGGCGCGAGGCGGCAGCATACGCCCTCAGCCTCATCCGGTGCGTTCTAGCGAGCGGCGAAGGCAGCAACGCGACGGCTGAGCAGAGAGGAGAGGTGGTTGCTCGGTGGTGCTCGTGACTGAATAGAAGCTCGGTGGCTGGGCAGGGAAAAGGAGAAGCCTGTTGATTAGGGTTTCACTGAGAAGGCCGGTTGGGCTGGGCTGCTTGGGCCCTTCAATGGATCACCTGGCTGGCCCAGCTGTTGGTGTTATTTGCTAAAGCCACCCGTACCAGAGATTGTTATTGATTTACTAAACGTACACAAGAGGTGTACACAATACGGAGGGTAAATCAATGACACTGCACTATCCCTTGTTAACGAAGACCAATTATACAGCAAGGGCAATTAAGATGATGGTTTTTTTGAAGGCACAGGGGATATGGGAAGCTGTTGAGGAGAAAAAGAGTAATGTTGATCCAAAGCAAGATCATTTGGCCCTTGCGGCCATCTATCATGCTATTGATGAAGACACTCTCATGCGAATTTCTGAGAAGGAGATAGCTAGAGAAGCGTGGGAGTTGATCAAGATCAAGTTCTTCGGTGAAGAACACGTCATGGAAGCAAGGATCCAAACTCTTCAAAATGAGTTTGACCTAATGCGCATGAACGAAGGAGACTCCATCGACGACTTTGCCACAAGAGTGATGATCATTGTCACAAAGATCCGTGGTCTTGGAGGAAGAGTTGAAGAAAGCTACATTGTGAAGAAATTGTTGTGAGCTCTACCTTTAAAATTTCTTCACATTGCATCCACCATTGAGCAATTTGTGTACTTAAAGGCAATGACTGTGGAGGAACTCGTTAATAGGCTCAAAGCACATGAGGAACGTGTACATGGCTTCAACAACCAAGATCATGAAGAAAGACTCCTTTTAAAAAGAGAGAAGTGGAGAGCAAGAGAAGCAAAGGGTGGAGAGAAACTTCTTTTGACACGAAAAGAGTGGAAGGCTCAAGAGGGTGGTCAAAAGAGAAACAAGAAATTTGACAAATCGAAGATTCAATGCTTCAATTGTCAAAAACTTGGTCACTTTGTCAAAGAATGCTCCAAGAATGAAAAGAAAGATGAGATGGTGCTTCTTGCATCAGAAGATACTTTGTTTTGATCTCACAAGCAAGGTGTGCTCGAGATAAAGATGTGACCATCTCGAGTGTGTGTGTGATCGGATTGAAGATGTGTCTATTCCGAGATCGAGTGCAGGATGAAAATGAGCCCATCCTGGGGTTGAAGATGTGACCAACCCGAATGCGTGTGCAGGGTGAAAATGTGACCATCCTGGAGGTGTAGTGGCGTCCATCCCAAAATTGAGTTGTGCAGGGTGTAGATGTGACCATCCTGGAGGTGCAGTTGTGTCCATCCCGAAAGTGTGTTTAGGATGGAAGTGTGTCTCCATCCTAATTAGTGTGAGTGTGGTCTAGAAAAACGAGATTAGGGGGTGATTGTTAGATATAATCCTGTTTTTCTAGAATAATTAGTGTTAGAGATAGAGTCCAAGTCAAATAAGAGTAGGAGTCTAGATAGTATTAGATTAGGACTCTGTAATTTGGGGCTATATATATAGCCTCCCTATTGAGAAAAAAATCCAGAGAACAGTTTAGAGAAAATTAATCCCGGATTTCCAACATTTTTAGCTCCACCAAAGCGGGATCTTGACAATCTATGTGGCTGTTTAGAGGAAATTTATCTCTTCCTCTCTTTTACTTCATTGATATTGGGTTTCATGTCTAGCCGACCCCAACATGCTTGGGATAAAGGCTTGGTTATTGTTGTATTGTTGTAATGCATGCCATGTTCTATGTTCCCCTAAACTGGATTTGACTGTAACTGTTATGATATTCCTTTGGCTAGTGCTTATCAGCCACGTTAATTTGGAATGTATATTGTAGCCCCAAGTTAACTAATGAGTCATCACTGTTGTCATCCTTGTAGTGTGATCACTAGACATTGTGAAGCCGCAGAGCTGCCAACTATAAAATGTACTGTACTTTTTAGCACTTAGCAAGCACAATGGTATTATCCCTATTGTTAGCATACTGTACTGGCTTGCTTCACCTTTTTCTATGCATTAGGAATAGAAAAAAGGGGAGACTTGCAAGGAATTAAAATGTTTAAACTTATGCTTCTGCTGACTCTGATATGTCCTATTTCTTTGCCGGTCAGAAAGTGGGATAAATGACTGGAAATACCTGCCATCTGTGCTGAAAAATGCATTTGACACAACATTTATTGTCATTTAACAATTCAGGTGTATGATGTCACTCCTTTTATGGATGAACATCCTGGTGGTGATGAGGTGTTGCTAGCTGTAACTGGTGAGCCATATTTTTATGGTTTCATAGTTTTAGCCTAAACCATGGCATCTTAATATTGAAAACTGATCAGTGCTATTTAATGCAACCAGGCAAAGATGCTACGAATGATTTTGAGGACATTGGCCACAGTGATTCTGCAAGGGAGATGATGGAAAAGTACCAAATTGGAGAGATAGATGCTTCAACCATCCCAGCAAAGCGTACTTATGTACCTCCCCAGCAAGCACCCCAGAATGCAAATAAGGATAACGACATCCTCATTAAGATCTTGCAGTTTCTTGTTCCCATTTTGATCTTGGGCCTTGCCTTCGCTATTCGGCAGTACACCAAATCTGAATAGTTCTGTTCTTAGCTATTGGAAGTATGTGTCTATGTGGACTCGTTTAGATGAAAACAATTTAATTGGATGTACTGTATTTGTCAGGTGATATATCATTCCATGTACCACAAACATCCATTTTGTACCTGAGTATGTTGTTTCTCCACAAACTGATATATGAAGATATTCCTCTCATGAACTGGTAATATTTTATTCCATAAGATGATATTCCTCCATGAAACTGATATAAGGTGAGATTGACTCTTTCGTAAAAACTGTTACTAGATTAGGGCAATTCTATTATTATCTTTTTATGTGGGCTCGTGGGGTATAGAGCAGAACTTGAGAACATGAACAATATTTGACGCATCTTGTTGGAGGAAACAATGTCCCTAAGGACGTTTGATGGAAGCATCGGCGCTTTGGTTCTTTCTCTAACGACACTCCATGTTACTAGGTGCCCTACCCTGACTAAAGCTTTTTGTTTAGCATTCCTTTTGTTAAGTTAGGGTAAAAATCGATGCCACGTGGATCATAATGATTGAAAGTATTTTGCATCTAGTGATGGTTTGAATCAATCGAGTCTCGGAGATCGCACCTTCTGCGTTTATGTCGGAAGCATGATGGTCTTGAACAATTTCTTGCATGGACGCTAACTTCATTAGAGTCAGAAAGAGGTAGGCAGTTAGCAGACACATTATCCGCATTTCCAGAGTCTAGGAAGACCGTCAATTTAAGGGCACACGAAGAAATGGAACACAAATACAAGGACAACAGAGTAGCACACGACTGAATCAAGGGACTATCCGCCTCGTACAGTATGTTTTGCTCAGCAAAAACAAAAATAGTGCAATGCTGACAAACAGCAAACTAGTCATCTCCAATAACGTGTTTCCTATCCATAACAAAGACTGGTGCTTGATTCAACCTTAACTACAATAAATCGTACAAAAAGTGGCCGAAAGATCCATGCCTACTCAAATCCTATCGTGAAGGGTGACCACTAAATCATGTGCATCATCCAGGAGCTTCCAAATGTCCAGCTGGCCAGCCATGCTGTTACAATCCCTTATGATCTCATCCATACTGCTATAGCTTTCTATGATCAATTTCCTCTTCTGTAGCACGCTAGCAGCAATTGCATATAGCAGTAAATCATCTGTCGGAGGGGAACCAACCCAAAGTTTTTGCCATGATGATTTTGCAATCCCAGCACGGTTTGCTGCCTGATCAGCCCACATCACCTCCCAAAGACATAAGGTCTGCTCAAAGGTGAGCTCCCTTCGGAACATTACAACAACCATTCTGTAAACAAAAAAGCAATCTGCAGCTTCGAGCATCTCCAAATGTCTGTAAAGACGGAAGTCCTTGTATTTGATTATCCTGGCGACCATATTGAGTTGCCTGCGAATACCCGCTTCATCAAGCCTGAAATTATGACGGGCTTTCCTCATAAAACCAGCAAAGCACCAGAAGGCCAAATCGTCTTCCTCCAGCACAGCAAGGAGGGGTGCAAGGAGGTCACTCATGCCCTGGCAATATCCGATTTCAGGATCATAGATTGCGTAGGCCTCAAGTACAGCAACAAGGCGCGATGCATGATGGATCCTATACAGTTCTAAGTGTTCATAGTCTTTCAAACAAACAGCCTTTGCAGATTCAATTGCCTTCTCCTTTGATATTGCAGCCTGTGATGGAGAATAGGAAGCCCATTCATCATTAGCACGAACAGCATCCAGACGAATAATCCGTTGCCATGTCTCAAAATCCTCGATTGTCTTTGTGGACTGCACAGGACGGGCAGCCTTAGACAACTCAATATCATTTTCTGTATTTCCTCTAGTGTTTGAATACCTGGGGATACTTTCTTGTTCATCTTCAACAGAAGACGGATGAACTGCAGGCACATCCTCATGAGACACTTCTTCATGAGCCACATCACTTATCTCACTCTCTTCCGCATTAGATGAACTAGAAGAGCAGCGATTTTCTTCCATATGCTCTGGGTTCGTTTCAGATGTGGCATCATGCACTTCTTCCTCTGTATTGACAGGATCTTCTTCCTCAAGTGTGTGATGCTCCTCAATGCTAGTTTTTTTAGCAATTTCATCAGATTCAACAGAACTAATAGCAGATTCTTCACCTTTCTTAGGACTGATGCCGCCTTCATGGTTGTATCTGACTGTTTCATCTGTGTTTTGCTTGATCTCTTCAATACTGTACGCAGATCGTCTCAGGCAATGCTTCCTCAATAACAGATACCCCTTCCTACATGGAGTTATTTATGTTATCAAGTTCCACTTCAGGAAATCAAAAATATAACAAGCAAAACAAATTTTCTTTGATCAACTTCAGACGGTCCTATACAGTTAAATAGGAAGAACAAAGACATGATAAAGTGCAGATCAATATACCTGTTCTCAGCCTTAATTGTATCTCGTTCTGCTTCTGAGCTATCAAGATTGTAACTGCATGAGTTGAAGTTCATATTATTACTTGGAGCATGTCACATATATTACAAACATATAAGCTATAAGGTGTATGAATTTCACAGCACATTTCTTCTTTCTGAGAAGAGATATATTGATGTACTGCATCCATTGAAAAAAAAGGAAACATAGGCTTTACCAGCTGTACTCAAATGAGATAAATTGTGTGTACAACATGCATATTCACTAAAAAATTCCGCCCATTAAACTCAACCAACAGTCCAAAATGCTCAAGTTCAGTTTATACTATAAAATATGTCTTCTCAGAAATATAGGTGGTTCATCCATCTCCAGGGGTAAGTTTATTGGATAGAAAACGATCTTACTAAGGATATGTCTTGTTCAAGTACCTCACGAATCTAACTATACATCTTTAACTGTTTAACATATCAACAGCTGTACAGAAATCAAGATTCAGAGTTACCAGAGATTACTTACACTCCCAGAAGGAACGGCCAGACTTGTGCTCTGATACTTGGTTCGATCCCCTATCGGAGTACATCGAAACAAATTACTGAATTAGTTAAGTCTCGTAACATCGTAGACTCTTTAGTAGCCGCAACTTACTCCGCCCCGAACTTTCTTCAGAAGCTTCGCTCCGCCGTGCTGGAGCTTCCCCTCCGGCGTGAACAGGTCGCGCCACTCCTGCGCCGTGAGCGGCGCCTTTCTCCTCTGCCGGCGCCACGGCGATTCGATCCCGCCCCTGCACCGGAGCAAGCGCTGAGAAAGGAGAGTAGGCCGCAGCAACAGGAAACAACTTGAATAAGGGGGCAGCCGTGCGGGCGCGGGGGGCGACCAACCTGCGGGAGGAGACGATGATGGCGACGAGCGCGAGCCCGGCGGCGGCCGTGACCCCCACGGCGACGGCGGTGTTCCATCTCCCCACGCCGTGGGCGCCGAGGAGGCCGGTGGCCACGCGCTCGACGCAGCCCCACGCCCACATCGGGCGCAGATGCCCGCCGGATCGCTCCACGGCTACCTTCCGGTGCTACCCCCGCCGCCGGGCCCGCCGCCGCTGTTGCCCTCGATCGAAAGATTCCGGCCTCCCGGTTTCCTTCTACTTTCCCATTTCGCTCTGCTTTGCGTCCCCGACCCCGACGGACCGTGTTGGTGGCCGGTTGGGTGCGACACGTCAGGGGTCGGTTGGCGCCGCCTAGTTCCTGATGATGAACTGCCCTAGTACTGCCACGTCGTCCTCAAAAAAAAAAGTACTGGTCAACCGGGCTGCTCGTTTGAAACCTCCTCTCACGCAGTTTACTTTCCCTTTTTTACAGAGGGATTCGTTCAGTGATCGAACGACACAAATCCTGGATCTGATTAATACTCTTTTTGTTTTCAAATATATGACGTTGACAGATAGCTAATTTAATTCAAACAGAGAGAGTATCTGGACAGCTCGTGTGTCATCGTGCAGTTCATAACTCGAAAAGAAATGACAAAACGTACTTCTCTGCAGAGACCACCGACACTGTGAACATGCTGCCAGATCGAGGAGGGTACGTAGATCTTGTTAACAACTTATTACTAATTTCTGTCTGCTTGCATTTGGTGAGCTAACTGTTAGATAGTTAGGTATTTTACGGTACATTTTAATTCTAAGAGTAATAAAAAAT
The DNA here is from genome assembly GCA_030760725.1 of Neostapfia colusana. NCBI lineage: Eukaryota > Viridiplantae > Streptophyta > Magnoliopsida > Poales > Poaceae > Neostapfia > Neostapfia colusana. The sequence continues at coordinate 541,800 of JASWHV010000050.1, read as the reverse complement.
TATGATATAATTGAAAATGAGCAATATTATGGCTTCATAAGGATTGTTCGTGTTCACGCTTAATCTGTATAGGAATAGAAAGAACACAACAAATGAATGTGAGAGCGTCAGGTTGTACCCTGAGGCAGGACCAGTGCCGGAGGCACCGGCGGTGCCGTTCCCAACAGTTGACATGTTGAGCTGCTTAAAGTAGTCGATCGTTAGTTGAGACAGAAAGACCGGAAGCAGTAAAGTCCCACGAACGTCCTTCACCAGGAAGTAGTCGTTCGTACAAGCGAGCACTCGCGCAGAGTTGCGCTTCCCAAAAAATTGATCGTCCGCCTACGCGTGCAAATATCGCAGCTAGACGAGGTTTCGAAAGCCTGCTCTCGCAAGTTCTGTGCGCACAGAGACTTGCGAAGGGAATGCAGAGTGCGCAGCAATAGTAGTGAAGTGTGTATTTTCCAGAGTGAATGAGGGAGCGCCTTATATATCTACTTGACATACTGAATCAACTTTATTGCGCGAGATTAATTCTTTGTTTTAATACGTCAGTTACTAGTAACATATGTTTTAATACGTCGGTTACTAGTAACGTCTATATTTAATTCACCGTTATAATTGAGTTGATTCAATTCTCAAAAAGGTAAAAATATTTAACTCAGCGCAATAAGAATGATGCAGCAATTTCTCCACACACACGCACACGCCGCTCGTCGCAAGTCACAAGTCACGCGATTTTCTCACGCAAAAATGCATGTGACGCGTACGCGTCACGCACGGCACCGCTCGGCGCGCGTGTAGCACTCCCTTTTCTTCTTTCCAACTTCTCAAATAGAGAGTAATAGTCCACCTATTTAAGTTGGTCAAAATCCTCTTCAACTACCCATGTGGGACTACATAGTTTAGCCATATAGCATTAATGTGGGCCTTAAAATTAATAGGATTAATTTGGGTAATCAATGGGCCTTGTTCAAATTATTCCAACAATCCTCACCAATTTCGAGACACACAAAATGCTCTCAATTCTACTACTGTTTTGATATACCAGAGTTTTGATGGAGACTGTTAAGTTGAACATCCATCTAGAGCAAAGGCTACACTTTATCTACAACTGATCAATGGACTATGTCTTGAATTGACAGTCTTGTGCAGACAAGTTTTACCGAAGGTCTTTTCTAGTACTAGGCTGCTAAGGCATCCCCGCGGTTTGGAGCATATAAGTTATACTTCAGGCCTTTCATGAGCATCTAGAGACTACCGAAATCTCATAGACTACGACTAGTAGTCGAACTCATAGTGTAATTCTTATAAGATGTTGTGTAGGACAACATCTTTGCTTAATTAAGCCACACGAACCACATTAAGTCAAAAGCCAACCTGCCGTACAGTTTGAAGAGAAATGCATTTTCACAAGAATGAGTCTTATTCAAAGGTTCTCTTCTCTCAGCCAGCCATGACTTGTTTCATTGTCATAATTCACGAGATCTCCGATCACATAAGACATGTTGTCGCCATGGCTTGACTCACTAAATGGGTCTCAAGCCCAATTCCTTGGATGCATTGTCGATCACAGATCATGAAAGACCCTTTGTAAATTGATCTGCCAGATTTTCAGCCGTTGAGATATAATCCAGGCCTATCACTCCGGAGCTTCTCAATTTTCTGACAGATTTTAACCGCCTCTTTACATGTCTAGATGACTTCATGTTGTCCTTTGAACTGTTCACTTTAGTAATCACAGTCTCATTGTCACAGTTCATTAAGATAGCCGATATCGGTTTTTCAACCATCGGTAGATCCATCAAGAGTTCACGAAGCCACTCAGCCTCAACTGTGGCGGTATCTAATGTTGTTAGTTCTGCTTCCATAGTTGAGCTCGTTAAGATGGTCTGCTTGCAAGACTTCCAGGAAACAGCGCCACCTCCGAGCGTGAACACATATTCGCTCGTGGCTTTTATCTCATCACCATCAGAGATCCAATTAGAATCACCATAACCCTCTAGAACCTTCGGGTTCCCGGAATAGTATATCCCGTAGTTCGTTGTGCCTTTTAGATAGCGCATTACTCTCTCAAGAGCCCGCCAATGATCATCTCCTGGGTTTGAAACAAACCTGCTAAGTTTGCTCACGGTAAATGAGATGTTAGACCTCATAGCACTAGCTAAATACATAAGGGAACCAATGATTTAAGAGTATCTCAACTGATCTCTCATTATCCTTTTATTTTTCTTCAAAATCATACTAGCATCATAAGGTGTTGGAGCAGGTTTACAATCGCTATGACCAAACGACGTAAAACCTTTTCCACATAATGGGATTGTAGAAGTTTAATCCCACTATCACCTTATATCACTAGTTTTATGTTAAGGATAACATCAGCCTCTCCCAAATCCTTCATCTCAAAGTTTTGAGACAAAAACTCTTTGACTTTCTTAATCACATTAAGGTTTGTCCCAAATATAAGTATGTCATCAAGATACAAGCATAATATTACTCCTTCACCCCCACCAAAGCGATAGTACACACATTTGCCAGCTTCGTTCACAACAAAACCAACAAACGTGAGAGTTTTATCAAACTTCTCATGCCATTGCTTAGGTGCTTGCTTCAGGCCATATAAAGATTTCAATAACTTACACACCATCCCTTCTTAACTTTTTACTGCAAAACCATCTGGCTGATCCATATAGATCTCCTCCTCCAACTCTTCATTTAGGAAAATTGTCTTAACGTCCATCTGATGAACGAGAAGACCATATGAGGTTGCCAAAGAAAGCAGCACTCGAATAGTGGTCAGTCAGGCAACGGGTGAGTAAGTGTCAAAGAAATCTTCTCCTTCTTTCTGATTATAGCCCTTAGCTACAAGCATCGCCTTGTACTTTTCGATTGTACCATCAGGCCTAAGCTTTTTCTTGAACACCCACTTGCACCCAATGGGTTTGCACCCATAAGGTCTACTAACAACCTCCCACGTTCCATTACACATAATTGAATCCATCTCACTTTTGATTGCTTCCTTCCAGTAGTCCGCATCAAGAGATGAATATGCCTCTTCAATGGTTCTAGGAGTATCATATACAAGGTACACAATGAAATCATCACCAAAGGACTTTGCAGTCCTTTGTCTCTTGCTCTTTTAGAAATTTCATTGTCACCGCGCAGATTTCCCACAAGAGTTTGTTCATTGTGTTCTATCATATCAGTAGGCTCATCATTTATAAGAGATTTTTGACTAGTACTACAATGATCCTCTCGCATAGCAAAAATATCCTCAAAAAATGTAGCATCTCTAGATTCCATAATTGTACCAACATGCATGTCGGGTACTCCAGATTTTATTATTAAAAATCTATAACCAATGCTATGGAAGGCATAACCAATAAAAATACAATCAACAGTTTTAGGACCTAGTTTACTCTTTTTATTGATTGGCACATTTACTTTTGCCAAACAACCCCAAGTACGCAAATATGAGAGATTTACTCTTTTCTTTCCCCATTCCTCGAATGGAGTGATCTCTTTATCCTTGATAGGAACACGATTCAGGACATGACATGCTGTCAATATAGCCTCACCCCACCACTTCTTGGAAAGTCCCGATGTATCTAACACGGCGTTAACCAAATCAGTTAGAGTACGGTTCTTTCTTTCGGCTACCCCATTCGATTGAGGTGAGTAGGGAGGCGTCCTCTCATGAATTATTCTGTGTTGCTCACAGAATGAAGTGAATAAATTTGAAAAGTATTCTCCACCATGATCAGTCCTTATATGTTTGATCTTTCTCTCAAGTTGGTTTTCTACCTCAGCTTTATAGATTTTAAGGTAATGTAATGCTTCATCCTTTGACTTTAATAAATATATGTAGCAGAACCTAGTACAATCATCAATTAAGGTCATGAAATACCTTTTACTACCTTTTGTCAATTCACCATTCATTTCGCACAAATCGGAATAAATTAGTTCTAATGGTGCCAATTCTCTCGCCTCTGCAACCTTGTGAGGTTTGCGAGGTTGTTTTGATTCCACACAAACATGGCACTTAGAATATTTGACTAAGGTAAATTTTGGAATTAAACTCAAGTTTGCTAGCCGTGCCATACAACCAAAATTAATATGACAAAGTCGTGAATGCCAAACATTAGACTTATCAATATTCATGACATTGTTCACAACGTTATTACAATTTTCTGACAAGGATAAGCAGAACAAACCTCCGCTTTCATAACCTTTATCAACAAAATTCCCATACTTAGGCAGTACACATTTATTGGATTCAAAGACTAATTTAAAACCATTTCTACAAAGTAGAGAGCCGCTGACTAAATTATTTTTGATGGTTGGAACATGTTGCACGTTCTTCAATCGCACGGTCTTTCCCGGAGTAAGCTTCAGATTGACCGTACCAACTCCAAGAACACGCGCATGTGACCCGTTTCCCATCAACAAGGAGACAGTCTCTCCGACCTGATAAGATAAAAACAATGATATATCAGCACACACATGGATATTGGCACCGGTATCAATCCACCACTCAGGTGAATGACAAACTGAAAGAATTGTAGGTAATATGTTACCATACCTCGACGTTCCTGCAGTTTCGCCAATAACCATATTTGCTGATTTTTTATTGCCCTTCCACTTGCGGTTCTCACATTCACTGGCGAAATGACCAGGATCGCCGCAAACAAAGCAATTTCCCTTCATCTTCTTCTTTAAAGTGGTTGTCTGTTTAGTCTTTGTAGGGTTCTCCTGCTTGTTCTTCTTCTTTTTGTTGTGGGATTTATTAGAGTTATTCTTCTGTACTACATTGGCACTAGAAGTCCCAACAACCCCTTTTCCACGAGTGTCTTTTGCCCTCGTCTTCTCTTCAACATCCAAAGAGCCAATAAGATCATTGATGTTGAACTCTTTTCTCTTATGTTTTAGAGAAGTGACAAAATCTGTCCAGATAGGTGGCAGCTTGGCAATAATGCCCCCGGCCACAAACTTGTCGGGTAACACACACTTGAAACCTTCGAATTCTTTTGCCAGTGACTGAATTTCATGAGTCTGTTCCACTATAGAATGGTCATCAACTATCTTATAGTCATAGAACTGTTCCATGACATACAATTCACTCCTAGCATCAGAAACACCATATTTAGTCTCAAGCGCATCCCACAATTCCTTGCCAGAGGTCGCAGCGAGATAGAAATCAACTAAGTTTTCTGCAAGAACACTGACCACCGCGCCTCTAAAGAGGTTATCGGCTGCCATGAAAGCTTGCTCCTCCTCAGGAGTAAACTGTTCAGTCTTTCCATTCGCAACATGAATGATGTTCATAGCAGTTAACCAGAGAATCATCCTATCACGCCACCGTTTGTAATTTGATCCGTCAAAAGCATTTGACTTGAGCGCAACAGCAAAATTAGTGACCGAAAGCCTATCACAACCATCAAGTTTTTGGATTGTTAGATAGTTAGGCATTTTACGGTATATTTTAATTCCAAAAGTAATAAAAAATTATGATATAATTGAAAATGAGCAATATTATGGCTTCATAAGGATTGTTCGTGTTCACGCTTAATCTGTATAGGAACAGAAACAACACAACAAATGAATGTGAGAGCGTCAGGTTGTACCCTGAGGCAGGACCAGTGCCGGAGGCACCAGCGGTGCCGTTCCCAACAGTTGACATGTTGAGCTGCTTGAAGTAGTCGATCGTTAGTTGAGGCAGGAAGACTCGAAGCCGTGAAGTCCCACGAACGTCCTTCACCAGGAAGTAGTCGTTCGTACAAGCGAGCAGTCGCGCAGAGTTGCGCTTCCCAAAAAATTGATCGTCCGCCTACCCGTGCAAATATCGCAGCTAGACGAGGTTTCGGAGGCCTGCTCTCGCAAGTTCTGTGCGCGCAGAGACTTGCGAAGGGAATGCAGAGTACGCAGCAATAGTAGTGAAGTGTGTATTTTCCAGGGTGAATGAGGAGCGTCTTATATAGCTACTTGACATACTGAATCAACTTTATTGCGCGAGATTAATTCTCTGTTTTAATACGTCGGTTATTAGTAACGTCTATATTTAATTCACCGTCATAATTGAGTTGATTCAATTCTCAAAAACGACAAAAATATTTAACTCGGCGCAATAAAAATGATGCAGCAATTTCTCCACACACAAGCACACACCGCAAATCATAAGTCACAAGTCACGCGATTTTCTCACGCGAAAATACGCGTGACGCGTACGCGTCATGCACGGCACGGCTCGCGCGCGTGTAACACTCCCTTTTCTTCTTCCAACTTCTGAAATAGAGGGGAATAGTCCACCTATTTAAGTTGGTCAGAATACTCTTCAACTAACTATGTGAAACTAACTAGTTTAGCCATATAGTATTAATGTGGGCTTTAAAATTAATAGAATTAATTTAGATAATCAGTAGGCACTGCCCAAATTATTCCAACACTAATCAAAGCTGCCATGACCGATTGAACAGTCGCTCAATGGCCAACCACCTATTTGATTCGCTTCAGCAGCACTGCCCTCCGATCTTATAAACACGTCATCACATGCGCCCCTCACTTGCACTTGCACCAGCAACAGCAGCAAGTATTCTCATCCAGTTTCACTAAACAACAAAGCAGCGCTGCACTTAGCGAGACAGCTAGCTACATCAAAAAGAGACCACCACCACGGCACCAAGGCGACAATCTATATAATGGCCTCCCTCGCCGTGTCGACGAACAGTGGCACCGTCGACAAGGAGCGCGAGGGCGCGGAGGCGTGATATGCGCACTCCAAGGAGATGCTCAAGGAGATGGGGTTCCCCGGCGGCGTGATGCCGCACCGCAACGCGGGCTGGAGGAGTGCGCCCTGGTGCGGTGCACTCTACGAGCACCGCTTCCCCGCCGGGACGGGCACGCAGGTGCAGTACGACGCAAAGGTGACGGCGTACCAGGGGGCGCGGCAAGTAGGTCATGCTCTGGGTGCCTATTGTCGAGATGAGCCTCGAGGGCGCCGCGCGAGACCGGATCTACTTCAAATTCAACGCCGGGATCGGTGATCGCTCCTTCCCGGCCGCAGCCATCGCCGATGACGACGACGAGGAGAAGGGCGCCAAAGCACGTACGAGCCCGTGCGATGGGCTCCGGATGGATCGCGTAGCATGGGCCTTTCTTTTATGGTGAAGGTTACTTCCTTCTCGTCGCTGCTGGTTTACAAACAATTACCATGGTTATTGATATGTGAATAATAATTGGTCGAGGCCCCGATACATTCTATTACCATGCAAAAATGCATGCGTTGGTGTGCATCGGTGGCCGAATTCGAGTAGTGTAGCAACCAACCAGAACTGATTAGTATCACCTCATTGCTGCATCAACTTGTTGCATGATCGAAAAAGGGGGAATGTGCGACCCAGCCTGACTTACAATTACTCTTTATTGTAGATTAGCACCTGACAATACATCATAAGGACTATTTTCAGCCGTTGACTTTAAAAAGAAAAAATATAGTCTGAAGCCACCGACTTTATTACACCGAGAACACTCCTTTCTTGGAGAAAATGTTCATCGCGAAAACTCTCTAAAAGAATGTATTTCCAAGTTCTGAAAAAATTCAAAAATCTGCATGTGTGTAGATGGCATGGTGAGAAACATGTACAAAAAATTTTAGCTCAAAATACAAATTGATTTAAAATATACAAAAATAAAAAATCATAAAGAAAGAGGAGAAAAAAATAAATAGTGATGTGCTGTAGTTCTTATCCTCTTTCTTCAAAATTTGTTATTTTTGTATCTTTTAAATGGAATTGAATTTGAAGCTCAAATTTTATATGGATGTTTCTCACCATGTCATCTACCCACATCAGATCTTGATTTTCAATAATAATTATATTTTAAAAAATGATTTTTTTGTGATCTCACATGATTTTCACTAAATATTTTCCCCATTCCTTGGACCGTCTATGCTAGCCTCATGTGTAGTCTCCGGCTTGAAATGGAGCGCTCCGCGCGGGCAGGCCGCCTCGCCTAGGGGCATAGGCGGCCTCAAGACGCGCACGCAGGGTAGGGGTTGCGGGCGGGGGAGGAAGGAAGCCGGGCGCGGCCGATTCGTGCTTGAGCGGGGGAGAGTCGTCTGTGGAGATATCCGCGGGAAGCGGGCGGTGGCGAGGATGGCATCGAAAGGGAGAGCCTGCGGGGCGGTGGATCGGGGGAGAGCCGCGAGCATAGTTATTAAGGCTGTAAGGTGACATAAGGCAACCAACCCCCTTTTTACCTTTTAAGCGATAAGGCGTAAGGCGAGGCGACGCCTTAGTAATATATAATTATAAAAAATTAAGAAATTCAAAATAGATGAGGATAAAAGTAGTAATTATCAAATAGAAGTAGTTCAACATAAGCTAACATAATATATTAAAAGTCCAACATAAAACTCCCATGATCTCATCTCTCAAACTCTCAAGTCTCAATATCCATCGTCAAACTCATCGAGAATTGTAGGATTATTTTCTTCTCCACCATCACATCCATCCGAATCTTCATCACTATCAGTCACGTCCATGTCATCATGTGGATCATCCTCCAAGTCCGAATCATTAGTAACTTCTTCACCTTCCTCAACTTCTTGTGCCCTCATTCTTGCACGCCTTTGGTAGGTGTTCATCCTGCTAGCTTGTCTTAGAAGGTTACAACCTCAAAGCGAGCTTGATACTCCAACGGCTTCATCAACATGATCCCATGTGAGGCCAAGAAGATTAGCATTATCCCTAACGGTGTGAACAACCGATGAGTCTATCCATTCATTGTCCCAATCAAAATCTTCAATGACCAATGGGTCATAACTTGGGCCAGATTTCTCCCTCCTCTTTTGAAACCTACTTTGCATCTTCCGGTTGTATGAAACAAAAACTAAGTCATTCAACCTCTTGTGTAGCAACCGGTTCCTTTTTTGTGTGTGCATCTATAAATTCAGCAATAAGAAGCTAAATGAGTATATGGATTATGCAACTCTAATATATGGATATTGGATCCCAATACTTACAAATTCAAAGGTACTCCAATTCCCCTCACAACCAGATGATGAAGCACAAAGTCTAACTAGACGTTTTGCAAATCTTTGCAATTCAAATGCTCGACCACCATATGAACGTCATCAATCAACTAGAATGAGAAATGTAAGCACATATTAGTTACAAACTAGGAATAAAATTAATATGGGAAACTAGCAAACAAAACACCAATACTTACGAGGGCTTTTTAGTTGAACTTGTTGTTGTGCCATGACGTTTGAGAAGATAGGCCCTCGTTGGTCTTGATATTGCATTGCATACTCATCAATCTTGGCCCGAACTTCTTCATCGGGTTCTATTATTGCAAGCACATCATTGAAGCAACTCCTTAGCTCACCCACATATCTATCATCTCCCTTCCTTTGTATTGCAAAAAATTTTCCTGGGTTCCAAAAAGGTGCAGCTCCATACAATGGATGGTCCATTAGTGAGACCCATATACGCTCAATAATGTCCAAGACTCTTTTCAGCAAGGCTTGCTTGTTTTGGGTAGGAAAGCTAGCACTTATCTTCTCTTTTGCAACATTCATTAGAGCTACAACCTCAGGCATGGCTGGTCTTTCATCAGCATCAACCGCCCTAAGCACAATAACAAGAGGTGTCGAAGCTCTAAAACAATCTTCAACTGAGAACCAAAACACCAAACACCTTAGCAAGAATAATGTCACAAACATTCTTTCCAGCCCCAGTCTTTGCTATTTTTGTTTTGGTTCCATGCTTCACTCACAAATATACCCCTCAAGGCATCATGATGTTTGTGTAGGCTCTTTAAAGTAAGGAAACAAGTGGCAAACCGAGTGGCTGCAGGTCTTACCAAGTCCATCCCAGTTGTCTTCTCCCTCATTGCTGCAAGAATCCTCCCATGCCTATATTTAAATTTGGTGACCTGTTTGGCTTGTGCAATTGGCTTCTTAAAATCTTTCAACTTTCCAATGTCTTCCAACATGCGGTCCAAACAATGAGCTGCATAAGGAGTCCAAAACAATGTTGGAATTCACTTCATTAGAATTCTACCCGCCGCCTTATAGTTAGCACCATTATTTGTGACTACTTGAACCACTTTATCTTTACCAATGTGGGCAATCCTCTTCTCTAGCAAATCAGCTAGCATAGTTGTGTCATGTGCCTCATTTGATGCATCAACGGACTCTAGGAAGTATGTTCCAGCTGGGCTATTGACAAGAAAATTAATCAAGTGACGCCCCCTTCTATCGGTCCATCCGTCGGACATAAGTGTGCAGCCATAAGTCTTCCATGCTAACTCATGATCAGCCCTCAAGTTGCTTGTATCATTCACACACTCATGAAGTAAAGGCTCCCTGATCTCATGCATACTAGGAGACACATACCCTGAACCATATTGTGTTGCGCCTCACAAGCAATATGAAATTGTAGGGAGTTTATAGCATTAAAGGGTACACCACACTCATAGAACCATAAAGCCCATTGTTTGTTCACATAATTCCTGTCAGCCTTAGACTTTGTGCTAGCCTCAATGGTGGTTTGGTGTGGTCCTTAAGAGCGCCTATCATCCACAACTTGTTAAGGTGTTCTTCGGAGCATGCTTGCAACTTTTCCAGATTGTGATTGTGTTTTTGCATCTTGTGTACTCTTTAAGGTCTTCACCTCAAACATGGCGATCCTCCTTTTAGCAGTTGTCCCTAAACTTGGCTGAACAATGGACTGAGAATTGTCCCCAACCTGCCCCTGTTCCTGTTGCTGCCCAACATCATCACTTAGGAAAATTGGTCTAGTTCTTTTATTTTTTTTCAGATAAGCTATCATTTCTTTTCTAATCTCAGTTGTAGTCTTGGAGCACATAAGGGTATTAGCATGTCCACCTCCAAGATACTCTTTCAACCTTTTGATTCCTCCTATTGTCACGGTCTTGCAAAGATTGCATGTCACCTTGTCTCTGTTCCCAATTTTCGTCCAATAATCGTACTTCCATCGTGGATCATTGGACTTTGCTCTTCGTTTAGGATCAGCCAAATCATAAGCACATACATTCCCTGGAGCATCGACAGAACCAACACTTTTGATTGGATTCATTGTCAATTTTGAATCCTGCAGGAGCAACAAGATGGAGCACATTAGGAGCACTACAATAGAGCTAGAGCACATTAGGAGTTGCTTGCTATTGCTACTGCACAACAGTCAACACTCCACTCAAGAGAACATAAACCAACTCACCAGAGGACAGAGGGCTTCATGAGCGCCGCCGCCTATCTTCATGAGCGCTGCCACCTGTCTCAACAACCTTCGCCGCTGCTCCCTCTTCGCCGCTGCTCCTGTTGTGTGCCGCCGCTCCCCCTCCTCCGACCCCCGCGCCTCTGCTCCCCTTTGCTTCGCTGCTCACCTAAGCCCCCTGCGCCGCCTCGCCCCTCTATGCTGCCTCTCCCCTTTGCTCCGCTGCTCGCCGACGTCCCTTTCGTCGCCTCTCCTCTCTGCGTCGCCGCGTCGCCTTCTCTCTGCGCAGCAACCGTTGTCTAGAACCCTAATCGGAGCTTCTCCTACTCGGTCGGGCTGAACAGGTATTTGTACCCTAATCCAACCTTAACTAAGGCGTCACCGTACAATCGTCCGCGGACGCCTCGGATGCCTTACGCCGAAAATTAAGGCGACCCGGACGCCTTACCATTCCTGGGCGCCTTAGCGCTTAAGCGACGCCTTAAAAACAGTGGCCGCGAGGGCGATTGCGGACGGCGGGGACACCGATCAGACGAGAGTCGCTCGTAATCAGGGGGAGGGGGCGGCGGGGGCACCGATTGGGGGAGAGCCGCCTGAAATTGGGGGGAGGGGGCGGCGGCGGGGATGGCTCCGATCAGGGAGAGCCTACTGGGCGGGGGCGGGGAGAGCTGCGAGGGGGGTTGCACTGATCAGGGGGGAGCGACCCGAGTGGGGAATTGGGAGGGTTGGTTGAAAGTTGCCTAGAGGGGGTGAATAGGCTAATAAAACTTGAAACTACTGAAAAACAACGGATTAAACCTGAAGGGCCGGATTAGTCCGGTCTGGGGATGGACTAGTCCGGTCTAGGTATAAAAGTTAGGTAAAGGCTGCGTTATGAATTTCTTTTCAAGTTTGTTCAAGTGGAAGATGCGTGAGTTGTCTAACAATCTAATCAACTAGTTTGCGAAAGAGAAACCGATTGGATTGCAAGATTCACAACTATAAGGCAATCAACAAGTTTTGAGTGAGACAAATACTAATAAGCAACTCTAGTGATTCAGCGAGAAAGTAAAGGATTTAAGAGACTCAATTTATCCCGAGGTTTGATTCCACACAGGAATCTACGTCCCCGTTGAGGAGTCCACAAAGGACCGGGTCTCTTTCAACCCTAACCTCACCGAGTGATCACCAAAATCAAGCCCGGGTTCTTCACTATCAATCAAAGGGTGAATACAAGATTTTAGAGGCTACTCACAACTTGAGGCCCCCTACAACAACCTAGCAGTTCTAGGAAAAAAAATACAACAGCCACAAACTCAAATTAACGATTAGAGTGCAAGAGATTCAAACTGAGAGCTCAAACATTATTCACCGCGTCTCTCCTCTCACAAATCCACAAACCCCTCAGGATCCAATCTTAGGGGTCAAGAAGGTGAGGAAAGAGGCTTAGAAGAGCTCAAGGAAAGAGTTTTTGGCGCTAGGGTTGCAGAGTTGCTCATTTGAAGTCGGGGGTCCCTTTTTATAGTGATCTCGACATCTAACTGTTACAACTGCTAAAGTCCAGACTAGTCTGGCTAGAACCCCGGACTAGTCCGACCTTTGGGTACACTTACGTCACAAAGGCTAACAACTAAAGTCCTCGTGACCTTTGAATTCAAAGGGTCATTAAAACGGTCATAAAATCCTAGACTTGTCCGTTGAAGAACGGACTAGTCCGATCTCATACAGGAGCCTTTGCTCCGGGTGAGAACGGACTAGTCTGGCTAGTAGCGGACTAGACCGACCTCACGGGCAGACTAGTCCGTCCTTACTAGACTTAGTCTCAACACTCTCCAATCTCACATTATGGACTAGTCTCGCCATGTCTGGACTAGTCCGAGCTCACACAGGAACAATTGTTCCGTCCTAAACCGGACTAGTCCGAGCTCACACAGGAACAATTGTTCCGTCCTAAACCGGACTAGTCTGAAGAAACCAGACTAGTCCGGCCAGCTGAGCGGACTAGTCCGAGGACACTTAGAGGATTTACTCCGGACCTAAGCGGCTTAGTCAGACCAGGCGGACTACTCTGGCCCCATGGGCGGACTAGGCCGACCTTCTGGGACTTGGTCTCAGAAAGGCTTAGACTTACACAAGAGCGGACTAGTCCGACATAGAACGGACAAGTCCGAACTCACTCAGAGACATTTAGTCCGGTCCAAAACGGAATAGTCCGGTTGGATCGGAATAGTCCGACCCCAAGTCCGGACAAGTCCGATATACATTCTAAGCTATGCCTAGGACTATTCCCCCAAAATTATAATTAAAAATTTGAGCTCTCTAATGATTCTCAAGCACTCTAAAAGAGAAGACCCTCTACACAACTAGAAAATGAGAAACTCAAGAATAAAATCCTACTTTCTACTCTTACAAGTCTTCTTCTTTTTCTTTTTGGTTTTTGAGGGACTCCACTTTCATTCTCATCTCAAAGACCTGTGCTCATACTCATTAAAGCTCATTAGTATCTTAATTGTCGTCATCAATCATTCAAAACCCACGGGGATTACCTAGATGCACTTTCAATCCCCCCTTTTTGGTGATTGATGACAACACATAAAGACTCTCGATGAACGAATATAAGAGTTTGTTTTTATAATACATATATGTATGATGCACTCTCCCTAAATGTGTGCATAAGAATTTATCAAGAAAAATATGCACATGAATGAATTCTATGGGGATTTCATACACACATGTGTTATGGTGGGTTGCCTAAGTGTGATGTGATAAAAAGAGTGTAAAATACATTGAAGGAAATATAATATCAACTAACAAGATCATCTCAACATAACATAGTATGAAGGCATAATGAGTCATAATGTGGCATAGTCATTACAAAACAAGACAAGAATTTTAAAAAGGTTAAACTAGACAACTTCCCCTCTTTCTCTCTCCCTTTGGCATCAAAGCACCCAAAAAAGGAAAAGAAAAGAGAGAAGGGCCTAATCGCTATCGTCTTCATCTCAATCTTCGCCTTGTTCGCTTTGAGTCGCTTCATCTTCATCGTCATCGTCATACACATGTGGAGCGTGGGAGGTAGGAGGAGCAGCAGACGAGGAACCACCTTCACCAAAGAAGGCAAGCTGATCCTCGGTGAGAGTGGGAAACTCGGTTACTCCTTCATCTTCCGATGACGATGGAGACATAGGTATCTCATCTTGTCGCACATTGCTTTGAGGTACTTCTCTTGGCGTTGCTTCATATTTTGTGTGCGAACTTCCACCTTCCAGCATGAAGAGAAAATCGCCTTGAAGATTTTAAGTAGCCCACTAGAGGAGCCACTCGACGACTGAGGAGCAGATGGGCCAGTTGAGGAAGATGGAGCTGCAGAGAAGCTTCTACCCAAGGACACAGGAGGGCAAGGAAGAGGAGTCGACATTTGTGGACGTATCTTCCTATGCTTCACGTCCTTGGCAAATTCCACGGCAGTGACTTTCTCGATCATGCACATAATATATGGTGCATAGCCACAAGACCTGTTTGGAGTGTAGGAGATATTGAAGATATCGTTGTAAATGTAGCCAAAAACGTTGAACTTCTCCTCTTCATTCAGTAGCTTCATTAAGTTCCTTAGATACCCTTGTATCATCCCTGCATCTCCGTCCTTGGGTGCTAGAGTCTTCCTCAAAACTCGGTTGAGCACTCTAAAGAAAGGATTGATATTGTGAGTTGAGGATGGCTCATATGTGAGGTATGATGGGTACATAAAATCTAAGTCATCCTTTCCCAAGGTCCTTTCATTGTGAACTATGATCTCATGGTTCAAATGCTCTTCAAGCCCGAGGATCCTTGCAAACTCACCATACAACACCGAGTACACCACACCATTAGTCATCCAGGTGATCTTCATGTTTCCATATGTGTGGAAGTAGCAAGTGGTGTAGAATTGGACTATGACTTCAATATTCCAATCGTATTGAAAACTCATCAAGTCCTTGATCCCATGGTGTTCTATAGCTTCAATCACTGCATCAAAAGCTTGATGCTTCTTGTTCCCCATATATGACCAATCCACCCACTGAGCATCGACTACTGGTGTCTTCATTGGGAGATAGACAAGCCGATAATAGTCACAATGGAAGTCACACCAGAAGCGAGGGTATGGTGTGGCCTTCTCATACTTGTAGACTTCTTCCTCTCTTAGTCTTCTAGCTTTCTCAGCTCCCTTCCCTTTGAATGTTGCACTCGCCAAATTGGGTTGGCGGCTTAGATTGTGCATAGGAGGTGCTCTCTCAAGTGGCCCAACTGGTCCTTGTGGGGGATCCCCCCCCCACGCCTAGGGTTGTCATGAACGACAAGACCCTTATTGGCCAAAGCCTTTTTCCTCCGGGGATCCGCTGCTTTCTCTTTGCCTTTGTCTTGAGCAGTTCCCTATGACTGAGCTTGTTGCTTTTCTTTTAAGGTGACTAGCCTCTTTCTTCTTGGAGGATCAACAGACTGAGATGCTTGTGCTTCCCTGTCAACATGTTTCTTTGTCCAAGCCTCCCTAGCTGCAGCCTCAAGAGCCCTATCCGCTTCGGCCTCGGTTGCTGCACGATAGGCGGCTTGGCGAGCCGCTTCGGCCTCGGGGTTGGGGAGAGGACTATCTCCGCATCCTGATATGATCTGGTGATAGATAAAAGGGAAAGATTAGATACGAAAGCATTGCATTTGAACTAGTGTACATTCACAAAGTTAGGGGCTAAAACTGCACCAGCCGGACTTGTCCGGGCCAGGGGTGGACTGGCCGGACTTGTCCCGACTGAGTCCGTACTAGTCTGGACTCTACAGTTTTAAACCCTAACTTAAGCGATTTGAGCACAAATTCACAAAAACTAGACACAATACTACAAGGAATGCAACAATATGGCATAAGGACATCAGGGAAGGCCTAAGGCACTAGGAATATGACCTGGAAACAAGGGATTTGAGAAAAAACGAAGGTAGGTCAAAAAGTACCTTAGAACAAAGAAATTTGATGAAATCCGCGGATCGAAGGAGCGGAGATGGTCGAGAAAGGATTCCCCGCACTCCACAAGCCTTGAATCGAGGATTCCTTCGAGGGATTTGAGGGAGAGCTCCAAAATTGCCAATGGGGGCGAGTTTTGGAGGAGAAGAGAGGTGTAGAGGTGAATGAAAGAGGGAGAGAAGTCGGGCCCGACCCTTGGAGGTTAAGTCTCCAGGGGAGAGACTAGTCCGGTTTGTTGTCCGAACTAGTCCGGTATGTCGGACTAGGTCCAGATTAGTCTGTAGTCCAGACTTGTCCGGATGCAGTCCGGACTAATCCGTTGTGGACTTGTCTGCTGCATCCTAGACTATTCAAGGTATCCGGACTTGTCCGACCTATAGGGCGGACTAGTCCGGTCCTTGAAGGCCAAAAAATTCCTATATATTAGAATTTCGCCAAGAGTGATTGAGGTAAATTTACTTTCAACTTCTATTAGATAAATATGGTCAATATATCAAAGCACACAATTAGATGATGACCACAATATATCTAAAAATAACGTGAGAGAAAATTAGAAGGGGAACAAGTTTTCACAATCATGCATATTTTTGAAGTTTGTGAAAATTACTCAAGATTCCAACTACTAGCATTCATATGTGCAACTTTTCAAGCCACATTCCTAGAGTATAGGATATTTAGCTCATTTCGAAGTTCACAAAACCTTTTTTCATCTAGTGGCTTGGTGAACATGTCGGTTAGTTGTTTTTCGGTTCTAACATGTGAGATAGCTATGTCCCCCTTTATAGAATGGTCTCTCAAGAAATGGCGCCAGATGTCTATGTGTTTGGTCCTAGAGTGTTCAACGGGGTTATGGGCAATCTTAATGGCACTCTCATTGTTGCATAGGAGTGGAATGTGATTCATGTTGTAACCATGATCCCTTAGAGTTTGTTGCACCCAAAGAAGTTGAGCACAACAACTTCCGGATGCAACATACTCCGCTTCGGCTGTGGAAAGGGCAATGAAATTTTGTTTCTTGGATTACCATGATACTAGGGACCTACCCAAGAATTGGCAAGTCCCGGAGGTGCTTTTTCTATCTACTTTAAATCTGGCGTAATCCGCATCAGAATATCCGATGAGATTAAACTTAGACCCTTTGGATACCACAACCCTAGGTTCGCTGTGTGAACTAAATATCTTAAGATTCTTTTAACGACAATTAAGTGAAATTATTTAGGAGAGGCTTGAAACCTTGCACACAAGCATACACTACGCATGATATCGATCCTAGATTCACAAAGATAAAGCAATGAACCAATCATAGAGTGATATACCTTTTGATCCACGCTTGGTCCATCTTTATTGAGATCGAGGTGCTCGTTCATTGCCATTGGTGTCTTGATGGGTTTGGCCTTGTCCATGTCAAACTTCTTGAGTATGTCTTGTGTGTACTTCGTTTGACTAATAAACGTGCCTTCCTTGAGTTGCTTGACTAGAAATCCTAGGAAGAACTTTAACTCCCCATCATGGACATCTCAAACCTATCCGTCATTATCTTACTAAACTCATTACAAAAAGATTTGTTAGTCGAACCAAATATAATGTCATCGACATATATTTGGCACACAAAGAGATCATCATCCATATTTTTTGTGAAAAGAGTGTAATCCGCTTTGCCTATCCTAAAACCATTGTCAATAAGAAAGTCCCTAAGACACTCATACCAAGCTCTAGGAGCTTGTTTGAGGCCATAGAGAGCCTTATGTAATTTAAACACATGATTAGGATATTCTTGATCTTTAGACTCGGGTGGTTGCTCCACGTACACCTCCTCCTTGATTGGACCGTTGAGGAAGGCGCTTTTCATATCAATTGATAAAGCTTGAAATCATGGTGAGTAGCATAGGCCAATAGAATACGAATTGACTCAAGCCTAGCTACGGGAGCAAAGGTTTCATCGAAGTCCAAACCTTTGACTTGAGCATATCCTTTTCCCACAAGTCGTGCCTTATTCCTTGTCATCACTCTGTGTTCGTCTTTCTTGTTGTGGAACACCCACTTGGTGCCTACCACATTTGCATTTGGTGTCTCTTCACCAACTCCCACACTTTGTTTCTTGTGAAGTTGTTCAATTCCTCTTGCATGGCCACCACCCAATCCGGATCCTTTAGTGCTTCTTCCACCCTAAATGGTTCCAAAGAGGGCACAAAAGAGTAATGCGCACAAAAGTTAACCATTCGGGATCGTATTGTTACCCCTTTTGTGATATCTCCAAGGATGTTGTCAATGGGGTGATCCCGTTGAATGCTTCGATGAACCCTTGGGTGAGGCACTTGGGTTTTTGAGTGGTCTTCTTCTTCTTCGTCTTCCCCTTGATCAATGTCATGGTCTTGATCTTCTCCTTCTTGAACTTGACCGTCTTGATCTTGGGGTTCTTGAGTTTGATTTTGTGTGAGAGGCGTCGATTGTGATGAACTTGGAGAATCTTGGCCTACATCTTCTTAAGGACGAACATCTCCAAGCCCCATTCTTCTTAGTGGTACACATGGTGCTTCTTCTTCATCTAGTACACATTGATCAACTTGCTCCACTTGGGAGTCATTAGTTTCATCAAACACCATGTCACATGCAATTTGAACACAACCGGAGGTTTTATTGAAAACACGATAGGCGTAGGTGTTTGAGTCATAACCAAGTAAGAAACCTTCTTCAGATTTTGAAGCGAACTTCGAAGTCCTAGGCTTCTTGTTGAGAATATAGCATTTACTCCCGAAAACACGAAGTAAGAGATGTTGGGTTTGTTACCGGTTAGGAGCTCGTATGGAGTTTTCTTCAAAAGTCGATGGAGGTAGAGGCGGTTTGTGGCGTGGCAAGCGGTGTTGACCGCTTCCGCCCAAAACCGATCCGAAGTCTTGTACTCATCAAACATGGTTCTTGACATATCTATGAGTGTGTGGTTCTTCCTTTCGGCCACCCATTTTATTCGGGGGAGTAGGGGGCCGAAAACTCATGTTTGATGCCCTCTTCATCCAAGTATTCTTCTACTTGGATGTTCTTGAATTTGGAGCCGTTGTCACTCCTTATCTTCTTGATTCTTAAGGAGAACTTGTTTTGAGCTCTCCTCAAGAACTTCTTGAGAACACCATAAGTTTCTCTCTTATCATGCAAGAAAAATACCCAAGTGAAGCGAGCATAGTCATCAATAATTACTAAGTCATATTTGTTACCGCCAATGCTTATGTAGGTGACGGGACCGAAGAGGTCCATGTGGAGCATCTCCAGTTGTCTTGTTTTCATCATCACATTCTTGGCGGGATGAGCTGCTCCAATTTGCTTTCCGGCTTGACACGCGCTACAAGGCCTATCTTTCTCAAAAACAAAATCCTTTAGTCCATGAATGTGATCCCCCTTTAGAAGTTTTTATAAGTTCCTCATATCAACATGGGCTAGTCTCCTATGCCACAACCATCCCATGTTGGTTTTTTGCTATTATGCATGTGTCAAGTTGAGCTTTATCCATGAAAAAATCCACTAAATAAAGCTTTCCCTTCAACACACCCTTAAAAGCAATTGAGTTATCACTTCTTCTAGAGATGGTCACACTCTCATTAGTAAATAAATAATTATAACCTTTCTCACGTAGTTGAGATATGGACAATAGATTATAATCAAGTGATTCAACATGTAGAATATAAGAAAGCGAGTGTTGAGAAGAGATTGCAATTTTACCGATACCGAGCACCCTTCCTTAACTATTGTCGCCAAAGTAGATGGCTTCACTTGGATCATCATTTTCTTCATACTCAACGAACATCTTACTCTCTCCGGTCAT
Organism: Neostapfia colusana; assembly: GCA_030760725.1. Lineage (NCBI taxonomy): Eukaryota > Viridiplantae > Streptophyta > Magnoliopsida > Poales > Poaceae > Neostapfia > Neostapfia colusana. The sequence continues at coordinate 521,804 of JASWHV010000050.1, read as the reverse complement.
ATGATTAGTGCACCCACTATCTAGCACCCATTTAGTGCCACCGGAGGAGTAGGCCTGCAAAATAATTTAGGCTTTGGCTTTAGATACCCAAACTAGGTTGGATCCTTTGAGGTTAGTCACAAGGCATTTGGGCACCCACACACAAGTTTTTGAACTCCTGTGGAGTGGCCCAACATATTTAGCATATACTCGACCATACTTGCTCTTCATAAGAACATAAGATGCAACAAAGTTCTGAAATGTGATATAGTTTTTATTTTTGGCAATCTCATGTGAGGTAGACGCAAGGTCGTTGTTCTTCACTTGAGTTGAGTTCTCTTTGACAAAAGCTACACACTTGTTGTTATTCTTGAGAATTCTATCATTTTGCTTTTCTCCCCTAGTATAACCAAGTCCATCTTTGATAAGAGGAGATCTTGTGATCGAGTATGCACTACGTGCATATTTTATCTTCTCCTTATCAAAGATGCCACTTTTGTGTGTATTCTTGCTTTGTGCCTCTTTGAGCTCACTTTTCAAGTTTAGAACAAGATTAGCACATTTCAAGTTTTAGCGTTGGACTCCATATTTGTTGAGGAGGAGTTCTTGGAGGATGAAGTAGATGAGACACCTAACTTAAGTGAGTTGAATTGTGCTTTAAGATTCTTGTGAGTTTTGGTCAAACTCACAAGTTCATCTTGAAGTACTACATTTGTACTCTTAAGTTCAACATAAGTTTTCTTCCTCAAGGCAAATTCACTTTCAAGTGCTCTACTCTTTTCTCTCTCAAGTTCAAGGAGTTTCTCAATCTCAAGGTTTCTTTCCTTTTCAAGGATAAACAATTCTTCTTGTTGATTGAGAAGCTCTTCTTGTTCAAATATTTCATCCGATAGTATTTGCATTTTAGCTATAGCATTTTTATTAAGGCCTTAAATATGAATTCATTTTCACTACTACAATCAAAATCATCATCATCAACAACAATATGTAACTTGGAAGGTTTAGATGTTATTTACGCTTTCCTTCCTTTGCCATGAGGCATGTGTAGCTTGGGCTCTTCCAATGACCCTTGTTTGGCAAGAGTGATTTCTTCATGGTTGGCCTCTTGATGGCGACGGTTGCCACTTTTTCTTCATCTTTGAAAGAGGACTCTTCGTTTGAGTCCCACTCTTCTCCAATGTGAGCTTGTCCATAAGTCTTCTTCTTCTTGGAGATCTTCTTGTCTTGAGGCTTCCTGTCGTTCTTCTTCCTCTTGTCATCTTCCTTGCTATGGGGGTAATTCACAATGAAACACCTGTATTCGTCACAGTTGTAGCAAGTCTTCTTTGTTCTTGACTTGCCCTTGTCCTTGCTCTTGTTCACATAGTGGTGGCTTCTTCTTTTTCTCATCATCCTCTTGAATATTTTGATAAAGAAAGCCATTTCTTCATCATCCATGTTTGTGCTCTCATCATCACTCTCTTCATCATCACTTATGATTTGTACTTCTTTTCCCTTGAACTTGGATGTGGCCTTGAAAGCTGTTCCCTTCTTCTTGGATGAGGTGACCTTAGCTAGGTCATTGACGTGTTGGGCTTCCTTCTCCACCATCTCGTGGTTGATGATCTTCCCTAGCACTTCATCCGGAATCATCATGTGGAAGTTTGAACTTTCCCGGATCAAAGTGCATAGGGTCACATTGCGAGGCATGAAGGCTCTTATCATCCTTTTGACCACCTCATGAGCATCCATTTCCTGCATCCGTACGCCCAACTCTGTTGATGAGAGTCTTGAGCCGGTTGTACATCTCTTGAGGTGTTTCGCCTTCTTCCATGGCGAACTTTCCAAGCTCTCATTCGATCATCTCGATTTTGGCTTCCCTCATGGATCAATTTTCTTCATGTGCGATCTTGAGGGTGCCCAAACGTCTTTGGCGAGCTCTAACCCATCCACCTTGTTGAATTCTTCGAGGCTTAGGGATGAGTTGAGCACGGCCGCTGCTTGTGCATTGCGGTGGATTTATTGTTCTTGCTCTTGGGTGAGTTCATCCTCGTCTTCGTAATATCTATACTTGTACAAACAACATGCCAAAGACTTGGGTTTAAGGAGATTAGATGCAACTTCATGTTGTGTTTCCACATGGTATAGTTTGTTCCATCAAAGTGAGGTGGTTTGCCTAAAGGAATTGACAAGTAACTAGAATGTGAATTTAGACGCTCATAATTAAAAGGATATCACGAATAGTCTTGTTGACTACTCTTGAGCTTCTTATCCAACTTCTCCTTCTTTTCCTTCTTAGCTTCCTCCTTCTTCTTCTTGAGGAGAGCCATGAGATGAATAACTTCTTCATCTTCTTCCGAGCTTGAGACATCTTGTGGAGGAGTAACAGCTGGAGGTGGGTTTGAACCTTGCTCTTCGAAGTTGCTCGGATTCGCTCCATTTCCCATGGTGAACTTAACTTGGCTACCGGTCTTGTCCCCCATCTCCTCTCCAAGCGGTTAAGCTTTTGTGGAGAGTTAGGCTCTGATACCAATTGAAAGTTGCCTAGAGCGGTTGAATAGGCTAATAAAAACTGAAACTACTGAAAAACTGTGGATTAAACCTGAAGGGCCAGACTAGTCCGGTCTGGGGGAGGACTAGTCCGATCTAGGTATAAAAGTTAGGTAAAGGCTGCATTTTTATGAATTTCTTTTCAAGTTTGTTCAAGCGGAAGATACGTGAGTTGTCTAACGATCTAATCAACTAGTTTGCGAAAGAGAAACCGATTGGATTGTAAGATTCACAACTATAAGGCAATCAACAAGTTTTGAGTGAGATAAATCCTAACAAGCAACTCTAGTGATTAAGCGAGAAAGTAAAGGATTCAAGAGACTCGATTTATCCCGAGGTTCGATTTCACACAGGAATCTACGTCCCTGTTGAGGAGTCCACAAAGGATCGGGTCTCTTCCAACCCTACCCTCACCGAGCAATCACCAAGATCAAGCCCGAGTTCTTCACTATCAATCAAAGGGTGAATACAAGATTTTAGGGTCTACTCATAACTTGAAGCTCCCTACAACAACCTAGCAATTCTAGGAAACAAAATACAACAGCCGAGAACTCAAATTAACGATTAGAGTGCAAGAGATTCAAACCGAGAGCTCAAACAATGATCACCACGTCTCTCCTCTCATAAATCCACAAACCCCTCAGGATCCAACCTTAGGGGTCAAGAAGGTGAGGAAAGAGGCTTAGAAGAGCTCAAAGAAAGAGTTTTAGGGGCTAGGGTTGCATAGTTGCTAATTTGATGCCGGGGGTCCCTTTTTATAGGGATCCTGACATCTAACCGTTACAACTGCTAAAGTCCGGACTAGTCCGGCCAGAACCCCGGACTAGTCCGGCCTTGGGGGACCACTTACGTCACAAAGGCTAACAACTAAAGTCCCTGTGACCTTTGAATTCAAACGGTCATTAAAACGGTCATAAAATCCCGGACTTGTCGGTTGAAGAACGGACTAGACCGATCTCACACAGGATCCTTTGCTCCAGGTGAGAACGAACTAGTCTGGATAGTAGCGGACTAGTCCGGCCTCACGGGCGGACTAGTCCGACCTTACCAGATTTAGTCTCAAAACTCTCTAATCTTACATTACGGACTAGTTTGGTCGTGTCTGAACTAGTCCGAGCTCACACAGGAACAATTGTTTCATCCTAAACCGGACTAGTCTAAAGAAACCAGACTAGTCCGGCCAGCTGAGCGAACTAGTCCGAGGTCACTCAGAGGGATTTCCTCCGGACCTAAGCGGCTTAGTTAGACCAAGCGGACTAGTTCGACCTCATGGGCGGACTAGTCCGGCCTTCTAGCACTTGGTCTCAGAAAGGCTCAGACTTATACAAGAACGAACTAGTCCGGCATAGAATGGACAAGTTCGAACTTATCCAGAGACATTTAGTCCGGTCTAAAACGGAATAATCCGATTGGGTCGGACTAGTCTGGGCCCAAGACCGGACAAGTCCGGTCTACATTCTAAGCTATGGCTAGGACTATTCCCTCCCAAAATTTTAATTAAAAATTTGAACTATCTAATGATTCTCAAGCACTCTAAAAGAGAAGACCCTCTACACAACTAGAAAATGTGAAACCCAAGAATAAAATACTATTTTCTACTCTTGCAAATCTTCTTATTTTCCTTTTTCCTTTTTGAGGGACTTCACTTTCATTCTCATCTCAAAGACCTGTGCTCATACTCAGTAAATCTATTTAGTATCTTAATTATCGTTATTAATCATCCAAAACCCATGGAGATTATCTAGATGCACTTTCATTGATGTGTGTGATAGGCCGATGAAAATAGGCTAGGATGAGGCAGAGAGTAGAGCGGGCCGGAGAAGAGAAGCCCAAGACAACAAATATGCACTAATTTTAAATTTTATAACCTATCATTGCTATAGTGTCTAATGTCTAAATGCCACCTTTAAATACCTAATCAAACTTAGGCGCTAGGTGGTGGGTCACCGCCCGCCTAGCTCCTAGTGCCTTTTGGAATCTTGGTTCTACGTGGGTTCTTGATACCCAAAGCAGATTTGGTCTATTAGCCAAGAAGCTATAAAAGCCTTGGAGAAAAAGAGAAAAAAAAAGAGCCCAGCAGAATCTGGATACATCATTCCACCGCCGCGGCGCAGTGCCGCCCGGTCACCCAGCGCCCTGCAGCGGCCACGACCTCATAAAGCCCACCACCAGCCAGCTCACCCTCAACCCTTCCCCTCTCTCGCCGCCTCCGAAGCTCCCCTCCCAAAACCCTAGCAGCAGCCAGAACCCTCCTCTGGCTCCGCCAGCGCCCGGAACTAGCCATCCATGGCGGCATCGCTGCTCCTCCGCGCCGTGCGCCGGCGGGAGCTCGCATCCCCTCTCGGACCCGTAAGCCTTCTCCCCTCCCCTCCTCTTTTCCCCTTGTCCCTGTTCGTATGTACATGCGGTGTGGCCGTCCCATGCTTTGTGCTCTACTCTTCAGTTTTAACCCATGAGGAGAAATGGCCTGTGGGATTGGTGACTGTAGGTTTGCTGGAATTTCGTGTGCGTGTAGATTTGGCGTTGGAAGGATGGGTTGATAGCCGTAGATTAGATGTGCTCTAGGGTATTAATGATTAGATTGATCAGTTCCAGTAGTTTCTTGTTTGTTGATGCGGTACAAGAAGTAAACTTTCGCGATTTGTTATAGGAGGAGGCCGTGTTTAAATTGTTCGCATGCCCTGATGCACACGAAGTTGCTTACTGTTTTCCATGGACAACTGTACATTGCGGTAGAAGTGGTGCCTTCGAAGATAGTAGATTGCTTCCATGATAGTAGGATTTAAAGTCGGAAAAATTCCCACATCTGATGGGGAGCTAGCCATGAGTAAATTTGCATCTCGAGCCATGATCATTCAGGTTTATTCTTTGCAGTGGCTGTTTTTGGTATCAGTTTTTGTTTATTCAACTTTGTAGCCTGGGTTGTTTACTGATTCGTTGCTTGAATAGCTCATAATGCAACGATAACCATGTTTCTTGTGTGCAGTGGCTGTATTCATATCAGTATTGTTTAATTTATCTTTGTAGCCTTGATTGTTAACTGAGTTGCTGCTTCAATAAGTAATGCATAATTCAGCTTTTTATCCTAGCTAGTTTTTTGAGCTCTGACAGTCTGAATGTACTTGTTTCAGCTGGGTGCCAGCTTACAGTCGACATGTGCTGCCAACGAATGCTCCAAATGGGGTACTTTTGCCAGACCTTTCATGTAACAATGATCTGTTGCATTAGTTCTGCACAGCCTTCTGATTGTGATAATACAAAGTTACATGAAACTGCTTTCAGTGCAAAAGCAGCTGAAAATGAGATCACTGGAATTGATTTGGGGACAACCAACTCATGTGTTGCAGTTATGGAGGGGAAAGTTAGCTATTTCTAATGGTTCTCCATGTGATGTTTTCTTATTTCTGTTGACTGATAAATTGGGTAACTAAATGACTATAGAACCCGAAGATTATTGAGAATGCTGAAGGTGCGAGAACAACACCATCTGTTGTTGCTTTTACTCAGAAGGGTGAGCGGCTTGTTGGAACTCCAGCGAAGCGTCAGGCAGTAACCAACCCCCAGAACACTTTCTATGGAACAAGGCGCTTTGATGATCCACAGACACAGAAAGAGATGAAGATGGTGCCGTACAAAATTGTGAAGGCACCAAATGGTGATGCTTGGGTTGAAACAACAGATGGAAAACAGTACTCTCCAAGCCAGATCGGTGCATTTGTTTTGGCCAAGATGAAGGAGACAACTGAATCTTACCTTGGCAAATCTATTTCAAAAGTTGTGATTACTGTTCCAGCTTATTTCAATGATGCACAGCGTCAGTCCACAAAGGATGCTGGCCTCGATGTTGAAAGGATCATCAATGAACCAACAGCAGCTGCTTTGTCTTATGGAATGAACAACAAGGAGGGGTTGATAGCAGTTTTTTATCTTGGAGGAGGAACTTTTGATATCTCTATTCTTGAGATTTCAAATGGAATGTTTGAGGTATACTGTCATGATTTTCAAGTCGCCTGTTTTGATGGAAAGATCTGTAAAATAAATACATACTGTTCTGATTTGATTCTTTTATATTGTTAGGTCAAGGTAACAAATGGGGATACTTTTCTGGGTGGTGAAGATTTGACAACACTCTCTTGGAGTTTCTGGTGAGTGATTTCAAGAGAACTGAGGGCATTAATCTGTCAAAGGATAGATTGGCCTAGCAGAGGCTTCGTGAAGCTACTGAGAGAAAAGCAAAGGTTGAGCTGTCATCGACTGCTCAGACTAAAATCAATTTACCATTCATAACAGCTGATTCCTCAGGTGCAAAGCACTTGAACATCACACTGACAAGGTCGAAGTTTGAATCTCTTGTGCATCAACTGATTGAGAGGACTAGAGATCCATGCAAGAACTGCTTGAAGGATGCTGGAATATCTGCTAAAGATGTGGATGAAGTACTTCTCGTCGGCGGTATGACTTGGGTTCCAAAACTACAGGAGGTTATATCTTAGATTTTTGGAAAGAGCCCTAGCAAAGGTGTCAACCCAAATGAAGTTGTGGCCATGGATGCAGCCGTTCAGGGTGGGATTCTCCGTGGAGATGTTAAGGAGCTTCTTCTCCTTAATGTTACCCCCCCTGCCACTTGGTATTGAGACCCTTGGTACTTTCACCAGATTGATCAATAGGAACACCACAATTTCCACGAAGAAGAGCCAGGTTGGTAAAAAAATTGACTCTATAGAGTATCCCTTATTCTCTCGACATATTTTATCTTGATATCTGTCTCTATCTGTTGATACGGTATGATTATTACAAGTTGTAAAACAATTCTGTTTGACCTCACTGCATCTTGAGCTGTACGTGCTTCATGGACTTTTCTCGAGTCTGTATTTTGTTTGTGGTTGTTTGCATATTCTTGGATAGGATTTAGTCTTGGACTCATTCTTAACTAGCATCCCCACTTTTGCTGTTCCTTAGTTCTGATCTTGGACTTTGGTTTTGCATGTGTTCTCAACTGCTGCTGATAATCTGACCCAAGTTGGTATCCGTGTGTTGCAAGGTGAACGTGAAATGGCTGCAGACAACAAGCTTCTTGGTGAGTTTGATCTAGTGGGCATTCCTCCTACCCCAAGAGGCTTGCCTCAGATTGAGGTCATGTTCGACATAGATGCCAATGGAATCGTGACCGGGTCTGCAAAAGACAAGGCCACTGGCAAGGAGCAAACATCACCATTAGATCGTCTGGTGGGCTGTCTGAGGCTGACATACAGAAGATGGTCCAGGAAGCTGAGCTCCATACGGAGAGCTCTGATTGACCTCAGGAACAATGCAGACACCACTATCTACAGCATCGAGAAGAGTTTGGGAGAGTATAGAGACAAAATCCCTGCAGAGTTTGCATCTGAGATTGAAACTGCCGTCCTTGGACTCTGCCAGGAGATGAGTTCAGACGATATCTAGAAGATTAAGGCCAAGCTTGAAGCTGCAAACAAGTCCGTCTCAAAGATCGGGCAACACATGTCTGGCGGCGGTTCAGGTGGTTCACAGTTGGGATCAGGATCTCAGGGTGGCGGCGATCAGGCTCTAGAGGCAGAGTACGAGGAGGTCAAGAAGTGAACCTGTGGCAACACATTTAGAGCTAGTTACTCCTTTTTTGGGAATACAAAGATGTAACCATATTCTGTAATAAGCTTCGGGTTTGGTCCCCTTCTTGTTTCTGTCCTTTACAGTGATGTGAGATACACGCAACTTTCTCTAGTAGGTACTAGCTAGTTAGTGGCTTGGGTCGCATGTGATCCCTTTTTTGGGCCCTGATTCACGCACTTAGCAATGCTGTTTTACCGTCAGCATGTTCTGCTAATGCATGGAGGTGTATCTATTGTTGGTAACATTTAATGTGCTCTGCTCTAGATTGCTGTTACTGTTTTTGTATCCGTGTTGATTGGACCAAGTTGTTTCCGGCAACAATATGCTAGGATTAAAGGATACTCTTGGGGACGTTCTTTTACACCCCTAACCAGAATCCATAGTTGGCATCTGAATTTCGTCTGACGAAAGGTGTCTGAAATTTCGCTAGTGATCGGAACACCTATAAATACACTGTAGCGTATACCCAGCAACGTTTCACTAGCTGAAGGGTGTGCTGAAATTTCAAATCTGTCTTCATGTTTGTTTTAGTTTGTTTGCTCCTGAATTGTACTAGGGCATCTGGCGATTACCCCCTCTCTACATGAAAAATATATTTTCGTTCTTACAGTTAGCACCGCGCAATGAATCTGTGGAAGTCTGCATCGAAGCATCGAACACGTTTGCCTCGAATTTCAATTGGTAGAATACGTTCAGAACCATCTAAAAAGAATATACAGGGCGAAAGGACGGAGATGCAGCTTCAAAGATGCTCTCCGGAGTCGTGGAAATTCTGCCGCGCATGTGGTTCGGTTCCCGAAGATCATTTACGCGACACGGGCATTCTCGTACTAGTAAGATTCCGTGTGTGGATTCCCTGCAAGTTTCTTCAGTCCGGCGAACAGTTGTAAATTAGTACTCCTCCGTTTCAAAGTATTTGAGGTTAGTTCAATTTTAAACTAACCGAGATCAAATAATTCAAAAATGAGAGTATATTTGTTTTTATTATTTGCAAACAATAACTCTCTCTCTCTCTTCTAATGCTCATGATTTTCTTATAGTGACTGCATTTTTGTCAAGTGCCACTGTCTCGAGTATAATTGGCACACCAGCGGCTTCTACGAAGAGATGAATGCATCGTAGTTCTGGAAACTTTTAACCCGGATTGTTACCGCATCACGGTCATTTTCACGTGCAGAACGACCGATCGGTGCAAAACTAGGAGATCAGAGAAACAGTTGGTGTTAGCAGCCGGCGCGCATTTCTTCACCGGCTTATACTAGCTCGTTTCAATTCGATCCCTGACGAAGATCTAATACAACCGTCGTTAGTTTTCTTTCACGTGCACAGTGACGACTGCCCGGCGCAGATTCCGCAAGGGTGAAATAGTTCGTATTAGCAGCCCATGAGAAACCCGGCAGCTTGCTTGTGTTCGGTTCCCGATGAAATCTAGCTAGTATTACCGCGCCTTCACATGGAATTATCGACACCGAATCTTTTCGAGAGCGAGTACTAAACACGTTTGTTGCTGGGACTTGCAAGTTGCAACGTACAGCTACGAACATGTTAACACGTTCGTTCGAAACAGGCCATTCACGTTTTGATATATCTCTAGAAGATAACGTAGGGGAGACAAACCTGAATCGTACCATAGGACACTCAAAGAATCGATCCGATGCGATGACCATGATGGATGAGTTCTCCGTACTCAGCAGCAGGCCGTTGTCACGAAAGGCAACCAACGCTCGGATCCAACGCGAGGACGGCGATCCATCGAGTTACCGCCTCGGTTAATTAATCTTGGCACTCGATCAGAGTTTCTAACCCGCTGTCGTAGTTTCTGAATCTTTCAAAAGAGGTTGAATGATTGAGATGTGCCAAACACATCCCACCCCACCTCTGCCTGCTCCGAGTGCGATTGGCGACGCGCGGGCGGGGGCGCTCTTACCTGCCGAGCTCCAACGATCCAGGGCGCGTCGGTATCGCCTCCGTCCGCGCCCCGGCCGCCGGTCAATAGCTGAATTTTTCCACCTGCGGATTGCGGCACGGACTCAGGTGGAGTTATGACGTGTAAAGTGCTTTGACTCATGCCATTTTTATGATTTATTTTGGTTATTATTAAATGATAGCCTAAAAACAAATATAAATTTATTTTGATTCTAATTTGATGCGGCTCTACTCATCATTATCTTATTTTTTATCCGTTATCAGACCTGTAGAGTTCACGAAAATTAATCAATCCTAGTGTCCTTATTCGTTGGATAATGTTTTGGTAGGGCGGGCAGCGTTGAACTCGCATAACTTGTGGGCACGTATTCCGTGGTTTCCTCACCAAAAGGAACTTCTATTTTATTTTGAAACGCCAACTTGTCTGTGCACGAAAAGCTTTCTGGAAAAAAAAAGAAACAATGGAAGAGGACAAGCGCTTTCGGGCGGCGGGTTAGGTCGCTACTAGTCAGCCTACTGCTTGGCGGCACCCTTCGCCCATCGCCGTGCTAGCTTCGCCGTATCGAGCCACCGTACCGCGACGAGGCTTCGTCAGACGCTCGTCTCCTCGTCAGGTCGCTCGTCCGTCACCAACATTTCCAAGCAAAAAAAAATTGAAGTGGGCAGTCCCGTTCAGCGGCGGCGTTGCTGCGAGGCTCCATTTTGGCTCGCGGATCCGGAGATTCCTCCTAGATACGGAGCACATCGGTGAGACTCGCGTGTCGTCGACCAGGCTGCCCCACGAGCCTGGATGCATGGGATCGGGAAGCTGCCTTTCCTGGCGGTTCAGTTACTCGGTGGTCTGCCCAAGTCTAGCGTAAGCACCGTGACCAGTTTCGATTTGTATCACGACGCGAGGAGGAGGCGGCCTGTGAGTGACAGAGTAGCTCGGTTCATTGAACGTGTCCGTGTTCTACTTTCGTCGCGAACGAGTCCGTTGCTAGGATCTGGGTTCAAGCAGCACGAGTAAACACGGCTCGTCATTCAAGTGCGCAGAAAGGCGTTGAAGTCGGCGGTGGTGGGTGTAGCGTGCTTTTCAGGAGAGGAGAGTCCGCCTGGGAATGGACAAGGTGGCTGCCATTGGTGAACGGGATTTCGTCTGTTCCTGCTCGTAAAAAAACACCTAAGCAGCCGCCGATGGATGGTAAAATGAATACAGTGTGTGGTTTTATAGAAAAAATGTTGTAATCACCTGGTATATGGTGTATATGCAACATGCATATAGGTTGATATCTCTCGCTCCCAGGTTTGAAGTCGCCCTACTATGATTATCAGAATGCTAAAACGTGGTGCTGCGCTGCACAGATATTGAGTTACTACCAATCTAGATGCGACACCAAATACGAGACAAATATGGTGTCCAGGCGCTTGCGCTGGGCACTCGTACTTCTGTTGGGATCTGCAACCCGCAACGGCAGCAATCTCGGCCGCCTGCCCCCCTGGCCGTGGAATGGGTCCGGATTCATACCCCACCGTCCGCCGTCCGTCCCTGCATGCGCGCGGTTCAGGCGTGTCCACGTCACGGAGCCGCATCTCCCTTCTCCGAGCCACAGGGGATCCCGACCTCGCCTATAAACTCGGCCCATCGCCTGTTCCCCGCCCCTCGCCGCCCTCTGACCTGTCGTCCCCTGCTCATTTCCGACGCACCCATCCAAATGGCCCAGGCAATGGCTGCCGTCGCCTCCGACCTCGTCACCCTCAAGCGCCCGTTCCAGAACGACGGGTTCGGCGAGGAGAACGGCGGCGCGGACGAGAAGCCTCGGGCGCGCCGCCGCGAGGCCGACCCGGCGGCCGCGCTGGCCGCGGCGCGTCACGAGTTCGGCGAGCACGGCGGCGTGAACATGTCCATCGAGGCTTCGGCGACGTTCACGGTGATGGATCCGGACACCATGCGGCGGCTCTTCACGGGGGAGCTGGGCCCCGACCGCGGCGACATGTACATCTACAGCCGGCACTTCAACCCCACGGTGCTGGCGCTCGGACGCCAGATGGCGGCGCTGGAGGGCACCGAGGCCGCGTACTGCACTGCGTCCGGCATGTCCGCCATCTCGTCCGTGCTGATGCAGCTGGTGGGCGCGGGGGGCCACGTGGTGGCGTCACGGTGCCTGTACGGCGGCACCCACGCGCTGCTGTCCCGGTTCCTGCCTCGGTCCTCCGGCGTGCGCGCGACGTTCGTGGACGCGGACGACGAGGCGGCCGTGCGCGCCGCGGTGGTCCCCGGGGAGACGCGGGTGGTCTACGTGGAGACGGTGTCCAACCCGACGCTGGCCGTCGCCGACATCCCGATGCTGGCGCGGGTGGCTCACGACGCGGGCGCCAAGCTGGTGGTGGATAACACCTTCACCCCCGTGGTCGTCTCCCCCGCGCGGCTCGGCGCCGACGTCGTCGTCCACAGCGTGTCCAAGTTCATCAGCGGAGGTGCGGACATCATCGCCGGTAAGGACATATACGCCTGACCCGTTACTGGCCTCCAGCATCGCGACGAGAATCCCTAACGGTCCCTGTTTGGGATTTACCCAGCGAAAAGACGTTCTTAATTCTTACACGGTACCTTAGCATGTTTGCATTAACAGATACTAGTTAATTAATCCTGCAAGCTGCAATTAGGAAACGGACCCTATCTAATTAAGCATATTTACGTAGAGAGTATATACGAGGACATGCTAAGTTTAGTAGCTGATCCTCTTGTTTGCCCGTGCGGCCACGTGAGCGTGTTCCACTCAAGCTGGCGCTCAGATCGTCCTCGACCGCCGCGGTGATACGCGTGCAAGGAAGACGTCAGCTGTGAAAACGCAAAACATCTGGTAGCTACTGCATCCCCAAAGACACTCTCCATACTCGTGGAATAATTTTCTTGGTTCCGCGTCAGCGATTTTCACAAGACGTTTGTTCGGTTGCATGTTTCTCCATGAAAAATGGATCGGAGCAAGTATTTCGGGGTGGCGCGGGGACAACTGTGCCTGCCCGAGTTTACGCCGCGGTGTAACTCAACTTGCACGACAATGGCAAGTGCGGCCATCAAACCACCCGCACATGGCGACGACGCAGGGGTGGCCAAAACGAGACAGACAGAGCCGAGTCGTCATGGCCTGGCCCCTGAGCTAGCTAGCGCGTGACGTGGTGACCCCCACCCATGAGAAAGCAGCGCGTGACCGTGACGTGGTCACCAACCCCGTGATGCCGATTTGTTTGGCACCACCACCAGTCGATGTCTCCCATCTCTTTGGTTTTCCTTCCCTTCGATGATGGCGGCTTAGCTTGGAACCGGACGGACGTGTGCCCGATTTGTCCTGGCCTGGACTGGAAAGCACACGATGCAAGCAGAAGCAGGCAGGAGCTAATCATGCTTGCCTGTCGTTTTGAGTCAGGTCTCCGGCGCGTAAGTGCGGTGACGCGTTGTGAAAGAGGCTATGATTGCGCGATGTCTCATGCAGCATCGTCAGACCTGTTGCTACGTGGTGGTGAACAGATGAATTGTTGTCGCGAGTGGAGGGTTTCTGTACGAGTGGTGGTGGTGGCTTTGATTTCGATGTCCCTTTGATTTTTCCAGGCGCGATCTGCGGGCCGGCGAGCCTGGTGAACGCGATGATGGACCTGCAGGAGGGCGCGCTGATGCTGCTGGGCCCGACGATGAACGCCAAGGTGGCCTTCGAGCTGTCGGAGCGCCTCCCGCACCTACCGCTCCGGATGCAGGAGCACTCGCGCCGCGCCATGGCGTTCGCCACGCGGATGCAGGCGCTGGGCCTGCGCGCCGTCTACCCGGGGCTCCCCGGCCACCCGCACCACGCGCGGCTGGACGCCATGGGCAACCCGGGCTACGGCTTCGGCGGCATGCTCTGCGTCGACATGGGCACCGAGGACCGCGCCAACCGGCTCATGCACCACCTCCAGAACACCACCCAGTTCGGCCTCATGGCCGTCAGCCTGGGATACTACGAGACGCTCATGTCGTGCTCCGGGAGCAGCACCAGCAGCGAGATGCCGCCCGAGGACCGCGCGCGCGCCGGCATCTCGCCGGGGCTTGTCCGCATGTCCGTCGGGTACAACGGCACGCTCGAGCAGCGATGGGCGCAGTTCGAGCGCGCGCTCGCGCTCATGCAGCCGCAGCTGCAGCACACCCACCTCAAAGCCGCCGACCGCGACGCCGACGCTGGCAGCAACAACCACCGCAAGCACTGACAACGCATGGCACTCGTCCTGTGTATGCTTGCTTGTGGGGTCGCACCCGCATAGCCTCTTCCGCACCATTTAAGTAAGGTTAAGCGCCGTCTGATCCCTCCGGTTCAGATGTATGCCAATGTAAGCCGCTTGATCTCAGGGAACATGGAAATGGAACTGAATAAACGTGTCTTAATTGATTCCAGATTACTTGATCTCTCTATGCTCGGTCAAACAGCTTGCAGCCGCAGGTACATAGATACATGATACATGCACATATATGCCCACGTGGAACCTCATACTGAATCACTTTAGAAGGATTTACAATGGCTTTGGTCTTACTTGGGCACAATGGCACCAGTATGAAATCGGCAGAGGGTGCTCTTTCTGATACTTGTGTCCGAAGAGACGTTTGTTGTTGAGATTACTGCGTATGTTCAGGCTGTCTGAAAGACGTTCAGGATCATTTTCTTCGGAGCAGCCATCGCAGAGGATTCGAGCTCTGAGATTTCAGCCGGGTTCAGACGCCAGCCGAGCCCGCCGAAGTTCTCCTCGAGTGCCTGACCGTTTACACGCCCGGAATAGGAATTGTGCCCTTGCAGATGCACCAGTTTATGGCCACCTGCGTTCACAGCATAAATAGCATACAGTTATCAAACACTGAATCACAAGAAACATTTCGACGATGAAATGTCATGCTATTGTGGTATTGCCCACATAACAGTAGTGGGAAAGAATTATAAAATATGTTAATGTAGAATCACTGATCAGATAGCCAGTTTGGTGATTTTCACAACCATTCTACAATTAGTGGTCGCTTACCTGAGACATAGTTTTCCCCTTCTTTTCTGCAATCCTTTTTTCTTTTCAAAAGCCCCTAACGGGTGTCTCGCGTATATTGATACTCCCTCTGTTTCAAAATATTTGACGTGGCGTATATTGATACTCCCTACGTTTAAAATTTTTAACGTTGGTTAGTTCAACTTTGAATAAACAACGTCAAATATTTTTAAACGGAGGGAGTATAAGAGGAAAGAGTACATATTGTGATTCCGATTACATCGTACTATGAAGGTTCTGCAATCCTTCTGAAACAGGTCAATAAAGACTCCACCAAGGAAGAATTTGCTGGAATAACATAAACCTGCAGTGTCGAGACAGAAAAATACACCCTACAAACATGTGCTCTTTAAGTGCCAAAACAAGAGTTCAGGTAAAAAAAGGAGAGCTGATCACCTTGGTCCATTTGGAAGATTAGAAGCGCCCTACTTTCCGGTAAGCATCCCTAATCCAAGTGGACTGTATGTGTTGAGACGGATCCCCAGTGGTTCACACATGGCTTTCTGTTCTATCTGCTCATCGCCCATGCTAAGTAGCGAGAACTGAACCCGCATGACTTGGTACTTTCTGTTAGACACTGTAATTAAATGTGTGTCACAGGGACATATTAGTCATTAAAGAGGGATTAGGATTAGGGGTAGTTTAGTCATTTTCCTCCTCCTAATCCCTCTATATAATCAGACCTGTACCTCAACATTATCAATCATCTAATACAGCCACCATTAGCCCTCTAATATGGTATCACAGCATGACATCGTTGGTAGTCCGAATCATGCGCTCAGCCTTGTTATTCTGGGGGGAAGTGTACGGGCATGACATGCGCAACTGAACACCGCGAGAAAGCAGAAAGTTACGGAACGTAGAGTTGTCAAACTCGCGCCCGTTGTCGCACTGGACCGCACGAATCGTGCGCCCAAACTGGGTGGACACCCAAGCGAAGAAGTGAGAAAGAGTACCGAAAGTATCAAACTTCTGTCGCAAGAAAAAAAGTCCACGAATTGTGCGAAAAATCATCAACGACCACCAAGTAATACTTGCATCCAGAAACACTAAGAACAGGTGAAGTCCAAAGATCACAGTGAATCAAATCAAAGATGTGCTCGACACGAGTGACAGAGTGCGGAAAAGGAAGTCGAACGTGGCGACCCAACTGACAAGCATGGAAAAGAGACTCATGAGTACCCCGAATACACGAAATCACTGAACTACCAGACAACTTCGACATAGCATCAACACCAGGGTGGCCAAGCCGACGATGCCAAATGGTCGAAGAAGCTGTCGTAGTCAGGGCAAGACGCGGAGCGGAAGCAGGAAGACGCATCGTGTACAGGGGACCTGTACTATCACAGCGAAAGAGAATGCATCGAGTAGTAAGATCCTTCACAGTTACACCATAAGGATCAAACTCAAGGGAAACATGGTTGTCAGTAGTAAAACGACGAAAAGAAGGTGCTAAATGATGTCAGGAGCAATAAGAACATCACGTAGGTGAAACGAATCCGGCGAACCCGAGTCACCTACCGAGGTGACTGGAAGAGTTGACCCATTCCTAACAACGATAGATGAAGGATTAGAGGGACGGGAAGGGCGGGTAGAGGAGAGGATACCTACGTCAGGGGTGGTGTGGTACGAGGCACCGGAGTCCACCACCCAGTGAGGGCCAGATGGCGTGAGACCCCCCAGGTAGACCGACGGTGTAGAACGGATCGCGACATGCCCCAGCGGTGGCGGTGCTGGGAAGGAAGACAACACGCTCGGACCCTCGACGCTGGTGCCAATAGAGTAGGCAACAACCGATCCAGGTACATCAGTCGATGGCAGCCGAGAAGCACCTCCAAGGGTGGCAGCAGGCCAGGCGGCGCCGTCGTGGGGGCTGCAGGACCGGCGGCCCAAGGGGCGGCTGCAGCTGCTACGGGCCACGCAGCGGCGCCGTCGTGGGGCACTGCAGAGGCAACGACGGCAGGCGAGGCGGCACCGTTGTGGGGGGCGGCAGGACCAGCGGCCCAAGGGGCGACTGCAGCTGTTGCGGGCCAGGTAGCGGCGCGATCGTGGGGCGCTGCAGAGGTGACGACGGCGGGCCAGGCGACATCAGCGGCTCGAGGGGCGGCAGCGTTAGGGGTTGCAGGAGCGCCGGTGGCGCATGGTGGCAGCGGGGCGGTCCTACAGCGGCCCAGGGCTGCGGCGCGGTGGCGGCCCAGGGCGGCTGCGGCGCCCCGGCTCTGCCCGAAATCGGGCGGCCCGGGCGCGGATCTGGCGGCAGCCCAGGGCACTGCGGCCCAGGGCGCGACGGCGCGGACGGGAGAAGCGCCGGCTGCAGCGGCGGCAGTCCCTCCAGGTGACGCCGCTGCGTGGGTGGGATGCGCGACAGTGGCGGCGGCGAGCGGCGTGGCTGCTGTTGGCCAGGGTCTAGCGGCTGCACCCCCGGACGCCTGCCAGTCAGGCCCAAATCCGGTTGGTACGGGCGCGGATCCGACGGCGGCGCCCCAGGGCGTGGAGGCCCAGGGCACAGCGGCGCGGGCTGGGGGTGCGCCGGCGACAGAGATGGCGGCCCCATTAGGTGGTGCGGTGGCGTGGCCATGCTGCGCACCGGCGGCGGCAACACGAGCAGGCGGCGCGGCAGTGCAGGCACACAGCTCCTCAGAGGCGGCGGCCGCTGCTCCGGCGGCAGCGCAGGCACGCGGGGCACTGGCGGCGGCGGCACAGGGCCACTGCAGCGGCGTCGGCTGGGCCTGGGTCATTAGGGTTAGGGTTAGGCCCTAATCCTAATTAGTTCCTAGCTGATACCATATTACTTGGTGGTCATTGATGATTTTTCACACTATTCGTGGACTTTTTCTTTGCGACAGAAGTTTGATACTTTCTGTACTCTTTCTCACTTCTTCGCTTGGGTGTCCACCCAGTTTGGGTGCGCGATTCGTGTGGTCCAGTGCGACAACGGGCGCGAGTTTGACAACTCTACGTTCCGTGACTTTATGCTTTCTCGCGGTGTTCAGTTGCGCATGTCATGCCCGTACACTTCCCCCCCCCCCCCAGAACGGCAAGGCTGAGCGCATGATTCGGACCACCAACGATGTCATGCATTCCCTGATGTTTTAGGCTTCTACCCCTGCTTGCTACTAGGTGGAGGCGCTTCACACTGCCACCTACCTCATTAATCGCCTTCCTACTAAGGCGATTAGTGCTCCTACCCCTCACTTTGCTTTGTTCGGCACCCATCCTCTTTACAACCATCTTTGAGTCTTCGGGTGCGCTTGCTACCCGAACCTCTCTGCCAGAGCTCCCCCATAAGCTTGCACCTCGCTCAACTCAATGTGTTTTCCTTGGGTATCTCCTAACCATAAGGGGTACAGGTGCCTTGACCCCACCACCCATCGTATCTTGATCTCCCGACACGTCGTCTTTGACGAGTCTTCCTTTCCCTTTTCCACCCCGTCCTCTGACTCCGTTGCTGAGTTGGATCCCCTCTTCTCTACTGACCCCGAGGCCGCTCCTGTACAGCGAACTTGTCGGTTACCTCTTGCAGGTTACCTACCCGCTGCACCACGCACGACTTCGGTGTCTTCCACGCCACCTGCTGTGCCTTACGTGGCCCCGACGTCCCTGACACCACTTGCTGCGCCACGCGCGGCACCGGCGTCCCTGATGCCACCAGCCGCGCCACACGCGGCCTCGGTACCCCCGACGTACCCACTGCACCACGCGCGGCCCCGGTGTTCCCGACGATGCCTGCTGCGCCAAGCGCGGCCTTGACGTCCCCGACGCCGACTACTGCACCACGCGTGACCTCAGCTTTCCCGACATCACCTGTAGCAAGCCCGACGTCACCAGACGCACCAGGAGCAGCACCGACGATGACTTCTCACTTTGCCGACCCCGTACTTGCCTACTAGCGACGAGCATAGGGGGACGGTCCGACTCCAGCTGCACCGCGTGTGGCACCGAGATGAGAGAAGGTTGTTGTACTCGAGCGTTTGATGTACAACCCTCCTCTTCTCCACGGGGATCCTGGTCATGTCCACCCGATGGTTACTCGACGTGCGTCCGGGAGTCTTCGGCCAGTTCAGCGCTTCGCCGGAGCTGCTTTCTCGTCGACGACTTCTCCACCGACAATTATTCTTCGATCTCACCCATACCTACTTTCGTGCGTAGCGCCCTCGCCGTCCCTCACTGGCGCCGCGCTATGAAGGAAGAGTATGAGGCTCTGCTTGCCAACCGGACCTGGGACCTGGTTCCCCGTCATGGTTGTGGCAATGTTGTCACGGGCAAGTAGGTGTTCACACACAACAAGAAGGCGGACGGTACCTTGGAGAGGTACAAGGCACGGTGGGTAATCCGGGGTTTCACTCAGCACCCTGGAGTCGACTACGACGAGACCTTCAGCCCGGTGGTAAAGCCGGCAATGGTTCGTACCGTTCTATCGTTGGCTCTCTCACGTTCTTGGCCTGTCCACCAGTTGGACATCAAGAATGCCTTCCTCCACGGTACACTGACTGAGACGGTGTACTGCAGTCAGCCAGCGGGGTTTGTTAATTCAGCTCACCTAGACATGGTCTGTAAGCTGAACAAATCCCTGTACGGATTGAAGCAGGCACCGCAATCCTGGTATAGCCGGTTCGCCTCTTTCTTGGTCTCACAGGGGTTCGTCGAAGCTAAGTCGGACACTTCGCTGTTTGTCTATCGACGTGGCAGTGACACTGCTTACCTCGTACTGTACGTCGATGTCATTGTACTAACAGCGTCTAGTCCGGCTCCGCTTCGGCGCACCATTTCTGCTTTACAGCAGGAGTTCGCTATGAAGGATCTGGGCCGTCTCCACCACTTCCTCAGCATTGCGGTCGAGGACCGACCAGGCGGCTTATTCTTTCACCAGCGACAGTACTACCTGGATATCCTCCAGTGAGCGGGCATGGCTGAGTGCAAGCCGTGCTCCACTCCAGTGGATACTCACGCGAAGCTCTCCGCTACCGACGGGACACCCGTCTCTGACCCCACTACTTACAGGAGTCTTGCAGGTGCTCTTCAGTACCTCACCTTCACCAGGCGAGATATTTCGTATGCAGTTCAGCAGGTGTGCCTCCACATGCATGACCCGGGCGAGCCGCACCTCACCGCTGTGAAGCGGACTCTTCGGTACTGCGAGGTATCTTCGACTACGGTATCCTCCTTCGACGTGACACGGCCTCCGAGCTGGTCATGTACCCCGATGCTGACTGGGCAGGCTGTCCGGACACACGACGTTCTACTTCTGGGTACGCCATCTTCCTGGGCGGTAACCTCGTCTTCTGGTCCTCAAAGCGACAACCCGTGGTGTCGCGCTCGAGTGCTGAGGCGGAGTATCGCGCCGTGGCTAACGGCGTGACTGAGGCCTCCTGGCTCCAGCAGCTGCTTCAGGAGCTCCACACTCTCGTCGCCAGGAGCACCCTCATCTACTGCGACAACGTCAGCGCCGTGTACCTCTCCACCAACCCGGTCTAGCATCAACGTACGAAACATGTGGAGATCGACCTCCACTTTATTCGTGAGCGGGTGGCACACGACGAGGTTCGGGTACACCATGTCCCGACGACGACGCAGTTCGCCGACATCTTCACGAAGGGCCTCCCGTCATCGTTGTTCTTCGAGTTTGGTCCAGTCTCAACATCTGCAGTGGCTAGATGTTGTGACTGCGGGGGGGGGGGGTGTTAGACACTGTAATTAAGTGTGTGTCACAGGGGCATATTAGTTATTAGAGAGAGATTAGGGTTAGGGGTAGTTTAGTACTTTTCCCCCTCCTAATTCCTCTATATAATCAGACCTGTACCTCAGCACTATCAATCATCTAATACATCCACCATTAGCCCTCTAATACTTTCGAATTAAGCAATACTGAGCCAAGAGTTCTACGAGACATAGGGCTAATTATTTCCTGCAGGTATCTGAGCTGAGCTCAAGGGAACACCTTTAGAGGCTAGATAACTGTGGATCTTCACAAGTTGCTTCGGGCCGTAATTGCTGACACCAACGGCACGAATGATACCATAAGAAGCACAAATTTCCAGTCAGAGTGTGAGAATGGGATGTAAAGGTTTGGAAAAAACTCTCCAACAGAGGAATCATTCTGGCAAAATAATTAAAGAGGTGAAACAATACTAAAACTGAATGCTCTCCTCACACGAGATAAAATAAGTATGTTGTTGGCGATGAAAGCTAGGCAAACATAAAACTTAACACCCAAATACCTATTTACCTACTCATTTTGCCTACTAATCAGATGATAACAAAAGCAGCAGCCATCTTTCCTTATATGACAAAAGGAAGGATCCTACGCTCTGGGGCGATAGGGCGGGCCGCAGCGTCCAGGAGTTACGGTTGCGGCAGCTAGACAACGGCAAGAGCATGGTATCATTGTGGTCTGTGGCCACCGCCATCGTCGCCTCCATGTACCTCGCCATGGCCATCTTTAAGCACTACCTCCAGCCCCTAGCCCATAAGCACGGGTTGAACATTTGTGTTCCCCGTCTCGTTGGCCGCGGCGGCAAGCCCGACGCCTTGTCAGGCGTGGATCTTGAGGCATGAGGAAGCTCAGTAGCCGTGCACCCATCAAAATGCCTATTTATGTGAATCTGCTACGGTCCGGCCTCGCAGCCAAACGACGCCCCGTCTGCCACACACGAGCGTCTCTCATTTAAAGGTGACACTACTATCTTGATGCCACTAGAGACTCCTTGCACGTGGCAGGGATCTCATCGATTTCTTCCGTGATTCCTTCCATGATGATGGCAATGGGGAGAAACCGAGTGAAAACCTAAATCGACTTGCTGCAGGTGACAACAATGATGCCTTGATACACTGCCTGTTTAGCTCCATGGGGGTGTTGTCTTGGTGCTCTTATATTGTTGTATCTCAAGATGAAAATCTAATTGAACTATTGATGGACGTGTGTATGGGCTTTTACATCACACACCCTCTAAAGTGTTGTCTTGGAGAATCTCAAGTGAAGGTCATGCGATTTTGTCCTATGGTTGTGTTGACCCTCCTTATATTTAGAGGGCTCGCTATCCCTATAGTGTGCCTCCAGTGGATCTCCCATATGCTTATTTTCATGCTCATATAGATTTAGCGGACCAATAGTTTGTCTCGTCATCGACGGAGGTCTAGGTGTTTTGGATCCACACATGACAAATTGTTAGATAAATTAGCAATATTTATCTGGTGGTGGTAGATTAGTAACAAACACTTAAAGAGATGATGGAAGAACTCAATACACATTGGATGCAGATGACATTTAGTACAAATATTTGTCTACTAAATTTATATATTTCTCTTTTATTTTAAATTATGTAATAAATCATGTTGTGTATGTGTCTGACTTTTTGCGTACACACAGAAACTGGAATGCAATTCCATTTTCGAAAGAAATGATATAAAACACATGGCTGATTATACAAGGTGGAATTCGGTAATTCACTACAGAAAACAGGGCAACATACGGCAGCCTGTATAACATACGACGGCAAGCTGCCGTATATAAACTTACATACGACGGTCAGCAGAGGCTGTCGTATATAAGTTTATATACGACAGTACAACCGTCGTTTAGTACATGGCTGTCATATATAGCAGTTATATACGACAGCCAACCCTAGTCTGTCGTATATAACAGTTATATACGACAGCCAAACCGAGGCTGTCGTATATAGCAATTATATACGACAGCCATTGCGGCTGGCTGTCGTATCTTGAAAAGGCCGTCGTATATACTTCGTATAAATCCTACGGGCCCGGCCCGAGTTCTTTTCTCCTCACCTCGCGCCCCCACCTGTCGCGCCACCGCCGCCCCGCGCCGCGCCCCACCGCCGCCCGCTCCTCCACGCCGGCACCCCCACCCCGCCGGCGACACCACCCCTGCGCGGCCGCCCCGCGTAGCCGCCGCCGTCCGTCCCCCTCGCTGTTCGTCACCCTCGCCATACATCTCCCTCGCCGCAAGTAATTCTAACCATTAATTCAATTACTTGATAATTATGCTAATTAGTTGGTAATTGTGCTCATGTAGATAGAATAGTAGTTTATAATTTCACTAAATAGTTGTCCGTTGTAAATTACTTGTTATTATATGTATTTAGGTTTAGGTTAATAATGTTTAAGATTTGTTGTTGTGTTATTCATACTTAATAATGCTTAATATACGACAGATTTGTTGTTGTTATGTTGTTATATGTTGTTGTTTAGGAGTTATTGTTGTTTAGGAGTTATTCATGCTTTAGGATTCGTTGTTGTTATGTTTTTATGTTGTTGTTTAGAGTTGTTGTTTTGTTATGTTATTGTTATTATATATGCTTAGGTTTAGGTTAATAGCATTTCCTAGGCCATGAGGGCCCTCGCCCCCTACTTCCTGACACCGCTCGCTTCCGCCTCCTCCCGCACCCGGCGCCGGACCACATCTCCTCGCTATCGGATAGCGCCCGACCCAACCTCGTATGCGCCGTCCTCCGCCACGCTGCTGTGAGGAGGGCCGCACTGCTGCTCATGATGGGGCACGGCGGGTTCTCCTCCCCAGAGGTGTGCCTGCATTACTTGCTCGTGTCAGGAAATGTGGACTATGTGGCGGAGTTCGATGGAATATGTCTCTCTCTCAATCTTTCCTTCTCTTTCTCTTCTTTTCTCTCTCTCTCACTTAAATGACTCAAAAATGAAAGATTGACATAAACCTTTACAATATGCGTCACCCGTTTCGAACCGGCCCGTCTCACATGTGTTACGCATGTGAGGCATGTAGATTCGGAATTGTCCCTTTTTGGATAGCCTGGGAGTGACCGAGAGGGCGTGCTTACGATAAGACGTGGGGTCTGGATTTAGAGGTAGTTTCGACAGTGTAACCCGAATGTTCCCTGCACCATTTTCGGGCATGCAATTGGAGAACAGCGGGGTTATGCTGCCGAAATTTCGTCTGAATCTAGATCCCGTGTCTTGTCATAAGCATGTTCGTCTCAGTCAATCTTGGGTGGGTTTATGACCTATCCTTTCCAATAGATATAGGGCCGTGACATAAATAAATAATAAATTAACTATAAATTCTTTGACTTAAAACTGCACAATTAAATATGAGTGAAGACCGTAGTTAGATGTATACCGGTTGGAACAAGGCAACTGGTCACTCAGATGAGTGGTATGCCGGGACAGACGACTTTATTGATCGAGTGTTCTTGCTGTCTACGATCGATAAAGTTCGTTGTCCATGTGTGAAATGCCGGAATACTATGTTTCTGGACAAAACAACATTGTCATTACACTTGTGCAGAAATGGTTACATGCCATATTATGAGGTCTGGAGTTTCCACGGCGAGTCTGCTCCTCGAGCCGTTCATGTAGTGGAAGATGATGATGATGATGTCCGGGTGTTGATAGGATTTATGAGATGTTACAAGATATACAAACGGAGGATCCGCCTACAAATGAGGTAGACACATTCTTTAATCTCTTGAAAGCTTCTGAAGAGGCGTTGCATGATCATACTGAAATGACTCTTCTTACTTTCATGACCAGATTTATGGCAATCAAATCTAAGTATTTCTTCTCTAATAATTGCTACAATGATATGATGAAACTTATCAGCGATGCTCTTCCACAACCTCATGAACTGCCCAAAGATATGTATCACTCAAAGAAATTACAATCTGGTCTAGGTATGAAATATGAGAAAATTGACGTGTGTCTAGATAACTGCATGCTATTCTGGAAAGAGCACGACAAAGAGAAGAATTGTTTAAAGTGTGGAAAATCAAGGTTTGTCGAAGTTGTCAATGACGATGGTGATAAAGTAATGACAGAAGTTGCACATAAGCAATTGCGTTACTTGCGTGTGACACCTCGGTTGAAGCGGCTGTTTCTTTCAAAAAGATCTGCCAGACACATGAGATGACACAAAGAAGGTATGCGTGAGAACAAAGATGTGTTGACTCATCCGTCGGACGGTGATGCATGGAAGTCTTTGGACTCTTTCGATTCCTGCTTTTGCTAGTGATGCGAGAAATGTTCGCATCGGGTTAGCGACAGATGGATTTTCACCTTTCAGTACAAATGCCACACCATAATCCTGTTGGCCCGTCTTTGTTATTCCGTACAACCTATATATGTTGTCATGACCTCTCAAATTAGTTGACACTATATATGTTGTTGAACTTACACAATTTCATTGTTTTTCAGACTAGGTATGGGCAAGAGGCTGTGAGGATACACGGCGAAGGGTTGGATTGGGAAAACTCCCCCAACATCGACCCTCAAGCCGCGTATGCAAGCGGAGGTGGAAAAGCACACGGAAGGTGAATTCATTTACTTTCATTGTTTTCAATTCAAGATTATTTGATTTTACCTTGAATTGATTTATTTTTTTATAGGCTTGCCATATTCTCTGGAGTCGTCAACTCTAGGGAGGCACGACCTGCGAGAGGCAGCTCCTCGCAGTCTTCGGTTGCTGGCACAGGCTCCTCCAGCCGCCGTGTTACCGAGAGAGATGTCGAGGTCATGGCACTTGGGGAGAGCTTGGTCCGGCAGGAGGAGGCCTTGGCGAGAGAGCGAGAGAACAACGGGGCTGCCATGGCGTACCATGCGTCCTATATGGCACAGATGCAAGTGGCAATGGAAGTAAGAAATATACAATTGTACTTTAATTACATTGCATTTCAATCGGTTTTATAAATTGTAATGTTTGAAATGACAGGCGCTAGCTCGACAGCAAGGGCAGCAAATCCAGATACCGTTGTGGCAACCATCTCCATTTGTGCTGCAGCCATCGCCACCACAGGAGCAGTTTCATAGAGTACAAGTACAAAAAGGAAGTTACATTAAGTTTAACTAAACAATTGAATACGAGAAAAACGCTGTAAACTTGTACATAGAGGCAGGATGAATGCTTCGCTCCCGGAGGTAGTGGAGGGGCTAGTAATCAATAGACTTGTGATTTTGTTTTTGATTGTGTGGATGTCAGACTTCGTGATTGTGGATGTGTACTATTGCACCTTGTTGTGATTTTGTATGTCAAACTGTTTTGTTGTTGTCATGTTGTTGTGGATGTGTAGCTGGCCATCGAGCCATGTTAGCCATTTTCTATTTTTTAAAAAAATGGAAAAGCTTATATACGACGGCTTGTATAGTTTATATACAACGGTCGCTATAAAGGGCCGTCTTAAATAAGTCTAAATTATATACAACGGCTAGGCCCAGGCTGTCGTATATAAGCTCTTATATACGACAGCTAGGGCCCATCCGTCGTATATAAAGGCCCCCGGCCCACTGGCCCAAGTCTAGGAACGGGCCGTTGTATATAAGGGGCCATCATATATATATATATTGTTATATACGACGGCGCCGTCATTTATAACTATATATACGACAAAATATATACGAGGGCCACAAACCGTCGTATATAAACACCTGTCGTCGTATATAGATTATATACGACGGCTTCTACTTTATATACGACAATTTTGGTCGTCGTATGCTGACGGGAATCCTGTAGTGATTTCTGGCTATGGCATAATAATCCGGTCTGATATGGTTGACCCTCCAGCGACCTACAGAGGTGCATAGTTAGTGATAGACCAATGCAGCTGCCCTCTTCCAAGCCGATTAAGTTGCAACCTTTTCAATGAAGACGTGAAAATAAGCACTCCATGAGTCACATGAACACTCACACTTTTTTGCCAAAAAAATGATGATCAGATAATGCCTAATATTTGTTTATAAAAGAGGGGAATAATTGGATAATTAATCCTGAGGGTACATTATATAGAGGGATTAGGTGAGGAGAAAAGACTAAACTACCCCTAAACCTAATCCTACACTAAAGACTAATATATAGAGTCTAACCCCCCCCCCCCCCCCCCCCCCGCAGTCACAACATCTAGCCACTGCAGATGTTGAGACTGGACCGAAACTCCGAGAACAACAACGATGGGAGGCCCTTCGTGAAGATGTCAGCGAACTGTGTTGTCGTCGGGACATGGTATACCCGAACCTCGTCATGTGCTACCCGCTCACGAACAAAATGGAGGTCCTTCTCCACATGCTTCATGCGCTGATGCTGGACTGGGTTGGTGGAGAGGTACATGGTGCTGACGTTGTCGCAGTAGATCAGAGTGCTCCTGGTGACGGGAGTGTTGAGCTACTGAAGCAGATGCTGAAGTCAGGAAGCCTCAGCCACGCCGTTGGCTACGGCACGATACTCCGTCTTGACACTCGAACGCGACACCACATGCTGTCACTTAGAGGACCAGGAGACGGGATTACCGCCCAGGAAGACGGCGTAGCCAGAGGTAGACCAGCAAGTCCGCGCAGGAGGGATTGGAGCGGGATTCGGATGCTCCGGGCAGCCTGCCCAATTAGCATCGGTGTACACAACTAGCATGGAGGCTGCGTCACATCAAAGGAGTAGGCCGTAGTCGAGAGTGCCACACAGGTACCGAAGAATCAACTTTACAACGGTGAGGTGCGGCTCACTCGGTTCATGCATGTAGAGGCACATCTGCTGAACCGCATAGGAGATATCTCGCCTGGTGAAGATACTGAAGAGGACCTGCAAGACTCCTGTAAGCAGTGGGGTCAGTGACGTGTGTCCCGTCGGTAGCAGAGAGATTCGCCTAGATATCCACATGAGTAGAGCACGACGTGCACTCTTCCATACCCGCTCGCTGGAGGATGTCTAGGTAGTATTGTTGCTGGTGAAGGAACAAGCCACCTACTCGGTCCTCGACCGCAATACCCAGGAAGTGGTGGAGGCGGCCCAAGTCCTTCATAGCAAACTCTTTCTATAAAGTAGCGATAGTACGCTGAAGAAGAGCCGGACTGGACGCTCTTAGTACAATGTCATCGACGTATAGTAGAAGATAAGCAGTGTCACTGCCACGTCGGTAGACAAACAACGAAGTGTCCGACTTGGCTTCGACGAAGCCCTGTCAGACCAAGAAGGAGGCGAACTGGCTATACCATGCTCTTGGTGCCTGCTTCAGACTGTACAGGGATTTGTTCAGCTTACAGACCATGTCTGCATGAGCTGAGTCAACAAATCCTGTCGGCTGAATGCAGTACACCGTCTCGCTCAGTGTACCGTGGAGGAAAGCATTCTTGACGTCCAACTGGTGGACGGGCCAAGAACGCGAGAGGGCCAGTGATAGAATAGTACGAATCGTCACCGACTTCACCACCGGGCTGAAAGTCTCATCGTAGTCGACTACAGGGCGCTGAGTGAAGTCCCGAAGTACCCACCGAGCCTTGTACCTCTCCAAGGTACCGTATGCCTTCTTCTTATGTGTGAATACCCACTAAGCCGTGACAACATTGCCACGACCGGGGCGGGGAACCAAGTCCTAGGTCCGGTTGGAAAGCAGGGTCTCAGACTCTTCCTCCATAGTGCGACGCTAGTGAGGGTCGGCGAGGGCGCTGCGGACGGATGTCGGTATGGGCTAGATCGAAGAAGAGTTAGGCGGTACAGACGTCGTCCACGAGAAGACAGCTCCAGAGAAGCGCTCAACCGACCGAAGAATCCCGGACGCACCTCGAGTCACCATCGGGTGAACGTGACCAGGACCCCTGTGGAGCAGAGGAGGATTGTACACTGTGTGCTCGGGTACACCAACCCGCTCCCGCGGTGGATAGACGAGAGCGGGTCTCGTGGTCGCGCGTGGCGCGGCGAGTGGCGTGGAGGGCTTCGGTGCCGCGTGTGGCACAGCTGGAGCTGGGGTCCCATCCCACGCTCGTCGCTAGTAGACAAGTGCGGGGTCGGCGAAGCGAAAAGTCGGGGTCGTCGTTGGTACTGCGCCTCGTGCGACTCGTGACGTCGGGCTCGCTGCAGGTGACGTCGGGGAAGCCGAGGTCGCGTGTGGCGCAACTGGTGACATAGGGGTCACCTGAGGTGTAGTGGGCGACGTCGGAGACGTCGATGCCGTGCTTGGCAACTGGTGACGTCAGAACCACCCGAGGTACAGGTGACGCTGGAGGCACCGATGCCGCACGTGGTGCAGTAGGTAACGTTAGGGGCACCTGAGGCGTAGCGCGTGTCGAACCTGTAGAAGAAAGAGGCCAAGGCAGCTGGGGAACGGCCTCGGGGTCAGTGGGAAAGAGTGAATCCAGTTCTGTCGTGGAACCGGAAGAGGTGGTGGAGAAGGAAAAGGAGACCAATGCATGTGAGACGGGCTAGTCTGAAATGGGTGACGCATATTTTATTGTTACGTGAATCTTACTTTTTGGAGTGATTTACGAGAGAGAGGTAAGAACGAGAGACAAGAGGAAAGAACGAGAGAGAGAGAGGGAGAGAGACAGTGAAGTGGGCCAGCCGTCCTAAATTATGCTCCATCGAGTCCCGCGAGTGATGACGTACGAGCAAGGTTCGCCGCTATGGGCTTCTGGATCAAAACCGCGAATAAAATGGTTCCCAGGGTTCTCGACGGTGCTATACTTTGTTAAAGCGCGACAATGGAGAAAATTTGACTTTTAAACGGCCCAACTATCGGGTAATAAATGGGCTGTGCCTGGCTGAGCCGGCCTGATGCCCGTTTATTTACATATCGATATTATACACTCAAGCAATCAAATTAAACTTAAATTTCTAACAATTTTGAAGTGCGTAAGAAAACAAAACAAATAATTAACAAATAAACACACTAAATAATAAACAATGAAAATCTACACCTAAATACTCAAATAAGAAAACTAAATTAAATATTAATATTCAAATAAGAAAACTAAACTAAAATTTACACCTAAATTTACACTAAGTAATATAGTTAACAAATTAAATAACTAAATAATCTCCACTACTAATTAAGTAACCAAAATTATAAAATAAATATTAAACTAACAAATTAACTAATCAACTAAACTAATAATCAACTAAACCGAAATAAAGTAACCTAATTAAGTAACAAATTAACTTGTTAACTAAACTAATTAATAAAGTAACTAAATTAATTAATAAATGAATTTAATAAATAATTTATACGATTAGTAAAACTTACCTCGATGTGACGGTGAAGCGGGGCGGGCTTGGGGCCGAGCGGCGGCGGCGACGGGCAGAGGCGACGCGCCGCGCGAGGTCGGCCGGGCTTGGGCGGCAGCGGCCGGGCCGGGCGTCGGCGGGGCTGGGCTAGGCGGCACGGGGGTTGAGCGGCAAGGTGGGAGCGGGATGGTGCGTCGGGGTTGCGCCGGGACCGGGCGGCGTGATGGGGTCGATGGCGGCGCGGCGCGACGACTGGTGGCTGGGTGGAGGCGGCGGGTGTGAGACGCGGCGGCATGGCGGAGTCGACGGGGCTCGGGTGAAATAGCCCGAGCCCGGGACGGCGACGGCGGATATTAACCGCCACTTACGTCGACCTAGTTAATTACGATGGCCCATGTGCATGGCCGTCGTAAGTTAAGCCTTAATTACGATGGCCATGTTAGTTACAACGGCTTAGGGTTCTGGTCGTCGTAAGTTAAGCCCTAACTATGACGGGCCTTCTACTTACGATGGCCCAGGGCCCACAACCGTTGTAAGTAACATAACTTACGACAACCAACCTTGGCCGTCGTAAGTTGCATAACTTATGACAGCTAGCTGTCATAAGTAACGTGGCTGTCGAAAGGTTATGTGTTTTCTATAGTGTTAGTTGTGCGAATCATGTACTCTGCCTTGCTATTTTGAGGAGAGGTATACGGACAAGACATGCGTAGCTGTACCCCATGTGCAGAGACAAAGTTACGAAACGCGGAGTTATCGAACTCGCGTCCGTTATCACACTGGACAGCTCGGATGGTGCGTCCAAACTGAGTGGAAATCCAAACGAAGAAGTGAGAAAGAGTAACAAAAGTCTCAGACTTCAATCGTAATGGAAAAGTTCATAAAAAGTGAGAAAAATCATCAATCATCACCAAGTAATAATTAAAGTGCGATACACTAGTAATGGGTGATGTCCAATAATCACAATGTATAAGATCAAAAGCATGCTCAACATGAGTCACAGAAGTAGGAAAAAGTTTTTGAACATGGCGACCAAGCTGACAAGCATGACATAAAGAGTCATGTGTGCCCCTAGAACACGAGATAACAAAACTACTGGACAACTTTGACACAACATCTACACCAGGGTGGCCAAGCCGGCGGTGCCAAATGGTGGATGAAGCCGTCATAGTCAAAGCAAAAGGCGGTGATGCAGCGGAAGTAGAAAGTCGAAGTGTGTACAGGGCCCCGAGCTATCACATCGAAAAAGATGTCGCCGGGTAGAAAGACCCTTCACAAACAAACCAAACGGATCAAACTCAATGGAAACATTGTTGTCAGTGGTGAAATAACAGACAAAAAGCAAGTTTTAAATGATATCCAGAGCGACAAGTGTGAAATCCCAAAATTCTAGCAAGTGGACCTGCAGTTCACACCGAGAAAAGGAGAGGGGATTTAAACTTTTGAATTTAAAGGTGTGAGCTCCAAGTCTAAACTTGAACTTGCAAAAATTCCCAAACACGGAGATCTAAAGCTATCATTTGGTTCTCCACACATCCAATAATAGCCCGGCAAATTTTCAATGCATTTGAAAAGGATTTCCTATTTGTTGGAATTTTTAAACGGGAGAAAATTTGAATCTGAATTTAAATCTCAGTTTCAAATTCCAACTTCACCAAAATTCAAATTTGAGTGCACCATTGTGTTCCTCATATTTCTTTTGGCCTACCCTCCGAGTTTGATCAAATTTGGAGCTCATTTGCTATTTTAAACAAATTTGGAGGAGAGAGGGAGAGTTGTGGCTGTGGACCCCACCGATCAGTCTCACAGAGTGCAAACCGACTCTCTCGGGTCCTCAGCTCGCGCCACCTCCCGACAGCCGAAGCCACCGAATGCCACCTCCTGCTCTGTGGCTGAGAACGCCGGGGGAGACGTCATGAAGCAACCTTGTGCTGCCCACGTGAAGTAGCTCTCAGCTAGCAAACTCCACAGCCTCGCACAACACCGAAGAAAAACAACCGGCGCTGCCTCTGTTCGTCTCAATCACACACCAGCGCTTCTCCTGTGCCCAAGCTCTCCACACGAAAAAGGAGCGCCCTCAGGTGTGCAAACCAACGGTGCAAACCTCTCCTCCTCTCATGCATCACAGTGGATGAATTTTGCAATTCTTTACTTCGGTATGCATAGAACCGAGCCCCACAATTCTTCAAAATTCGTCGTAATCAGTCCACCATCACGTGTGCCAAGCTGGGAACATGTTCTAGACTCTCCAACACCCCTCTAGGATCAAAAACCATCGAAAATCATCAAGAATTGGGGCTGTTCTTCGAGAATTTTGGGCTGGCACCGAATTTTGCCCTAGGTCGCCGATGAGTCCCTATTTGCAGCCATTCTTGGGCCGATTTGAGCTCATGCCGGTGATGAGGAATCCCTCACGGTGCTATAGAGCCCAAGAACCGACCTTTTCATGGAGAAATCACTGCACACGACCTCGCCGGAGCCCTAGGGTTAGCTGTGGCCGGTGCACACTGCTTTCCGGCGAGTTTTAGCCGCCGGAGACCTCACCAATGAGTTCAGCATGGGGGAAAATGGGGGGGGGGGGCGGCCAGCAGGGGGTCCGGAGGTGGCCGGGAAGGTCATTTCCGGCGACCTCACCGGAGGCAGCCGCCACTGCTCTGTTTGGCGCGTGGCTGGAGGTTAGGGATGACGAGCGGGACCCACTATCAGCATTTAAACATTTTCCAGATTTTCCCATTTCAGTTCAAACTTTGGAGAGCCATAACTTTGTGTAGGAGTGTCCAAAAATTGTGAAACAAATTTTTTTGGATTCCTCTCAAAGAGTACTATCGAAAGGTGCAGCCCAATGTTTATGAAAATTCCTGGATTTGGCTCATTAATTCATTTAAGGAAAATTTTGTATGAATTTTTACAGGAGTTCTGTTAATTGGAAAATTCCCAAATTTGGGCAGGACATTCTTCCAATAATCCTTGAACTTCAGTAAAATATTCAGAGGCATTGGACTCAATTTGCTTGGCCAAATGTTGTTTGAATCCTCTATGTCTCTGAAAAATGGGAAAATAAACAGAGACATTTTCAGACTTTTAACCAAGTTTGGAAAATTCATATCTCTGTGTAGGAAGCTCCAAAAATGGTGAAACCAAGTCCTATGGACTCATGATACTCTCAAGTTTCTGAAAAACCAAATTTGGAGCATGAAAAGACACTATAATTACCATACGATTTCAGAGAAGCCAAATAGTAAGAAAATTCCCTAGGCCACATCTTCCATCAACATTGTCTGAAATTTTGCAAGCCATACCTCTGTATGATCTATGGACCACTGTAAAAATTTCAGAGCAAGTTGAGATCATCTTTTCATGTATGCTTTTGGGTGCCGTATCGCACGGCACCACCCAATGTGTATCCTGGAGTGTGGATCCTGGAAGGGGTTCCCCACAGGCGTGGTATCAGAGCCGCATTGGGAATAGCACGTATGAAAAGAGCTTATTTTCGAAAACTTCAAAGTATATGAGTGAGGAACGTGTAGTATGCTCATATAAGGACTATTGTTAGCATAGTTACTTAAGGTGGCAAGCTAACAGTGTGTTACATTCAGTATTTCAATTCTGTAACGGCGCACCTACGTCAGGTAAGAGGTAAGGTACGCCACCGCAGGCGGATCAATTGCGGTAATTCGCCATACGAGTAATAGTATGGAATGGTATACCGTGGCTTGGCACGGTAGTTAATATGAGTCTCTGAACCTCTCTATGGTTCTGAGAGCATATGAAAACGCTGATCTCCAGCGTGCTTTAGGAAAAAGTGAGAATACCCCATCGTGTGGTAAGCAACACGATAGTATGCAACTCTTGAACATTCAATGTTCAAAGGGCCATACGCAGCGCTCGCCATCGGCGTGCCTCAACGGTCATGAGGCAGTAGGTGGTATCCGTTGGGTTGATAACATTCCCAACCGTGACGACCCGTTCACGCTCTACTCGGGTTCCCCGTCGTGTGGTGTGAAAACACGACCATGTACCTTGAGACGTGACTTGACTCAAGGACGACCCGTATGGCAATGATACGGGGCGTATGTTTTTACTGTGATATGGACCTGCCTGAAATGGAAAACCTTTGTGTGCATCACTATTGATTGTTTTTTTGCAGGTACTTAACCACGAGTAGAACATTCCATTTAGAACACATGTGTGAGTGATCGTTTTAGTGCCACCCCTTGAGACGTATATGCCGGCGTAACGCCGGTTAGGATTTTGATTCGGTGAGGAAACGTAGTACCGTAATATGTTCTTAACTGCATGAAAAAATGATGTTTTCAAAGAAAAGAGTAATTTTGGAGTCTAGGATTCTATTAGGGTTTAATGAACTCCTATATTGAACTATGAGTCAATTGGGAGTATAGTTTTCATCTCAAATCTTTAGTAACAACCTCCCCTGTTTTCAGTGGAATTTTTGTTGATATTGAACAGGGCATAACTTTTGATTGCTTGAACCGATGGAGGTGAAGGATACATTTATGGAAAAGTTTTGAAGTTTTCTACAACTTTTCTGTAGAACTCCAGAACAGAATCCCCCTGCAACTGGATGAAAATCTCAGATGAGTGTTAACTGTCCAAAAACAGGGGAGACCAAAAATACTTTCTGGAATTTTCTGTATTTCAACCATAATTTCTTGTAGAAAAATCTCTAAGTGTCATGTAAGACACCGTTGGAAAGTTTGTGATATGTGCTACGACTTTGTAGTTCAAAGTTTCTACAGATTTGGGGTAGAACTTTAGGAAATCTTGCGGACAAAACAGACACTTTCAGAGGAGGTGCTGTCAAAATTGTTCCAGATTTCTGTCAACTTTGAAATATCACAACTCCTGATCCGGAATTGATATGAAAGCAAATAAATACTCGTTGGAAATATATTGAAGTTACATATAACTTTGATATTCACCTTGAGACATGAAACTGCCATTTTCATAATCAAATTCTGGGAATTAGGTCAAATGGTCAATCTGAACAGAGCAGTGTTCATTGCCCCTGTAACTTGAGACTTGTTATGGACATGAAGATTTTTATACTTCTCTAAGTTCCATGATATAGTCATTAGTTATCTTTCATCATTCCTTGCTGTTGATTTAAGTGTTGGACAAACTTGAACAATCATTGGTCATATTTCAGAATTGTCAAAAACCTTGTTTCCTTTTATATGCTGCAACGTTGATGTGATGCTTTTGCGGTTAATAATTTTGAGTTAAAGCTGAGTAAACCCTTGTATATTAACCGTAAATTTCTCACTCTTGCAGTATGGATCATACTCATTCCGTGTATTCCAGTCGGGATGGCAATGATTCCAGTCCGGTTGGTGATTCCAGTCGGGATGGCAATGATTCGTCGCAGCGACGATCACCGCCATCATCAACCGGACTAGCGGAAGTGTTGGGAAGAATGGCTGAGTCTCTTGAGTTGTTGGTGCAGCAAGGCATCCGAAAAGAGATCTCACAGTAAAACCCCACACTGAACACTTATTTGGATTTCCTAGCAAGACAACCACCGGTATTCTCTGAAGCTAAAGAAACCTTGGAGGCAGATCATTGGCTCCAGGTGATTGAATCTAAATTGGGAATGTTCCAGTGTGATGAATATGAGAAGACTTTATTTCCCGCTCAGCAACTTCATGGATCCGCTGGGGCTTGGTGGTGTGAATATCTTGCTAAGATCGCTGAAGGTCATCGTGTGACGTGGACGGAGTTTTGTGAGGCTTTCCGTGCACGTCATATTTGTGAGGGTATTATCAAAACCTGAATTGAAGAGTTCTATAAACTCAAACAAGAAGGGATGAGTGTCATGAAGTACTTTACGGAATTTAACCGTTTAATACAATATGCATCGTCTTATGTGCATAACGAGATGATGAAGTGTCATTACTTCTTCCGAGGCCTTGATGTGAAGCTTCGGACAAAAGTGGCACAATGCAATAAAGGGAATTATAGCGAGTTAGTCAATGCCGCTATGATTCAAGAAATAGCTGAACTCGAGCACAAGAAAAGTAAGAGGAAGAGAAAATTATCACTGGCAAGTATGGGTGATTATCATCAAGAACAACCGGTGATATATTGCTTACCATCTGGGGTGGAAATTCAGTCCTTTGACGGACCACCTCAGATCCAATATTGTCCATATTCACCCATGGAGGTTCAGCCACTGCTGCAACAGCAGCAAATGAGTGTTTGTGCACCCCTACCTCAGCAAAGTGCACAAGAATATCAACCACTTCCGTATGGTGAAGATCCTGAGCTCGCATCGGATAACACTTGTAGCGATGTAGAGCATATTCCTCAGGAGGGTCAAGTGACCAAGCAGAGCAGCAGTCATATGTCATCTCAAGCTGCAAAGAAATTCCATGGTCGGTCAAGGGGAACAGCACTGAAAGTGGGAAATATAAACTATATGGCAGTTGAAGACGTTCCCGTAGGAGAACCCGTGTTGGCGGGCATGTTCAGCCTACGTGATAAGCCCGCGCTCGTGTTGTTCGACTCGGGGGCTACACATGATTTTATCAGCAAAGATTATGTGATTAAGCACCAAGTACCATCAACGACCTTGGCCGTATCATATCATATTAATTCACCGGGAGGTAGTAGGACAGTGGGCAGAATTGTTGCTCGAGCGCCTATATGTTTGGATGGGCGGATATATCCTACTACTCTTATCATCCTGGAAGGCTTGCGGATTGACATCATCTTGGGAATATCTTGGTTGACACATCACCAAGCTATCTTCGATATTAGTTCACGAACGGTGCAGCTGAATTCAAAGAAGCACGGACAACATACGTTGATTCTGAGAAACGTTGCACCGGAAGTCACTGCTGTCCACACCGTTGAAGTTAAGAAACTGGAGGACATTCCAGTGGTCCGGGAATATCCGGATGTGTTTCCCGATGATCTACCGGGCATGCCGCCCGATCGTGAAGTGGAGTTCAAAATTGAACTAGCACCGGGAACCACACCCATCTCTCGAAGGCCGTATAAAATGGCACCAAAGGAACTCGCGGAGCTGAAGGAGCAGCTGAACGATTTGTTAAGCAAAGGCTTCATGCGACCCAGTTCATCACCATGGGGATGCTCCGCGCTGTTCGTGAAGAAAAAGGACGAGACTCTGAGGTTATGTGTGGACTATCGTCCGCTCAATGCCGTAACGATCAAGAATAAGTATCCACTACCATGTACCGATATGCTTTTCGATCAACTAGTGGGTGCTAAGGTTTTCTCGAAGATGGATCTTCGGTCCGGATATCACCAGATAAAAATCCGGGCGGAAGACATACCCAAGACGGCATTCTCAACGAGATACGGATTATAGGAGTATCTCGTCATGTCATTCAGGCTCACTAATGCTCCGGCCCATTTCATGTACTTGATGAATTCAGTCTTCATGCCGGAGCTGGACAAGTTCGTCGTGGTCTTCATCGACGATATTCTGGTATATTCTAAGTTAGAGGAAGAACATGCCGAACATCTGCATATTGTGCTCCAACGCCTACGGGATCACAAACTATATGCAAAATTCAGCAAGTGCGAGTTCTGGATCAACCAAGTGCCGTTTCTTGGGCACATTATTTCTGCGGAGGGCATCGCAGTTGATCCGAGCAAAATTGTCCAAGTGCTGAATTGGAGTTCACCGAAATCAGTCCATGAAGTCCGTAGTTTTCTCGGTTTAGCGGGTTACTACCGGAGTTTCATTCCAAATTTCTCCAAAGTCTCTAAACCGATGACGGAACTTTTGAAGAAAGGCAACAAATATGTGTGGAGTGAAGCATGTGAGGAGGCGTTCAAAGCATTGGTAAAGCACCTCACAACAGCCCCAGTCTTGGCGCAGCCCGATAGAACTAAGGATTTTGATTTCTATTGCGATACATCCGGCATCGCCCTTGGCTGCGTGCTTATGCAAGAAGGGCGAGTGGTCGCATATGGATCCAGGCAGCTTCGGAATCATGAGCAGAATTATCCGACACATGATCTCGAGTTAGCTGCTGTGGTTCTTGCTCTAAAGATGTGGAGGCACTATTTGCTTGGAAACTTAGTCCACCTCTACACCGACCACAAGAGTTTAAAATACATCTTCACACAAAAGGAACTAAATATGAGGCAGCGAAGATGGTTAGAGCTAATCAAGGATTATGAACTGGAGATTCATTACCATCCTGGAAAAGCGAATGTGGTTGCCGACGCACTTAGTCGGAAACCACATGTGCATAATCTAACCATGGCTGCAATGGAAGAAGAAGAACAGAGCCTGCGCTTGGTTCCCTATGGGTCATTGTTTAACCTTGCCCTCATTCCTACAATTCGTGATGAAATTGTAGAGGCTCAAAAGAAAGATAAGGGCATGGCCCATATCCGGAAGAGAATAGACAAAGGAGAAGCTAAGTGCTTCCGGAAAGATGAGAATGGTACACTATGGTTCAAAAACCGTATAGTCGTACCGAGGGACATGAAGCTTCGTAAGAAGATATTAGACGAAGCTCATCTATCAAAATTTTCTATTCATCCAGGAAGCAACAAGATGTACCAAGATTTGAGAAACAAGTTTTGGTGGACACGGATGAAGCGGGAAATAGCTAAATACGTATCTGAGTGTGATACGTGTCGAAGGGTGAAAGCAGATCACATGAAGAAACCTGGTTTTTGCAGCACCTTCATATTCTGGCATGGAAGTGGGAAGATGTGAGTATGGATTTTATTGTCGGGTTACCACTCACATCTCGAAAGCATGATTCAGTTTGGGTAACCGTTGACCGATTAACCAAGTCAGCACACTTCATACCAGTGAATGTGGGATTCAATGCCAAGAAATATGCGGAGTTATACATTGAACGGATATTATGCCAGCATGGAGTTCCAAGAACAATAGTTTCAGATCGTGGTGCACTGTTCGTTTCTCGTTTCTGGGAACAACTGCACACATCTTTGGGAACCAAATTGCTTAGAAGCTCCGCATATCACCCTCAAACCGATGGACAAACCGAGAGGGTGAATCAAGTCTTGGAAGATATGTTGAGAGGGTGTGCCATCCACCACGGTAAGAACTGGGATGCTTATCTACCGTTGGCGGAATTCTCGTACAACAACAGCTATCAAACGAGTATCAAGATGGCACCGTACGAGGCTCTCTACGGCCGGAGATGTCGCACACCGCTGAATTGGTGCGAATCCGGTGAAAGAGTGACATTCGGGATTGACCTTGTCAATGACGCCGAAGAACGAGTTCGAGTCATACAAGCAAATTTAAAGGCTGCTCAATCTCGACAGAAGAGTTATGCAGACCAGCGACGTCGACCGCTGAACTTCAACGTCGGAGAGTACATATATCTCCGCGTATCTCCAATGAAGGGAGTTCACCGATTCAGTGTAAAAGGGAAGCTCGCTCCCCGGTTTATTGGTCCATTTGCTATCACGGAGAAATGTGGACCCGTAGCTTACCGACTTGAGCTACCAACAAATCTCGCTGGAGTGCATGATATATTTCACGTCTCTCAACTTCGGAAATGTCTCAAGAATACCACTGCTGTACGCAATGAACATCTCGAGACATTGCAACCGGATCTCTCTTATGCCGAGCATCCAATCCGAATTATTGATGAAAAGTCTCGGTCGACAAGGAATCGGACGCTCCAATTCTATAAGGTATTATGGAGCAATCATACCGCGGAGGAAGCAACATGAGAGAGCGAAGAATATCTCCGTTCGAACTACCCGGACTTGCTGTCCGCTCATATAAGGTAATTCCTTCTCTACCGCTTGTCTCTTCTTTTGGAATATCGGGATGAGATTCTTTTTAAGGGGGAGGGATGTGAAATCCCAAAATTCTAGCAAGTGGAGCTGCAGTTCACACCAAGAAAAGGAGAGAGGATTTAAACTTTTGAATTTAAAGGTGTGAGCTCCAAGTCTAAACTTGAACTTGCAAAAATTCCCGAACACGGAGATCTAAAGCTATGATTTGGTTCTCCACACATCCAATAATAGCCCGACAAATTTTCAGAGCATTTGAAAAGGATTTCCTATTTATTGGAATTTAAACGGGAGAAAATTCAAATCTGAATTTAAATCTCAGTTTCAAATTCCAACTTCACCGAAATTCAAATTTGAGTGCACCATTGTGTTTCTCATATTTCTTTTGGCCTACCCTCCGAGTTTGATCAAATTTCCAGCTCATTTGCTATTTTAAACAAATTTGGAGGAGAGAGGGAGAGTTGTGGCTGTGGACCCCACCGATCAGTCTCACAGAGTGCAAAACGACTCTCTCAGGTCCTCAGCTCGCGCCACCTCCCGACAGCCGAAGCCACCGAATGCCACCTCCTGCTCTGTGACTGAGAACGCCGGGGGAGACGTCATGAAGCAACCTTGTGCTGCCCACGTGAAGTAGCTCTCAGCTAGCAAACTCCACAGCCTCGCACAGCACCGAAGAAAAACAACCGGCGCTGCCTCTGTTCGTCTCAATCACACACCAGCGCTTCTCCTTTGCCCGAGCTCTCCACACAAAAAAGGAGCGCCCTCAGGTGTGCAAACCAACGGTGCAAACCTCTCCTCCTCTCATGCATCACAGTGGATGAATTTTGCAATTCTTTGCTTCGGTATGCATAGAACCGAGCCCCACAATTCTTCAAAATTCGTCGTAATCAGTCCACCATCACGTGTGCCGAGCTGGGAACATGTTCTAGACTCTCCAACGCCCCTCTAGGATCAAAAACCATCGAAAATCATCAAGAATTGGGGCTGTTCTTCGAGAATTTCGGGCTGGCACCGAATTTTGCCCTAGGTCGCCGATGAGTCTCTATTTGCAGCCATTCTTGGGCCGATTTGAGCTCATGCCGGTGATGAGGGATCCCCCACGGTGCTATAGAGCCCAAGAACCAACCTTTTCATGGAGAAATCACTGCACACGACCTCGCCGAGCCCTAGGGTTAGCTGTGGCCGGTGTGTACTGCTTTCCGGTGAGTTTTAGCTGCCGGAGACCTCACCAATGAGTTCAGCATGGGGGAAAATGGGGGGGGGGGGGCGGCCAGCAGGGGGTCCGGAGGTGGCCGGGAAGGTCATTTCCGGCGACCTCACCGGAGGCAGCCGCCACTGCTCTGTTTGGCGCGTGGCTGGAGGTTAAGGATGACGAGCGGGGCCCACTGTCAGCATTTAAACATTTTCCAGATTTTCCCATTTCAGTTCAAACTTTGGAGAGCCATAACTTTGTGTAGGAGTGTCCAAAAATTGTGAAACAAATTTTTTTGAATTCCTCTAAAAGAGTACTATCGAAAGGTGCAGCCCAATGTTTATGAAAATTCCTGGATTTGGCTCATTAATTCATTTAAGGAAAATCTTGTATGAATTTTTACAGGAGTTTTGTTAATTGGAAAATTCCCAAATTTGGACAGGACATTCTTCCAATAATCCTTGAACTCCAGTAAAATATTCAGAGGCATTGGACTCTATTTGCTTGGCCAATTGTTGTTTGAATCCTCTATGTCTCTGAAAAATGGGAAAATAAACAGACATTTTCAGACTTTTAACCAAGTTTGGAAAATTCATATCTCTGTGTAGGAAGCTCCAAAGATGGTGAAACCAAGTCCTATGGACTCATGAGACTCTCAAGTTTCTGAAAACCCAAATTTGGAGCATGAAAAGACACTATAATTACCATAGGATTTCAGAGAAGTCAAATAGTAAGAAAATTCCCTAGGCCACATCTTCCATCAACATTGTCTGAAATTTTGCAAGCCATACCTCTGTATGATCTATGGACCACTGTAAAAATTTCAGAGCAAGTTGAGATCATCTTCTCCAGTTTTCTGCTGGTTCTTCCTACTACCTTTCTTATGTCCATTATAAATAGATCTTTGCATTTCTCCAACAAACATCCACTGCCCACCTAAAGATATCCTCTGTTTTTGTCCATAACAGAGCTCCTCACTCACTTTAGAGTTGGTCTAAACCATTTTTAGTTCCTAAAACACATTTGTTTTATAATTCAGTTACTTGTATTAAAAACTGTGCATATTCATATCGGTAGGAAATACGACGAAGGAGGTCGACGGGCAACTTGACTCGGAGAAGCAAGTTGAAGCTTAACTCATCGCCAAGCTACTGACTATAAAGTAGAACTAAACCTGCAGCAACATAAGGCAAGCCCCGGTTTGCATTTAACAACTTTTAGTTATATTTTACTTTGTATCACTTCTATTGGTCTAGCATGTATTGTGCATTAGGTCAAGGTGATTGATACTCCAAATGCATGACCCACAAACCCCTTGGAGTACAGGGTAGAATAGGTTACCTTCGTGTAGATTCTGCTAGGCTTAAGTTGTATAGGATCCGGTACAAGTCGGGTAGTGGGAAGCTACTCGCGAGTTTAGGATGTTGGTTCAGCGGGGTTTGATTCTAGAGAATGGAAGTTCTGGAAAGGACAATGAGACCGAGAAGAGAGTAGGAGCAGCAGGACGTGGGGCCTGTGTGGCTATAGTTATGTTTGTGTCGGTTAAGGACCGATGCGTATGCCGCCCTGCTGAGCAAGTTTGAACAGTACCGGATGCATGTCGGATATATGGGACCCGATAAACCGATGTAACTCGGGTATTCTCGTGTCAAAACTTATACGGCCGTCCTTTGGGGGTTGGTGTCAGAGGTGTAAACCCGCTAGCGGAGCAACTTCGACGTGTTCCGTGTAGTGGCCCTTCTGATGGGTCGGCAGAACTGATTCGGCATTGGAGTGACGGGTGAAAGGTTGCTGCATACAACGTAAGAAAGAGCTCGCGTGAGTCTTTCGAGGCGGGTGTATGTGTCGTGTATTCCGGGTGTGTCCTGATTGCAATCACCGTCCCTCACGGTTATATGAGTACCACTTGTTCACTGAGTTGTGACGTAGTAATTATTTCCAGATGAAGTGAAATGAATCATTGCTGATGTGAAGTTCTTAAATTCATTGTATTGCCAACCATGCATGCTATAGTGGTAGAGCTCACTAAGTTTATTTTCCTCCTTGGGCATCACCACATCGGAGGAAAGCGTTTCTTGTTTGATTGTGGACTTCCGATGTGAGGGCTGCCTAAGGCATAATAATCTGCTGCTATAAACCTGAAAGTAAGGATCAACATTTAGGCGTGTCGTTATTGCATCATACCTTCCTATGTTAGTAATCCCTGCACATAGAGTTCCATGTTTAGGAGTGTCGGTTAAGTCTTGTTGAACCATCGTGCTCACGGTTGCATTATTAGTGTTTTGCAGGTTATAAAATTTGCTATGAAGATGGTTGATCGGTGAGCCATCAAAGACTCACCGGAGACCCTGCCGCTGCACTAATCTTTGTGGAAGCTAGTAAGAAGCGTCCGCGGGCTAGACGTCTTCTCTTTTGCATAGTTAGGATCGAGAGTAAGTGTGTATGTATATTCCGCTGCGTGTACCTTCGTGGTACATTATTTTGTAAAATACACTATGTTGATAAATAAAGACTTTGTATGTTTATGGTTCTTTTCGTGTATGCTGTTGAGTGCCGTATCGCACAGCACCACCTAATGTGTATCCTGGAGTGTGGATCCCGGAAGGGGTTCCCCACAACAAGAATGTTTTTAAGTTGGAAAGAACCCGGGAGACCAAAATCACCTACTGAGGTGACCGGAAGAACAGACCCGTTCCCAACAACAATAGATGAAGGAAAAGAGGGACTGGGTGGGTGGGTGGAAGAGAGTATACCAGCATTTGGAGTGGTATGGTGCCTGGTGGAGTAAGATGCATGGTGCTGAAGGAGGAGGCTAGCGATTGTCGATCCCACGTCGAGGGTGGCTCTTGGAGAGGTGCCGACGTCTCCGAGTACCCAACAGGATAGTCGGTGCCTCCGTAGGTCGAATTCGATTGTCTGCCAGAAGGGTAGCTAGGTCCACCGTAGGCCTGAGTCGGCGGCCCACCAGCACTGTAGGTTGGTCCACTGTAGCCCGGGGTGGCTACGAACACCGGCTGGGGGCGTGGTGGTCGTGGAGGCTGAGAACCCGGAGACGGCCCCGGCCACATGTAGATCTGGCCAGTCCATGGGTTGAAGGGTGTGGGCCAGGGTGCACCTCTCCGGTCGGTACCACCACTACCACCAGTAGCTGGAGTAGCGGATGTAGAAGTGTCGCCCGCACTGCTACTTCCATCATGGCCGCCGCGTTTTCCTCGGGTGCACCGATTTCCACCCGCAGTACTAGCAGGAGTGCTTGGGGTGGAAGGTGGTCGTAATGGTGCTCCACCAGTAGCTGGAGAGGGTGGACGAGGGGACTGCCTAGAGCCGTAAAAGGCTGTGGCAGACCCTGAGCTAGTGGAGCCTCCTGCAGTGATCTCCTCAACCTCGAGATCAGACCATACCTTCTCGAAGGTAGGGGATAGCTCCAGACGGAGAAGCCACGTCTGTAGGTGACAGTAGCGCTCTTTCAGGCCCTGAAGGACCCGAAGAACGAGAGCGTTGTCGGTGACCGGCTCGCTAAGGTCACGTGGAGCATCCGCCATGCCCTTCATCTCCCGGCAGTAGGAGGAGACAGAGCGGTCACCATGGACGGTGTTCTAGAACCGCACACTGATATGGAGGGCTCGAGTCGCGCGATTCTCTAGAAACCGCTGCTCAAGGATCAGCCAAGCCTGTCGAGTAGTACCACCACAGCGCTGCCCGACGATGTCCTGTAGCTCCTTAGAGAGGGAGCCAAGGATCGAGGATAGGACAAGACTGTCCATGCTGATCCAGGAGACATCCACCCAAGAGCTGTCCTAGAGGACATGGTCGTCGAGGCGGAAGCGCCTCAGCGTGAGGAGCACCAGGTCACGCCACCGAG
The DNA here is from genome assembly GCA_030760725.1 of Neostapfia colusana. Taxonomy (NCBI): domain Eukaryota; kingdom Viridiplantae; phylum Streptophyta; class Magnoliopsida; order Poales; family Poaceae; genus Neostapfia; species Neostapfia colusana. Next base: position 476,903 of record JASWHV010000050.1, on the reverse strand, counting down.
CGTATGAGGTAGACTCGGAACTGAGGACAACCGACACAAGTGTCCAGATGTTCTAAATCCCGGCGGCCTCTACATGAAGAGCAGCCACAAGTGAAGCCGAGTACGTACCAGCGCCTGAGGTAGGCTTGTAGGTAGTACTCATCTGTCGGTGAGCACTCTCCTCAAGCTCGTGAGATAGAGTGGCCACAGACGCACACTCCTGCTCCAGGGCGAGAGCACGTACCCTCTCGTGCTTGCGAGAGGCAGCCAGGGCTGCGGCGATGCCGGAGGTGTCCGTCGTGTCGGTGCCGTACACGGAGGCAGTAGTGGCGGCACCAGCTACTAGAAGCGGGATCACTGGCTGGACGGTGGTTGTGGTGCTCCCGTCAATGTCAAGGCCGATAGACCTAGCGGCAGAGTCGTGGGGCCCGGAGGTAGTACCTGCCATGAAAACAACGGCAGTGGCTGGTTTTCCGGTGGTACCTACAAGGGGTCCACCAGCAGCTGGTCCGGTCCTAGGAGACCCGGCGGCGGTGGCAGCACTCTAGCTAGGGATGTTGCCAGCTCCCCAAGGGGTGGGGTCTGTTGTCCAGGAGGAAGGCGCACCCCCCCCCCGGACCAATACCGACGGAGGCAGCGCCAGCGGGGGCGGCGGCGGCTAGGCCATTAGGGTTAGGGTTAAGCCCTAATCCTAAACAATCCTAGCTAATGGTACCATAATAGAGGGGAATAATTTGATGATTAATCTTGAGGGTACAGGGTACTTTATATAGAGAGATTAGGTGAGGGGAAAAGACTAAACTACCCCTAACCCTAGTCCCACACTAAAGACTAATATACCCCTAGTTACCAACACAATTACAAAGTCTAACAGTTTAATAATGTTCGAATCAATGTAGTTCCACTAGTAGTCTACAAAAAAACCAATGTATGCTAGAAAAAAACTGCTGTGAATAAAATGAAATATAGCTGACATACATTAAGCAGAAAAATTGGGAGAATAGATGCCGGTGCTGACATACTGCCCCGATGGAAGTCGCCAGGGATATGCCGCAAACTTTGTTGCAATGACCACGTCTTCCGGGGATTTAATCGGTCTTGGGACATTACAAAGAAACGAAGTTACGCGTTTTCAACTGACAAAACTGACAGAAAGAACAATGGTTTCATAGGTTCCAGAACTCAATTTTACACATCAGTAATCCAGTCTAGCCTTCATACCCACGGATAAACATCCCCAGGGGCCGTTCGCTCAGTCCATTCAACTTTCCAGTTCAGTAGGAGTCAGCTGTGTCAGAAAGCGCATGCCATTCCTCAGAGCCAAATTGAAACACTCTTGAAGTTCATTGTCCATGCTTTCTTGGTACCCTCAGAGTTTCCCATGCCCACGTTCCCAAATCCATGGGGTAAACAGAGTGGGGACCAACTTTCACCTAAATTAGTGAAGAACAATGTCATTTTAAGATATTTTTGCGTGTGATGCATCAACTAAATTCTATATCTGTTGAGTGGTCACCCACGAATGGGTTTCTGTTCATGTAAGAGTTGAGAAAGGCATGCATTGGAGTTCTAAGTTGGTAACAAAAAGTGAGCTTCTGTCATATATTTTCTCTCCAACGGCAGTCAGACAGCATGGAACTTTTAGGTTCCCGTGCCTGACTTCCACTATAAGGGACTCAAATCCTCTGCAGTACTGCACATGCAGTAGCAGTCACTGACATGTGGGCCCGTGGTCTGCATGGGCCCACATGTCAGTGACTGCTACTGCATGTGCAGTACTGCAAAGGATACACACCCGACTATGAGGCATGCAGTGCATCCATCAGTAAGACAACAGTAATCCTACAAATAATCTACTGTAGACTAAGATACTTGTAGAGTCACCGTTCGGCGCATAGCTGATAGCTGGGCACTAAGAGATGTCGTTACCCTAATCACGTTCTTGCTGTTCCAGCTCCATGAACAAGGCGCCTGCCTAGCTAGTGCCTACGCCCTACGGTCATCGGGTCCTTCTTCGCGGTTCGTGCGTTGAGACTGGAGAGGCAGGAACTCAGGTTCGGCGACGCCGCGCACATTCAGACAGAGCATTGAGTCTGCGCCAGTGTCCTACAAGCTGTAGATTACTCGGCCACGTGTCATGTCGCCGGAATGTACAACGTCAGATGTGCACGGTCTTAGCCTGGAGTAAATAAAAGCTGCACTGGACACCGTCGAAAAAAATTCAGTCGTCAAGTCCGTGACGGCCGCACTGATGTCTAAAACATTAATTTAGTACTATCACTAAAGAGTACTCAGTTCTCAGCTGTAAAGTATGATGAATCCTTCGGTTGAACGTGATTGCTTTATTTCCCGGATTCACGAAGCAATCAGAAACAACTACTCTTGGGCCACGGCTCAATGGGAACAGATCGTAGGCCACAATTTTTTAGGCACAGGCCCGGCCACGAGCCACGCCGGACTTTTTACCGCTGTAAAAAAAAATGACCACCACCGGCGGGCAGGTGGTCGGGAGTACCCCTCAGTCCCCCACTCCCACCCCCCTGCTGCTCGCCCTGAGCGGTTGGTGACGGCGGTAACTCCAACTTTTACGCCGCGAGGCAGGCATTGATGATTTGATCGGCCGGGCGGGCGCGGGACGACGACGCAGAGCGGCAGAGGCGACCCGTAAGCCGTCAATGGCCGCCGCGTCAAAGCGTTGAGGAGCTCTCCTTCTCTCCCCGGCACCGACCGGAGAGCGCACGGATCTCGAGGACGTGAAGGGTCTCCGCGGAGGCTAGGCTGCTCGTGGACGCCCGGCCGGGCCAGGACGACGACGCATGTGGCGCTCCTCCGGGCCGCACGCCTCGGTGTGCGGGACGTCGCGTCGCGTCGCGTCCGTCTGACTGGTTGTTTGGCACCGCCGCCCGAGGCCGAATCATTTCGCGATCGATTGCGTGCGCCGGCCTGGTCGACTGTCGTGGGGTGTTCTGACAACGCTCTCTGGATCGGATCGCAGCCTGCAGAGCCGTCCAACCTCTTTCTTGGAGTTTCGCTAGGGGAGAGATCAATTCGGCTCGTGGCAACTCCCGCGGCGCTTAGCTCGCCCGGACCTTCAGGGAAACTTTCTAGTGAGGCGCACCGTTGCGGCGTCGAGGAAACTAGTGAATGCAACATGTGGAATCTGCATAGTAGTGCTAGCTACATGTGAGATGTGACATGTACTTACGTGAGGTGGATCCTATTATGATATCAAAATATTATTATGCAACCTAAAAGGATTATCTGACGCAACATATAATGCAATGATTCTTATGGATGCTGCAACAAACATGGTCAGTTATCTCTTTATATATAAATGGAATGCATATATGTCAAATAGCATCCACGACTAAGAAAATGTGAGAATTGTGGTGTGCTCTAGGGGTTTCAAGCTATAGAGCCTACGCCATTTCTATTCCTGTTGTTGCGGTCGACATGCAGTAAGACATGATATGCTAATCGGATTGAGAGACATCATGATAATTTTTTATTTTATTTTTTTAACACTGTTGACATTGAATTTAAATATTTTTTTACAAACTAGCCACCCTATCGTCCACGGCGTGGACGATTTATTCACGTGGACATCCTGTCATCCACGTCGTGGACGACATGCCGATGTCGTCCGCGCCGTGGACGACACCGTCCCACGTGGACTCCACGTCGGCCCAACGGTTACGGGACCGTTGGACTGACGTGGCCTGTCGTCCACGGCGTGGACGACAGGATTTTCCTATATAAGCAGCCACCCGGGTGGTCCTCCCCCACACATCCATACACAACAAGAGCACAAGAGAAGGGAAGGAGCAAGAGAAGAGAAGAAAAGAGAAGAAGAAGAAAAGAAGAAAAGAAAAGAAGAAAAAAGAAAAGAAAAAGGTAAAATATTTTAGAAACAAATAAAGAATATGAAATTACTTATTTTAATTATGAATTTTAGATAATTTAGAATTAAATACTAGTTTAATAGTTAGTTTTTTATTAGGACTTAGTTAGATTATTTTTAGGATTAAGTTAGGTTGTAATTTTATTCATTATTAGGATTTAAGTTAGTTAGTAATCTAAATTTTATATTAGTTTCAATTTTAGTTTATGTTATTTTTAATTTGTTTTTAGATCTTGTTTCATTATTTTAGTTATAGTGTAGTTTATATTTTATAGGATTTTAGCTTAGTTTATTTTTTTATTACGTTTAGTTTAGTTATCCTGTTGATTATGTTAATTTAGTTTATCTTAATTTTGTTTATAATTTTGATTTTAATTTAAGAATTATGATTAGTTTATAGTTTAGTATAGTCTCTTTTAATACAATTTTATTTTAATTCAATTTTTGGTTATTATTGTTGTGGCAATTATTAAATTGCGTATATACATATGCTAGGTATGTCCAACAAAGTAGAATTTCAAATCTTTTATGGAGATGGTCAAATTAGCTATAATCTGAGTGGAGTAGATCTATCACGACTCCCTTTTATAAATCGGGGAATACTTAGTCCAACGGAATAGACATTTATGGTATATACAGATGGTTGCTGAAAGTTTTTAAACTGAGTGAGGATGAATATGAGTTGAAAATAAACGGGGTTTCTAGCCGTTCAAGTGACGTCTATTTTTGGGAACTACTGCCGCTAAATGGAACACCCGTGTGGCGTGCTTATGTTTCAAGAGCTATGCAATATGACTGGCCTCTCATACTTCTTATTCGGGTTGAAGCCAAGGAAGTAGTTGACGAGACGCACGACAAAAATAATGACGAGGAAGATAATAATGGTGGTGAAGCCGAAGAGGATGTTTATAATGAATTGCCACATACCGTTGCTACTGAGGCAACTGGTGAAGCAGATGAAGAAGAGCATATAGAACATATAGTTAATCAGATGGTTGTTGAGTATAAGGAGTATAATAATGATACTGATTATGATTCATCTGACGAAGAAGATCAACCTCCTATCCTTACCGATTGGAGTAATCCAAATTTTGAAAATCTAATAGTAACCGAAGGGTATCATTTGCCATTGAATTACCACAGCAATACGATAACAGTGGGTCTCTTTTCAAAAAAACAAACTTTGCAAGATGTTGTTAAATATTGGCCTCTTTCAGTGAAAAGATCATTTAAGATTTCTCGATCCACTAAGAAACTTTATGATGTCGGATGCTTATCAACGAGTTGCCCATTTCGTGTTCACGGAAATGCAAAAAAATGGAGTGGGCTTTGGAAGTGTTCTATTGTGATTGATCATTCGTACGAGTTACAACATCTTGAAAAATGCAATACTGCTCTTACATCGCAGTTTGTTGCAAATCACATGTATGCTCGTGTCGTTGATAATATTTCTTTTAAGCCTAAATATATTATCAACACAATTGAGCAAGATTATAAGTACACAATAAGTTACTCTAAAGCTTGGAAGGTGGAACAGAATGTTATTGAGGCAAGATTTAGTACTTATGAAGCATCTTATGATAATCTTCCGAAGTTACTTAATACTATCAGAAGTTAGAATGTTGGCACAACCGTAGATATCGTGGATGTTCCAAACCCCCGGCATCCTAGGAAACTTATTCTTCACCGTAATTCTTTTCACTAGGTCAATGCATAAACGCATTTCGATATTGTAGGCTCATTCTGTGTATAGATGGTACATTCCTAACCGGAAAGTACAAAGGTCAAATTCTAACAGCTATTGGAGTTGATGGCGATAATCAAATTTTAACTGTGGCCTTTGCATTTGTGGAGAGTGAAAATGCTGACAGTTGATAATGGTTTTTGAAACGGATTAGAGTTGATTTAGTTCAAGACCGAGAAAATGTATGTGTCATACACGACCGTCACGCTGGCTTATTGAAAGCAATAATGGATATTAAATACGGCTGCGCAGAGATCTCTCTCCCACCAGTTTGGCCAGATATAGAATCAAGGTGGTGTATGAGGCACTTGGGTGCAAATTTTTACAGTCACTTCAAGAACAAACAACTCATGAACATGTTTAAGCGTCTTTGTAGTCAAAATCAAGAAAGGAAGTTCAATGCTTTGTGGTGTCGTCTTGATGAGCTCACTAATAAACAAACCAATGGGTTACTTGGACGGGATAGTAATGAAGACATGTCTGAACCACTCTCCACCGTTTCTTCAACCGAACAAACTATATCTCGTAGGGTTGGATCATCTATCAGATGTTTATCACATTGGATTCATAATGACCTGAAAGAGAAATGATCATTGTTATATGACACACATGGTGCTAGGTATAGAATTATGACAACTAATTTAGCCGAGGTATGTAATTATTTGTTATACTTTAAAATTATCTTAACAATGGTAAGACTACAAATTAATGCAACTTTCGTATATGTCTATAACTTTGTCCTACGTGGGACAAGAGTTTTACCACTGGTCGATATTGTTGAAGGAATATTGAATGAAACGATGAAATACTTTCGTGAGCATTTTGCAAAAGCTTGTCTACTGATTGTTGATCCTAATTTAGTCTTCTCAATATTTATTTGTGACTACATGGACGAGAAGATTAAAAAGGCTCATTTGCATAGTGTCAAACAAACTTGAACTGTGTAGAATAGGTTTGAGATTACATGAAGAGACAGAGACAGACGTTGTGCCACGAGTGAACGGACTGTGCATGAGTGCGTTCTTCGTGAGAACTCTGCCATATGTACATGTATGAAGCCAAAGCTCCTGCATAGACCTTGTTCTCATGTCATTACTGCCTGCAGTCGGAGTCAATTATCTCCAACTACATATGTGTCACAGTATTTTTTCAAGGAGACTTTGCACACAACCTGGCATGCAGATCAATGCGTCTCAACTACTTGGTGGGTGGTCTTGATTGGTATGAACCACCGGTAGACAGATTCCTGGTTCTAAGCAAGACTGATTTTGGTGTGTTCAATCCTCTTCGCCCGTATGATAGCACGAAAGAAGAGTGGCCCAAATGTCGTTGTGGCCTTAATTGTGTTATGTAAATGAAGGATGGAAGGGAGGGCAGCGGTCATCGATTCTTTCGTGGTCCTAACGGTGGAGTAAGTTCAAAATACATATTATTTTTTCGCTGCAATATTGTCATTTTTGACCCTTTTTGCTTTTTAACTAGTGCTACTTCGATGATGATAACTGCAGATACACACTCTTGGATGACCCACCGCCAATCAAGCCAATTGAAGATTACATTAAATATTTACAAAATCGAAACCGAGAGATGGTTGGTGAACTAGCGGAAATGGAGTCACAGCTATTCGAGTACATAGGTGCTAGGCCCGTCTGCGACAACAGGGATTGCGAATGTCCTCACCACCGTTAAAACTAGGTTTCACTAATGTGGAGCAACATGTATGCTCGCAATGTATCCTTGTAATGTATGATCTTCTACTTCAAATTTTAATAAATATGGATGAGAGTAACTACTATTGTTCTATGATGTTCGCACTAAAGTGAAATGAACCATTATTGGTGGTTCGAAATACAAATTATCTATTTTGCCAAAAATCAATAGGGACTTCTAATCAGACGGCTCGTCCACCTAATAGACAACTCGTACAACTGATAGACGAGTCGAACAATTGATGGGTGAGTAGTACAAGTGATGGACTAGTCGTCCACCTGGTGGACGACTCGTGCACCTGATGGACGAGTCGTACAACTGATGGACTAGCCGTACCGCTAATGTACTTGTCGTCCATGTACTGACGACTCGTCCACCTGTTGGACGAGTCATACAACTGATGTACTAGTCGTCCACGTACTAGACGACTCGTCCACCTACTAGACGAATCGTCCACCTCGTGGACGAATCGTCTATCTTCGATTGTCTATTTAAGAGCACTCAGGACATTCGCCACAACCATACTTCACAGACCCAACTCTCACGGACATGGACCCACCGTACTCACCACCAAATCATAAAGAGAGAGTTCGCGTTCCAGAGAGATTACAACCGCCAATATTTCTATGTGGCACTGATTGTCGATTTGTGAAAGATTTAAGGTTGGGAGTCACTTACGGTTTGAGACTATGGATGTGCAACAACTATGAATATGACCCCCCGCATAGGACCACACCATTTTTCTCGAATGGTAGACGTCAGGTAACCTGTTTACTTCAGAGATCTATGAATATTGTATTCACATTTTAGCTCTAATCTTCATAACAACACATAACTTATGATGCAGTCTCCACCGCCCCTTTGTGAGTTTACACGGTACATCGACAACGAACAAATAGCGGAAGACGTCGAGTACGTACACGCGATGCATAGAGCTGTCTGGGACAAGTTCCACTACGAGATGGAGATAGAAAAGTGGGTTGAGCAGGAGAGGAAGGAGGCGGCTGAACAGGCGGAGCGTCGGTGCAAACGTCAGGAAGAACTTCAAAGAATCGACGAAAAGTATCGTCGCCAGGCTCAGGAGGAAGAACGCATTGCTCGCCAGGCGAGAGAGAATGAACGAGAGCGCTTACTCGAGAGAGCACGTCACGCAAGGGATGCCGGTCCGGGTGCATTGCGCAAGGGAAAATATCCCCGTTGCACTCAGTAGAATTTATATTTGCTATTTAATAAACTTCATAATGTATCCAAATATTTTAAATCAAGTGCTCCTGTTATTTTACTAAATTTAATTACATTTACTTCCATAACAAGAAATAATCAAATTTGTAATCGTGTTACATAATTCAAAATTACGTAACATAGAATCTATTAAACAACAGTCAAATTAAATAATTTACATAAAATCATAACACAATATACTATATTAAATTTTATAAAAACAATTTGTAAAAATGTCTCTAAGCATTTTTAAATGGATGCTAAAAACCTAATCTTATAATATTTGCTGCAGAGAGCAATCAAGCCTTCGTGGCCTGTCATCCACGGCGTGGACGACAGGATGGTCCACGTGGCCCAATCGTCCACAGCGTGGACGACATAGTGTCCACGTGGACAAATCGTTCACGCCGTGGACGATAGGGTGGCTAGTTTTGCAAATTTTTTTGGATATTATTAATATTAAATTCTTTATGAACAGTGTCAAAAATAAAAAAATTCGACATCATGAACTATAGTCATCCAAGTGCATTCCGAGGCCACGGTTGCATCGGCCCGTTTTGAGTCGCAAGATGTAGTTGTGCTAGTCCATGTCCTAATTACAACTCTCCCTTCCCGGCACTTGGGGTTGTATGCACTAGCATGCGAGGGGCACGGGCATGAATTGTCACTGGTGTATACTCACACCATCCCATTTTATTTTTCATTCTCTCTGAGCAAGTGAATTAAAGAGAGGTGAAAAAGATTTGATGTACATGAACCAAGGAGAGAGATCGAGATGTATTAGAGAAAGAGAAAGACACATTGGAAAGTGAGAATAACAGTTAATTTGAAAAGTCTATAGAAGGCTAGAACGACAATTAATTTGAGAGGAAAAGGGACTATATAATTTGCATGATAATAATTGTTTAAATTGATTCACTGTACTAATAGATAAGGGACTTCAATACTGTAGTGAATTGAAAAGAGAGAGATCCATTGATGAAAATATATGTATGAAAATGTCATAGGAGTTCAATTGATGTAATTAGAAGGGAGGTAAACAAAAAGGCACATTTCGTTTGAGAGAGAATAGATAACTTGATGTGTTATTGGGGCTCGAAATAGACATTATGCATGTGAATTTTGAGGAAAGGGAATTAAAATAGTAGTTCCCTTGTCTCAATATATAAGGAATCATAGCATCTCAAAATAAAAATGAATAAATACTACTATATCATCCCTTATTTTGTTTGTATCCATCAACGCTTCACCTACCAAGTTAATTATAAAAATTCGATCCTACCTCTAGAATTTCTTATGTTTTGATACAACATTTAAACTTTACAATCACTTATATATTATGACGGAGGGAGTAGTACTTTCTAATTGGTGGTATAACACGACGCTTCTTGAGTTTGCTCTATTTTATATGGCTTTCTTGCCCATATATCTAATTTTGCATCTCGTCCCTTCACCGCTAGTGAGCCAAGGGCTTCGAAAATCTTTCATATAACACTACCGTCTTACTTGCTCTCTCTGCACTAACCTGCGAGCGACTGAGGCCCCACGACCGCAACAACAAGCACTCTTCAAGAACGGGAAGGAGAATCGAGGCTAGGGCATAACTCAATTGAATTAGGGCGACACATTCATTGCTCCCTGCTTCTCCTGCATGCGTGGCCATCGCAGGCCGTGTTAGGCTATCCACACTCATGTGCTCTAAAAATCTACTCTAAACGAATATTTTTAAACCTTTTCAGCACACTCTAAAAGATTTCCCATTTTCCAGCACGTGCTCCCGCACTCATGTACTCACTAAACATACTCTATATCAACTACCATATATTCTTTAATATTATTTCCATCCTCTTCCTTTTCCTTTCTTTTTTCTCTCTTTTTTTCCTCTCTTTATTTCCTTTCTTTCTTTTTCCCTCTCTTTATTTCTAATTTTTCTTTTTCTCTCCCAAAGCTTCTCCTTTCTTATCTTCTTCCACTCTTTTTCTTTCTTTTTTTCCTCTCTTCTTTCCTTCTATTTTCTTTTCTCTCTATTTTTTCCTTCTATTTTCTTTCCATTTTCCCCTAATATTTTCCTTCTTACAGCCTCTGATTTCCTTTTCTATTTTTTATTTTCTTCCCCACTTAGCGCTGGAGTTGCAGGCATGTAGCATGCGGGGATATCTAGTGCATCTCCCAGTATGCCGGTGCGTGGGGATTGGACGTGCCCACGGGTTCCAGTAGACTGCTGCGAGCAGTCTTAACTGCCGTGAGGGCGCATGGTGACACCTCTGTTTCCCCGCTCATGTCGAGAAACACTAGATAGCTCTACGTACGCATATGCTTCCTACTCTTCCAGTCAACCTCACCACTGCAACCCCGATCCCATGAAGGAGCGTGCTAGAGGTTACTGCAGGCATAGCGGCATACGTATGCTCTGATGGAATTTCACACAGTCACCCCTAGGGTCAGAAACTTTGCAGAAATTTCCTTGATTGTATTGTGTTGATTGACCACCGTCTATCAGAAGCTGGCCTATACACACACCCGGACAGTAACTCTGCCATCGATCCGCGCACTGTAATTTTAAGCGTACGTGATCTTCCTACAAATGCGTAATAGAGATACACGGTCGTTGCTGGAGGAGACGGCCTTCGATTCGTTGGGTACCGCCGCATTGAACTTTCACATTCAGCTATTGAAATGCTGATGAGACTGTCTTGCCGTGTTCACGACCGTCATCTAGCATTTGTATTTTATATCTTATTCTGCAACACGCAAACTAAAACTGCGACCTGCGGTCAATGACCTTTGGGGATATGGACAAACTTTGTAGTCAGTGCATTGTTCAGACCTGCGAGACAGCAAGGTTAGCTATGACAAACCAATAGGGAGTACGAAAAAATTGAACAGACAGGCTTCTGAACTTGGAGCGTGCGTAGTAGTACTAAGCTGAAAAGCATATGGAGTATGAGAGTATATATAAATGTGGAGAGTACTATAGCATTAAGACAAATCATATGCGCACTACAACAAACTTCCACATTTACGATCATATAAACCGTTGTAATTAAGCCAATAACCATCGTAATTAACTTAACGACAGCTATTACTTATTTACAATGGCATCCGGCCGTCACAAGTGATTAGTTGTAAATAAACTTATTTACAAAGGTCCCCATTGTAAATAACTTATTTACGATGACCTAAACAGGCCAGAAACATGCCATCGGAAATAACACAGTCTTATTTACGACAGCCTCAAGCTGCCCGTCGTAAATAACACAGACTTGTTCACAACGGCCACCTCCAGACCATCCTAAATAAGGAATGAATTAAAAAAGCAGAAAAATACTAACCTGGCACGATGGCCAGCTGTCAGTACCCTACGAACCAGTTACCCCCGCGTAGCGGATAAAAAACACATGGGCCTCGCCTTCCCGGCTTAGGCGGGCTCCAGTGTGAGCCACACGCTCTGGGCCCCGTGGGGTGTCCCGCGGTTGCCACATGTCTTTAGGCCCTGAGCCCGAAGACCGAACGAGGGTGGCTCGTGAGGCGTCACGTGTCCAGTGGTGCCGGACCCCATCTTCCACCAAGGAGGGCTCCAACGCTGCCACGTGCCCGAAACCTCCGAGCCACACACCCTATGAGAGCGAGCATCGGAGGTGCCACGTGTCGTGCAGTTTCGGATCCTACTCTAGCATGGGAGCGCTCCGGTGCTGTCACGTGGGCAATAAATCCGGGTGTACCTCCCCCCCGGAGAAGGCCCTGGATGTGCCACGTGTCCTGCAGCTCCGGATCCGACCTCCAGCATGGAGGGCTCCGGTGCTGCCACGTGCCCAACAACTCCGGACCACCCGCTAATTCCGCAGGACCACTCCGGTGGAGACGCGTGTCTCGGGGGCCACCCGCCTGGACATCGCTCCGACGAGCAACAAACAGATGGCCAAGGAGTAAAGAAGAAGGTACGCTGTCAGGCCGAGCATTCAAGGCTCGCACCTTCCCTAGAAGCATGGTGCACGGCACACGCCTCCGCCCTCTGTTTGTTCGCCATTACGGTGAAAGACAGGGCGGCGAGGCTCGATGGCGCAACAGTGCCTCCCAGCGGCGCTGAGCCGCTCTGTAGAGCAAGGAGACGCGGCAAGAAGACAGGTACTTCATCATCACCTGCTACCAAGACAGAGGTGCCCGGTGGGACAGGCGGCGCACCGTAACTCCATCGACAGCGACGATACGTGTAGCTGTAAATGCCTAGATCATGTATAGGTGCAGATAGCCGTGGGGCCACTTGTCGGGCCCCGGGCCACATTGTAACTGCCTCGGGCAAAGGGTTCGTGACCCATCCAAATCACTCACTCATACCCGCGAGCAATATGGCAAACACACCCGTTGACGTAGGCTATTAAGCCCCGGCGGCCCGAACCACGTAAATCCTCGTGTCCTTCTCACCGTTGTGCATCGACCTTCGAGATCCTCTAGCCCCACCAAAAAAAGAACCTCCGCAGGCTACTTCCGAGCAGACCAGGGGAAGAGTCGTAGCATACACTTCGACATTTGGCACGCCAGGAAGGGGACTTTTGGTCCTTGAAGCTGCCCGTGACCCACAATGGCGAGCATCCAATCTGACGGAGGGCCTTCCCACTCCTCACGTCGCCAGCGATGGGGGAAGCAGGAAACAACCTCTGGCCCCAAAACGGGACCATCTGCGTTGATGCTAGTCCCATCGACGATGGTGCCAGTTCCCTCCTGGCGGCCTTCGGTTGCCACGGTGTCGCAGGCGCCGGCCGAGGCCAGCGCAGAGAGTGCGCTGCTAGCAGCCCGTGCACTCCTTCACAACCCCCCGCGCGCGGGAGCTTCCCAATTCGCTGCTGAGCAGTGGCGCAATGATGTCGACCACCTGGTCATTGCCACGCTCAAATCATTAGCATCGGCGGGGGGGCCAGGGGCCGTGCACCACCAAGCGCCCGCGATAGCAACTCGACAGAAATAGCAGCGACCGACAGTGCCCAGTCCACAACTCCAAACAGCACAGTGCCAGGGAATGTTGGGAGATACAGAAGCTAGCTGAGCACTTCCGAGAACTTCGGCAGCGGCGCCAAGATGGTGCGCCCTTTCGCTAGTGGGAGGGCAAGCAGAGAGATGACCCAGAGGTCAGCAATGGTCAGGAGACGGAGTGCCAAGACACCGAACGAGCGTCAAAGGTAGTCTATGGCCAGGGACAAGACTCTGGCCTGACCACACCCCGGATGAGCGTCGAAAGGCGCTTCATGTGATGTACAGGGGGTCGTGGGACATCGCATCCCGGCAAGACGTCAAGACCCTCTGGCGAGAGGTCATGGCAGTGTCACTTATACCCAAGCCGGCTCTCTATCGCAAGTGGATGGAGACGAAGATTAGCTTCACCGCCTCCGACTGCCCGAAGAACATGGCGGGGGCCAGGCAGCTATCGTTCATCGTCTCCCCGACCATAGCTAACGTGAAGCTCTACCACGTGCTGGTTGACGGAGGAGCGGGCATCAACCTCATTAGCCTTGCAGCCTTCCAAAAGCTACAGATCCCCATGGAAAAGCTGGCCCCGTCGCGCCCGTTCTCTGGAGTAGGCCCGGGGTCCATTCTCCCACGTGGTAGCATCACCCTCTCGGTGACATTCGGGATGCCCGAGAACTACCGCACTGAGTGCGTTGTCTTCGACATGGCGGAGGTCAACCTCCCCTTCAACGCCATCCTCGGCAGACCAGTGTTGTACCAGTTCATGGCCGTAGCCCATCATGGCTACCTAGCGCTAAAGATGTTGACCCCAAGTGGTGTCCTCAAAGTCTGAGCAGATCGGACCATCGGAGTTACAGCGCTGGAGAAGCTCCAGGCCCTAGCAGCTTCAAAGGAGGAAGCCCCTGAGGGTGTTGGGGCAAGCAAGGAGCCACCTTGCACACGACAGCGTGGCTCATCCTCCGTGCCCCGCATACAGCCTTCGGATGCGGAGGAAGTCTTGGTCAGGGCTATCCAGATACGCGAGGGCGTGTCCCAGACCACCCACATTGCGGGAAACTTGGGTAGCAAATAGGAACTCACGCTCATCACCTTCCTCCAGGATAACGTCGATGTGTTTGCTTGGCAACCATCGCAAATGCCTGGGATCCCTAGGGAGGTGATCGAGCACCATCTGAAGATCCACCCCGACGCTAAACTGGTGATGCAGAAGCCTCGAAAGCAATCCGTCAAGCGGCAGAACTTCATTCGTTAAGATATCAAGAAGTTGCTCGACGTCGGCTTCATCCGAAAAGTTCACCACCCAAGATGGTTGGCCAACCCCGTCGTGGCACCCAAGGCTGGCGGGAAGCTACGAATGTGCATCGACTACACGAGTCTAAACAAGGCATGTACTAAAGACCCTTTCCCCCTCTCAGGAATAGATCAAATTGTAGATTCTACTTCTGGCTGTGATCTGATGTGCTTCCTGGATGCTTATTCTAGTTTTCACCAAATACCTATGTGTAAGGAAGATGAAGTGCACACTGCTTTTATATTAGTAGATGGCCTTTATTGTTTTGTCTCTATGCCATACGTCCTTAAAAACGCCTTGCCTACCTTTGTGCGTGCCATGCATAAAACATTCGGGGATCTAATAAGGGAAGTAGTGGAGGTGTACGTTGACAACATCGTGGTGAAGGTCAAGTAGCGTACATCTCTGTTGGACAACTTAGCCTTAGTCTTCGATAAGTTACGCACCACTCGGACGAAGTTAAACCCGAATAAGTGCATATTCGGAGTTTCCTGGTCTCGCACCGAGGAATCGAAGCTAACCCCAACATGGTCAAGGCTATAGAGATGATGCGACCCCCCACTCGAGTCAAGGACGTCCAGAAGCTCACCGGATGCCTAGCCGCACTCAGTCGGTTCATCTCCCGACTAGCAGAGCGCACTCTTCCGTTCTCTAAGCTTCTTCGGAAGTCTGGGCCTTTTGTTTGGACTGAAGAAGCTGACAAGGCGTTCCAAGAGCTAAAGCAGTACCTCACCTCAATACCGATCATGGTCACCCGAGAGTCGAGAGAGCATCTGCTGCTCTATACATCCGCAAAGGAAGAAGTTGCCAGCATGGTCCCAGTCACTGAACGGCCAGAACCTGAGCGACCCCAAGCACCAAGCAAAGAGCTTACTGCTGGACGCGAGCCTTAGAACCCGAGTGAAAGTGCATCTAGGCTAGTTCCCCGTGGGTTTTGATTATTAAGACAATACTTAAGGGACTAATGAGATTTGCAAGTGTGAGTACAGGTGATTAAGAAATTATGAAGACGAAACACTCAAAAAGTAAAAGAAGAGAAAAAGGCAAATGCACAAGAAGAATAAAATTTAGGGTTTTCTTATTTCTTTTGTGTTGAGTTCAGCCCTTCAGCGTGAGTGTGATCATAGAGTAAAGTGCTGAGAATCATCTAAGAGCTCATAGTACGAGTTTAGGTTGAGTGGAGTAAAGATTTGGGATAAGCCTTGGGAATAGGGGCGAACTTGTCCGGGCTAGGAGCCGGACTAGTCCGGCACATCGGACTGATCCGATGTAGAACGGAACAAGTGGTTCGGTGTGAGTTTGGACTTGTCCGGGGTGGATGGCCGGACTAGTCCGATATGTCGGACTAATCCGATATAGAACGGAACATGAATTTCTGTGTGAGTTCGGACTTGTCCGTCATGGGACGGACTAGTCCGTGGAAAGAGTGTCTCAGCTCTGCAGGAGCTAAGTGCTGAATGACCGGACTAGTCCACTCTTTGAGGTCGGACTAGTCCGTAGGTTCAGACTAGTCCGTTTCCAACCAGAACAGGAGTTTCTGAGTGAGATCGGACTAGTCCTCTATGTGTCGGACTAGTCCGTGTGAAACTAGGAAGTAGCTGCAGGGACTATGTATTGGATGGCCAGACTTGCCCGCCCATAGAGGCCGGACTAGTTCGGTGGACCAGACTTGTCCGTTCTCAACCGGAACAATAGTTTCTAAGTAAGATCACACTAGTCCGTTGTGGACCGGACTAATTCATGGTATGTGACCGTTTAATTGGTGAAATACGACCGTTTGGTTGGTGAGGTCCGACCGTTTAGTAGGTGAAGAGTGATGTCATTGGTCCCCGCAGGCCGGACTAGTTCAGTGTCAAAGGGCGGACTAGTCTGGGGTTTGGCAGTTGGCAGCGGCTAGTCCTCGGGACCTCTATAAAAAGAGGTTGCCCGGGCCTCAAAGAAAAGAACAAGCACCCTAACGACGAAATAGCCTTCCTAGAGCTTTTGTAGTCCCCTCCAAATTCTTGGAGCTCTAAGAGTGTTTCTTGAGGGTTTGTGAGTTTTGGGAAGAGGAGAAGAAGGGGAGTGTGCACTATAGAGCTCTTGGTTGATTCTCTAGCACTGAGTGAGAAGTGTGTTATCCAAGAAAATTTGTTTGTAAGTGCTTTGAGCTGAGTTCTCGTGGGAGCCTCAAGTTGTGAGTTGCCCCCCGACATATTGTGAAGCATTTGTGATATAGTGAAAAACAAGCCGACCTTGGTGGTGGCTTGGTGAGGAAAAGGTTGAGAGCAACCTAGTCCTTGGTGGACTCCTCAACATGGATGCAGGCTTCTTTGTGGAGCTGAACCACGGGATAAATATTGTGTCTCTATCTTATTGAGCTAAAATCCTCTGTGACCGGACTAGTCCGAACTCTGTGAAATAATCGTTTTATTAAGCCATATTTCAGATTTTTCCACCTATTCACCCGTTGACACCACCGGCGCCTGTGAGAACAACAGCCATAGCGGTGAAGGGCTCAAGTTCTCACCTCACAGGGGTGTCAACCCGATCAAGCACATGCCAAGACTCCCTCCTTTCGACTTGGAGACCGACGAAAAAGATGAAGAAGTGAGGCATCTTGCCGATCTTCTTCAAAAGGCAAAAGATGAAGCTAGAAGAAGGAGGAGGCTTGAGAAAGAAAAGAAACTCAAGAAGCCCGAAGATGACTACACTCGATATCCTTTTAACTACGAGCGTTTAAATTCGCACACAAATTACTTATCTATTCCTTTAGCCAAACCACCACACTTTGATGGCACAAACTATACAATGTGGAAATACAATATGAAGCTGCACCTTATTTCTCTCAACCTCACACTTTGGCACATTGTTTACGCAGGTGTAGATATCCCCGTGGATGATGATGAACTTACACCAGAGCAAGAGCAACTCATTCATCGCAATGCTCAATCAGAAGTCGTACTCAACTCTTCGTTAATACAAGAAGAATTCAACAAGGTGGATGGGTTGGAACAAGCCAAAGAAATATGGGATACACTCAAAATCGCACATGAAGGCAACCACTCTGTGTGAGGAGCAAAGATTGAGATGATTGAGGGGGATCTTGGGCGATTTGCCATGAAAGATGACGAGACCCCTCAAGAGATGTACAACCGACTCAAGACTCTTATAAACAAGAGTCGAGCGTACGGTTGAAAGAAGTGGACAGACCACAAGGTAGTCAAAAGGATCATAAGGGCCTTCATGCCTCGCAATGTGACGCTTTGCACACTCATTCGAGAGAGTCCAAACTTCCACAAAATGACTCCGGATGAGATGCTTGGCAAGATCATCAATCGTGAGATGATGTAAATGGAAGCACGTCATGTCAACGATCTTGCCAAGGTTACATCCAACAAGAAAAAAGGGGATTGCTCTCAAAGCATCACCCAAAGCCAAGAACAAAGAAGTACAAATCTCAAGTGATGATGAGGAAAGTGAAGAAGAGAGTCCCGATATGGATGATGAGGAATTGGCCTTCTTCATCAAGAAATTCAGAAGGATGATGAAGAGAATAAGGAGACCAAGCTATGAGAGCAGAAGCAAGGATAAAGGCAAGTCAAGAAGCAAGAAAGCTTGCTACAACTGTGGCGAGTATGGGCATTACATTGTTAATTGCCCATATGAAAGGGAAGATGACAAGAAGAAAAGGAATAAGGAAGATAAGCCACAAGAAAAGAGGATGTTCAAGAAGAAGAAGACACATGGGCATGCTCATGTTGGCAAAGAATGGGACTCCAATGATGAGTCCTCCTCCGTTGATGAAAAAAAGGTGGCAACCATCACCATCAAGAAGCAAACAATGAAGAAGACTCTCCTACCCAACAAGGGTGAATGGAAAAGCTCAAGTCACACATGTCTCATGGCAAAGGAGGGAAAGCGAAAGGTAAAAACTAAACTCTCCTTACATTCTATTGAGGATGAAGACTTTGATACTGATAGCGAAAATGAATATTTGTTCGAACGCTTAAGTAATAATGCCATAGCTAAAATGAAAAAACTATTTGATGAAATCTTAGATAAGGAGTAACTTCTTAAGAGACAAGAGGATTCTCTTATCGAGGAGAAGTAAAAGAATCTTGACCTTGAGAAGCTCCTCGAGCTTGAGAGGGAGAAAAACATGGCACTTGAACTTGAACTTACGGAATGCAAGGAGACCCCCTCAAGTCTCAAGAGTTCGAATGTCGTGCTCCAAGATGAGCTTGTTAGTTTGAACAAAGCTCACAAGAACCTTGTAGCACAATTCGCAACTCCCAAGTTAAATATTATCTCTCACCTCTCAACAAGCTTAAACTTGTCTAGTTTAGAGTTAAACACTAAAAACTGCAAATGTGCAAAAACTGAACCTAATTTAAAAAGGGAACTTAACATAGCAAGGAGTGCACCTAAGAGTAGCATCTTTGACAAGGAGAAGATTAAGTAATGCACGTAGTGCATACTCAATTGCAAGGTCTCCTTTGATCAAAGATGGTATTGGATATTCAAGAAAAGCAATGCAAAATACAAACATATCTAAAAGTGATAAGAGGCATATAGCCTTTGTGAAAGAAGGATCATACAAAACTATGAATAAATGTCATAACTCTACTAAAATTACAAAGCTTGATAAATATACTAAAGATGCTAATAATAACAAAGTAACACTATTCCATGAGTTTAATGCATCTTATTAATGAGAAGCAAATTTGGGTATGTTTATGCAAAATATGTTGGGCCACTCCGCAAGAGCCCAAAGCCTTGCGTATGGGTACCCAAAAATCTTGTCACTAATCTTAAAAGACCCAACCAAGCTTGGGTACCTGAAATCAAAGCCTAAACTTGTTTTGTAGGCATACTCCTCCGGCGGCACAAAGTGGGTGTTAGATAGTGGCTGCACCAACCACATGACCAAAGCGAGAAAAATGTTTGTAGAGTATGAAGAAACCAATGATCCAAGTCAAGGTATTTATTTCGGTGACAATAGCCAAGGAAGGGTACTAGGTATGGGTAAAATCTCCATTTCTCCACAACACACCATTTCAAATATCATGCATTTGGAGTCACTAGATTATAATCTTTTATCCATATCTCAGTTATGTGTCATGGGTTTTAATTGCTTATTCACTAACGAAGGTGTGATTGTCGCTAGAAGAGTAGATAACTCAATTGCCTTCAAAGGTGTGCTCAAAGGAAAGCTTTATGTTGTAGACTTTTCTGCGGCTAAAACTCAACTTGACACATGTTTGATGGCAAAGACTAAGGCTATGGCATCATAGGCTCGCCCATGTTGGTATGAGAAATCTCCAAAAACTTCTAAAAGGTAATCACGTCCGAGGTCTTAAGGATGTCATTTTTGAGAAAGATAGACCTTGTAGCGCATGCCAAGCTGGGAAACAAGTTGGAGTAGCTCATCCCACCAAGAATGTGATGAGGACAACAAGACCGCTAGAGATGCTTCACATGGAACTTTTTGGTCCCATTGCTTACATAAGCATTGGCGGTAATAAATATGGTCTAGTAATTGTCGATGATTTTTCTCGCTTCACTTAGGTATTTTTCTTGCATGATAAAGGTGAAACTCAAGGTGTCCTCAAGAGTTTCTTAAGGAGAGCTCAAAATGAGTTCTCCTTGAGAATCAAGAAGATAAGAAGCGACAACGGCACCGAATTCAAAAACACCCAAGTAGAGGAGTACTTGGACTTGGAGGGCATTAAGCACGAGTTTTTGGCACCATACACACCCGAACAAAATGGAGTGGCCGAAAGGAAGAACCGAACTCTAATAGAGATGTCAAGGACAATGCTTGATGAGTACGAGACATCCGAGCGGTTTTGGGCGGAAGCCGTGAATACCTCTTGCCAGGCCACAAACCGTCTCTACCTCCATCGTCTCTTGAAAAAGACTCCCTATGAGCTACTAACGGGTAACAAACCAAATATCTCCTACTTTAGAGTTTTTGGTAGCAAGTGCTATATTCTCAGCAAGAAACCTCGAGTTTCAAAGTTTGCCTCGAAATCCGATGAAGGTTTCTTGCTTTGTTATGATTCAAACACTTACGCCTATCGTGTATTCAACAAAACCACCGGTCGTGTTGAAACCGCACGTGACGTAGTGTTTGATGAAACTAATGGCTCCCAAAGGAAGCAAGTTGTGACGCCCTCAATTCTGTGGAAAACCACGGAACCGAGAACTAATGCATATGTGTGCCCAGGATGTTCATCACACATACACATACGTTCCACAAACTGAATTCAGATTATATATTACCACGAATAACAGAGTTTATTACAACACCTCATAAGTCTTGGACTCATGCTCACAGCGGAAGTCTTTATTTCTACGCAGCGGAAATCTTTATTTAAATGCGGAAGCAAAAACTAATGCGGAAGCAAAACTAAGCAGAAGTGGCTCCATCTCTACTCCCTCCACAGGCAGGGTTGAGAACAGATCACACGCCATAATGCTCTACTCGGTATTCATAGTAGCCTTCTCTTCCTGTTGATGAAGAAATAATAATGCAAGCTTGAGCACAATGATGTACTCAGCAAGTGCGGGAATAACACATGATATGCAGCTCATAAACAAGGTAGGTATAAAAGGCTTATTTGCAGAAAAGCAAATTTATAAAATCGTGATAAAACAGCAACTTAACTTTAGATGAATGTAGTCCCAGCATGTATAAAATTACCAACATACCTCCATCACTTCCCGTGTTCCATCCAAACATTAACCAATCCTTTACCCATACTCACGAATACCTCCTCGTATTCGCTACCATCTCACCTCATGAAACAATCTTGTCTCGCACCGAGACCAATCTCATATCATGACCCACCAGTCATGCAACCCTTTCATCATCCAGACTTAGCAATTCCAAACCAAACCACAACCAATAGCCATAACCATAATCAAGAACCTTCCCAATAACCATCCCATCTAATCATGGCAGTTTAGCCAGGTGCTCGTCACCGTAAGCTCGGCTATCATGATAGTTTTAATAACTCTGCAGAGTTTGCACCTCTTTACCCACAAGTTTGTGATTTCGTCACCCGTCGGCGACTGCAGAACCTCCATTATACCAGTACACATCCGTCGGTGTATGGTCAAGAGATCACAAAATAGCCTTTACAAAGGGGTTACTAGATGTATGGACTCACTAAGGTTTCACCGGCAGGCTAGAATCTCCAATTCTCCCACCCACGGGCCCCCTCTTGTGCCATGCAGTTCCCAGGGCAGTCCTCACTCGACTCCCATTCCCCGCGCCTTCCACAGTCCATAACACTCTAGCAACTTACCTAATTACTCAGCTAAGCCGCACCCATACTTGGCCTTGTGGTGGCACTGTTATCCTGGCATGTGCATGCATGAACCGGTCCTTAGATCTACGGCAAGTAAAACCACCATATCATGCTACCTCATTCACAAACCCAAGCTTGCCTAGATCTCCCTCCGATCCATGTTCATTAACATCATTAGTTTTCTCGTTATCATTACGAGTGCAGTTAGCTAGACACATCTATCTCGCTTTCCAATCCCATGGTCTCAGCGAAGCATAAAGCAAAAACCATACCCGACTTATAAACTTCCCAGGCGACAAGGGTGGTTTAATCAAGACTAGTAAACTCTTATAAATAGGTTTCCCATCATGTTTGACTCAGCACACACACCTTTTCGCAAAACAAAATAGTTTTACCCAAAACATAGGATCAACATGGTCAAGGAGCACTTGCCTTGTTCCTGCAGTTCCGGTTGTTCTTGATTCTCAAAACCTTGTTGCTGCAGCTCGTCGTAGACAGCTTCCTGAGTTTGTCCTGCTATGTAGGATTTACGCGCATACAAGATTCACAGCAATGAATATCAAGTCGAAACCTTAAACTAGATGCGATGATGCACATGCATGCTATCCTATGATTAGTTTTATTAGATTAATCTGTTTCTTGCATGGCTTGCATGGGCAGAGGTGTTTGGATCAAAAGTGGACGTAGCGATGATCTTGTCTTTAGATCAAACTGATCATCGAGTGATCTGCCCACGAAAAGGCTTCTGTTCGAAAGGAATCGAAGAACAGATGCAAAGATGAACACAATGATGTCGTAAGGTGGTATCGAAGTCCTACCTCACGCTCTTCTTGTTTTCGAAGTCCCCCCCCAGACCGCTTGGTTCTCCTCCGATGATCTCCCTTGTTGTGCTTCGGCGATGTTTTGCTCGACGAGTTAGGGCTAGGGCTCTAAGTCGTCGGCTCAGGATTTGAAAGAGAAGTTTGTGGTTTCGGCCAGAGGTTTTGGGTTCTATTTATAATCGGGAAGAGAAGAGTCCTAATCTGATTGGATCCTGAATAAGAGTCTTATTCAGATCTTTGTTGGATCCTAACGTCTTATCTTTGGTAACATCGTGGAATTTAGATCAGTTTATGTTGCGTACCGGTATCTTTATGCGTAAAAACCGCTCCAGAACTCGCTACCTCTGTGATGATGAGCTCCGGAAGCTCCACGTGTCCTCCGGGCCTGGTATCTCCTCATCCGCAGAGACGAGCTCCGATTGTGCCACATGTCAATCGATCGCGACCTCCCTCTTCTTCGGAGACGAGCTCCGCGCACGCCTCGTGTGGGTGTCGGTCTTTCCGCCTTTCCTTCCCTTAGGGACATGCCCCGAGGTCGACGCGTGTCCAGCAGCGACGGACCTCCGGAGATAAGCTCCGGTGGCGACACGTGTTCAATAGATCCGGACTTCTCGGAGATGGGTTCTGAGATCAACACGTATCCCGTGCGACTGGTCCCCTGACTTCCGCGAGGACTAGCTCCGAAGGTGACATGTGTCCCATGAAAAATACCTTTGCTTCTTCCGCAGAGGCTAGCTCCACGGGCAACACGTGTCCCACAGGGTCGGACCCCTTTCCAATCGCGGAGATGACCCCCGAGCCTGCCACGTAGCCATTTTAGAGGCGGACCTCTCCAAATTTCTCGGGGATGAGCTCCGAACACGCCACGTGGTCTGCTGGCCGTGGAAATTGCTTTCGGCATTCTTAGAGAGCTTTACTGGCTATCCTTTTGATACTTGTTTCTGTTCCCTCTTTTCTAAAAAATGTTTTTCTTCTTCATAAAACATGAACATATGCTGACACCTGAGATGAGGGTGTCACAAATCTACCCCCCTTAAATTGAATCTTGCCCTCGAGATTCGTTAGTAGAAAATAGATAGGGGAATTCAGCCTTAATATCCTCTTCACGCTCCCATGTGGCTTCAGCTTCAGTATGATGACTCCATTGTACCTTGCACCATCGAAGCACTTTGTTTCGGGTGACCCTTTCCTTTACGTCCAAGATTCGGATAGGGTGTTCTGCGTAGGTCAGGTCTTTTTGAAGTTCAAGTTCTCCCATTGACACTTGTTCCTCTGGTACTCTCAAGCACTTCTTGAGCTGGGATACATGAAACACGTCATGTACGTCGCAGAGGTGCTTTGGGAGCTCTAGTTGATAGGCTACTTCTCCTCGCTTGTCTAAAATCTTAAATGGTCCGATGTAGCGAGGCGCTAGTTTGCCTTTGACGTTAAAACATCGTTGGCCTCGGATAGGCGATACCTTAAGGTATACGAAGTCTCCTACTTCAAAGGTCAACTTCCTACGCCTATTGTCCGCATAGCCTTTCTGTCGTGACTGAGCAGCCTTTAAGTTCTCCCGTATCGTTTGGACTTGCTTTTCAGCCTCTTGTAGTACTTCGGGTCCAAACACCTGGTTCTCTCCAGTCTCGTTCCAGAACAGTGGCGTTCTACACCGTCTACCATATAAGGCTTCGAAAGGCGACATCTTCAAGCTAGCTTAATAGCTGTTGTTATAGGAGAACTCGGCATACGGTAAACTCCTATCCCAACTACGCCCACGTTTCAAGGCACAAGCTCTCAGCATGTCTTCCAAAATTTGGTTCGTCCTCTCGGTTTGCCCATCTGTTTGTGGGTGATAGGCGGAGCTAAAATCCAGTCGTGTACCCATGGCTTTCTGCAGCTTCCTCCAGAATCTAGAGGTAAACTAAGAACCTCAATCTGAGACTATCCTCTTCGGAACTCCATGTCGGCACACGATCTGCTCCATGTACAACTCTGCTAACTGTGTGACGTTGTAACTGGTCTTTACCGGAAGAAAATGGGTGGTTTTCGTCAACCGGTCCACAATGACCCAGATGGAGTCGTATCCTGACTGAGTTCTTGGCAATCCGACAATAAAGTCCATACTGATGTCCTCCCATTTCCATTCAGGTATTTTCAAAGGTTGCAACAACCCAGCGGGTTTTTGATGTTCGGCCTTTACCCGTTGGCATGTGTCGCATAGGGCAACGTATTCGGCTATATCCCTCTTCATACCATCCCACCAATAGCAAGTTTTCAAGTCTTTGTACATTTTGGTGCTCCCTGGATGTATGGAATAGGGTGAATCATGTGCCTCCTTAAATATCATGCCGCGAAGGTGTCTTATGTTTGGCACACAAATCCTTCTTCCTAGCCAAAGCGTACCCTTTTCATCCTCCTTGAAATCCTTTTCTATCTCTTGTCGGATTCTTTCCTTGATCTCCTTGATCCCCTCGTCCGTTGCTTGGCCCTCTCTTATTTCTTGCTCCAATGAGGAGTGGATCTTCATTATTTCCATGTTATTCAAGAATCCGAGGTGTAACCGTTCGAACTCGTTTCGAAGTTCGGGTGGTAGCTCCCGAACCGTGAGTTGGTGGCATGCTCCCTTTCTGCTCAGTGCGTCAGCGACCACATTGGCCTTCCCGGGGTGGTAGTTGATTCCCACATCATAATCCTTGATGAGTTCTAACCATCGACGTTGCCTCAAATTCAAGTCCGTTTGTGTAAATATGTACTTGAGGCTTTTATGATCTGTGTAGATCTCACATCGATGACCAAGGATATAATGTCTCCAAATCTTCAATGCATGCACCACTGCTGCTAACTCCAAATCATGAGTAGGATAGTTAAGCTCATGCTTCTTTAATTGTCGTGAGGCATAGGCTACCACTTGTCCTTCCTGCATGAGTACACACCCGAGCCCTTGTCTGGATGCGTCACAATATATGTCAAAGCTCTTGCTTACGTCTAGCAATACCAGAACTGGTGCTATGGTTAGCCTTTTCTTGAGTTCCTCAAAACTTTCTTGGCAGGCTTGTGTCCATTGGAAGACCTTCCCCTTCATTAATAACTCCGTCATAGGTTTTGCTATCTTAGAGAAGCCTTTAATGAAGCGCCAATAGTATCCTGCCATCCCAAGGAAACTTCGAATATCCCTCACGCTCTTCGGTTTGTCCCACTTCTGAACATCTCTCACCTTTCCAGGATCAACCGATACCCCTTCCTTGGAGATGATGTGGCCTAGGAAGGATATTTCCCTTAGCCAAAATTGACACTTGTTGAGCTTGGCATACAACTGATGCTCGCGCAACTTCTGCAAGGTCAATCTCAGATGTTCTTCATGCTCCTCCTTACTTTTTGAATACACCATAATGTCGTCGATGAAAACCACGACGAACTTGTCCAAGTACTCCATGAAAACCTTATTCATAAGGTACATGAAGTATGCGGGTGCATTCGTCAATCCAAAAGACATAACGGTATATTCATATGAACCATACCGCGTCCGAAAGGCTGTCTTAGGTATATCGGAGGGCTTAATCTTCAGCTGGAAATATCCCGACCGAAGATCAATCTTGGAGAACACTTGGGCTCCTTTCATTTGATCGAACAGGTCCTCTATACGGGGCAGAGGGTATTTATTCTTGATTGTTACCTCGTTGAGAGACCTGTAGTCCACGCACATTCTTTGGGTTCCGTCCTTCTTGTCCACGAAGAGTACCGAGGCTCCCCATGGTGACGAACTTGGACGGATAAAACCCTTCTCCAACTGTTCTTGAATTTGCTTCTTTAGTTCAACTAACTCGTTGACGGGCATCCTATATGGTCTCTTAGCTATGGGTGCAGTTCCAGGTACCAAATCTATGGCAAACTCGATGTCCCGGTCAGGTGGCATACCTGGAAGTTCTTCCGGGAACACGTCCGAAAATTCCTGATCCACTGGAATGTTGTCCAATGCTACTCTTTCAACATGGTTCAAATCCGCCCGTTCGGTTGCTTGCTGGGCTGACTCAAACTCGACACAGATACCGTGTTCGTTTGTCAACTGCACGCTTCTCTCAGCGCATTGGATTACTCCATTGTGCTTGCTTAACCCGTCCATTCCGAGTATGATGTCAATTCCGTGGGAGTCCAAGACAATAAGGTTGGCAAAGAAGTCTACCCCCCTTATTTTAAGGCTTACCTTAGGACATACTATACTAGTCCTCATTTCTCCTCCGGGAGAATTAACTAACATAGCACATTCTAAGTGGGATACGGGTAGATGATGTTTGGCAACATATTTGGACGATATGAAGGAATGTGATGCTCCGGAATAAAATAAAATGGTGGCTGGGTTGGAGTTGGCAAGGAACATACCAATTGCGACGTCCTCAGCCTGTTGTGCTTCCTCAGCAGTGACATGGTTCACGTGGCCACGAGCAAAGTTCTGCGGTCCACGGTTCCCTTGGTGGTCCCCTCCGTTTGGTCGCTGGTTCTGCTTGGGCACGTTACCTTGATGTCCAGGGCCTCGCTTTGGGCACTGGTTAGCGAAGTGGCCTACTTCCCCGCATGCAAAGCATGCCCTGTTGCCTACGGCAGCAGGTACGTTGGGGCGGGGGTTTTGAACAGGAGCGCCATTGTTAGGCCGGGCGCAGGAGGCATGGGCACACGAGGTGCCGGTGCAACGAACCGTTGCTGTGGTGGCTGACCAGGGCGGTACGTAGGAGTGGTCGATACATACTGCGGTGCAGGGGGCATGTACCTAGGTCGTACGTTGCTCCCTTGGGGCTGGTATGGGATATTCCTTTTGCACTCGCGCTCGATCTCTCGGATCTTGTTTTCCACCACAATAGCCTTATCAACTAGCTTTTGGAATCTTACGTAGTCATTGTTGAGGAGCTGAACTTGGATCTCATTGTTCAACCCTCTCATGAACAGGTACTGCTTCCTCTGATCCGAGTTGACATCTTCGGGGGCATACCGGGACAGTTGTATGAACTTGTTGAGATATTCGTTCACACTTTTCTGCCCTTGGCGGAGACCCTCAAAGTCCTGCCTCTTGAGCATCATTACGCCAACAGGGATGTAGTGGGAGCGGAAATTTTCCTTGAACTCAGTCCAAGTGATTGTCTCCGGGTTGGCATGGGCGTTGCTCAAGGCATCCCACCAGTCGGCAGCTGCTCCCATCAGTTGGTGCGACGCAAAGAGAACCTTCTCTCGGTCGTTGCACTGGACAATGGCAAGCTTCTTCTCCATGGATTTCAACCAATCATCGGCCTCCATTGGATCGCTTGCTTGAGCAAAGGTGGGTGGTCGAGTCCTCATGAACTCTCCCAACCTGTTATGAGCCGGCGGTGGTGGTGACGGTGGTGCCGGAACGGAGTTTTGGTTGGCCTGCAACTGACCCAAAGTTTGGATCATGGTTTGCATAAGCTGGTTTTGCATGGCCATCAACCTTTCTAGGTTGTTTTCGCCAGCTCAGGGATTAGCAGGAACTTCCTCGTGGTCATCTTCCTGGACGTTCCTTCGGCTGGCGTTTCCTCTCACCATCTGTGAGAGAGAACAAAATAGTAATAGAAGGTTAGAAAGTTAGGTAGGTCCTTTCAACTATATGCATCAATGTGAGTTGGACTATATATATTAGCCCTTATGAGGATGTGAGCAAGTGTCGAAACATCTCACACCTCCCTCTTCTTACGTGTGGATATGGGCAACGTTTTTGAGACGTCCCACCACTCACACTAAGCACATATTCACAAATAATCATCACAAGGGCCCACTCAACTCCTATTCAAGGATGGTTTCCCTATGTCAAGGTGGTTTCAAGGCCAATCTAAGCTATTCATCCTAGGGCGCTTCCCTTGGTCAGCGTGGCTTAGCTACCTGTGACTTCTATTTAGGGGTGTAACTTGCTGTTAACCCGTGGCTCTAATATCAATCTAAGGTTTCTATCTAGGCATGTAACCTACTGTCAACCCGTGGCTCTGATACCAATCTGTGACGCCCTCAATTCTGTGGAAAACCACGGAACCGAGAACTAATGCATATGTGTGCCCAGGATGTTCATCACACATATACATACGTTCCACAAACTGAATTCAGATTATATATTACCACGAATAACAGAGTTTATTACAACACCTCATAAGTCTTGGACTCATGCTCACAGCGGAAGTCTTTATTTCTACGCAGCGGAAATCTTTATTTAAATGCGGAAGCAAAAACTAATGCGGAAGCAAAACTAAGCAGAAGTGGCTCCATCTCTACTCCCTCCACAGGCAGGGTTGAGAACAGATCACACGCCATAATGCTCTACTCGGTCTTCATAGTAGCCTTCTCTTGCTATTGATGAAGAAATAATAATGCAAGCTTGAGCACAATGATGTACTCAGCAAGTGCGGGAATAACACATGATATGCAGCTCATAAACAAGGTAGGTATAAAAGGCTTATTTGCAGAAAAGCAGATTTATAAAACCGTGATAAAACAGCAACTTAACTTTAGATGAATGTAGTCCCAGCATGTATAAAATTACCATCATACCTCCATTACTTCCCGTGTTCCATCCAAACATTAACCAATCCTTTACTCATACTCACGAATACCTCCTCGTATTCGCTACCATCTCACCTCATGAAACAATCTTGTCTCGCACCGAGACCAATCTCATATCATGACCCACCAGTCATGCAACCCTTTCATCATCCAGACTTAGCAATTCCAAACCAAACCACAACCAATAGCCATAACCATAATCAAGAACCTTCCCAATAACCATCCCATCTAATCATGGCAGTTTAGCCAGGTGCTCGTAACCGTAAGCTCGGCTATCATGATAGTTTTAATAACTCTGCAGAGTTTGCACCTCTTTACCCACAAGTTTGTGATTTCGTCACCCGTCGGTGACTGCAGAACCTCCATTATACCAGTACACATCCGTCGGTGTATGGTCAAGAGATCACAAAATAGCCTTTACAAAGGGGTTACTAGATGTATGGACTCACTAAGGTTTCACCGGTAGGCTAGAATCTCCAATTCTCCCACCCACGGGCCCCCTCTTGTGCCATGCAGTTCCCAGAGCAGTTCTCACTCGACTCCCATTCCCCGCGCCTTCCACAGTCCATAACACTCTAGCAACTTACCAAATTACTCAGCTAAGCCGCACCCATACTTGGCCTTGTGGTGGCACTGTTATCCTGGCATGTGCATGCATGAACCGGTCCTTAGATCTACGGCAAGTAAAACCACCATCTCATGCTACCTCATTCACAAACCCAAGCTTGCCTAGATCTCCCTCCGATCCATGTTCATTAACATCATTAGTTTTCTCGTTATCATTACGAGTGCAGTTAGCTAGACACATCTATCTCGCTTTCCAATCCCATGGACTCAGCGAAGCATAAAGAAAAAACCATACCCGACTTATAAACTTCCCAGGTGACAAGGGTGGTTTAATCAAGACTAGTAAACTCTTATAAATAGGTTTCCCATCATGTTTGACTCAGCACACACACCTTTTCACAAAACAAAATAGTTTTACCCAAAACATAGGATCAACATGGTCAAGGAGCACTTGCCTTGTTCCTGCAGTTCCGGTTGTTCTTGGTTCTTAAAACCTTGTTGCTGCAGCTCGTCGTAGAAAGCTTCCTGAGTTTGTCCTGCTATGTAAGATTTACGCGCATACAAGATTCACAGCAATCAATATCATGTCCAAACCTTAAACTAGATGCGATGATGCACATGCATGCTATCCTATGATTAGTTTTATTAGATTGATCTGTTTCTTGCATGGCTTGCATGGGCAGAGGTGTTTGGATCAAAAGTGGACGTAGCGATGATCTTGTCTTTAGATCAAACTGATCATCGAGTGATCTGCCCACGAAAAGGCTTCTGTTCGAAAGGAATCGAAGAACAGATGCAAAGATGAACACAATGATGTCGTAAGGTGGTATGGAAGTCCTACCTCACGCTCTTCTTGTCTTCGAAGTCCCCCCCCCCCAGACCGCTTGGTTCTCCTCCGATGATCTCCCTTGTTGTGCTTCGGCGATGTTTTGCTCGACGAGTTAGGGCTAGGGCTCTAAGTCGTCGGCTCAGGATTTGAAAGAGAAGTTTGTGGTTTCGGCCAGAGGTTTTGGGTTCGTTTTATAATCGGGAAGAGAAGAGTCCTAATCTGATTGGATCCCGAATAAGAGTCTTATTCAGATCTTTGTTGGATCCTAACGTCTTATCTTTGGTAACATCGTGGAATTTAGATCGGTTTCTGTTGCGTACCGGTATCTTTACGCGTAAAAACCGCTCCAGAACTCGCTACCTCCGTGATGATGAGCTCCGGAAGCTCCACGTGTCCTCCGGGCCTGGTATCTCCTCATCCGCAGAGACAAGCTCCGGTTGTGCCACGTGTCAATCGATCGCAACCTCCCTCTTCTTCGGAGACGAGCTCCGCGCACGCCTCGTGTGGGTGCCGGTCCTTCCGCCTTTCCTTCCCTCAGGGACATGCCTCGAGGTCGACGCGTGTCCAGCAGCGACGGACCTCCGGAGATAAGCTCCGGTGGCGACACGTGTTCAATAGATCCGGACTTCTCGAAGATGGGTTCCGAGATCAACACGTATCCCGTGCGACTGGTCCCATGACTCCGCGAGGACTAGCTCCGAAGGTGACATGTGTCCCATGAAAAATGCCTTTGCTTCTTCCGCAGAGGCTAGCTCCACGGGCAACACGTGTCCCACAGGGTCGGACCTCTTTCCAATCGCGGAGATGACCCCCGAGACTGCCACGTGGCCATTTTAGAGGCGGACCTCTCCAAATTTCTCGGGGATGAGCTCCGAACACGCCACGTTGTCTGCTGGCCGTGGAAATTGCTTTCGGCGCTCTCAGAGAGCTTTACTGGCTATCCTTTTGATACTTGTTTCTGTTCCCTCTTTTCTAAAAAATGTTTTTCTTCTTCATAAAACATGAACATATGCTGACACCCGAGATGAGGGTGTCACACAAGTTGATCAATGTGCATTAGATGAAGAAGAGGCACCATGTATGGCATTAAAGAGGATGGAACTTGGTGACATACGAACACAAGAGTACAAGACCCAAGTGACCCATCCTCGTCACAAGAAGTGACCCAAAACACATGATCAAGCGCTAAATCCCCTAAATGAAAACAAGATCAAGATCACCATGTTCAAGACATTGAAGGAAACAATGGTTGCAAAGATTAAGGGGGAGATGAAGAGGAAGAAGAAATTAACTCAAGACCAAGTGTGCCACACCCAAGAGTCCATCAATGTGTACAACGGAATCATCCCGTTGACAATATACTTGGAGATATCTCCAAGGGGGTAATGACTCGCTCTCGTATGGCTAAATTTTGTGCTCACTACTTTTTGTATCTTCTTTGGAGCTTTTCAAGGTTGAAGATGCCCTAGGAGATACGGATTGGGTGATGGTGATGCAATAGGAGCTTAACAACTTCAAAAGAAACAAAGTGTGGGCGCTTGTGGAAAGACCAAATGCAAATATAGTGGGCACCAAGTGGGTCTTTCGCAACAAGCAAGATGAGCATGGAATAGTAACAAGAAACGAAGCTAGACTTCTGGCGAAGGGATACTCACAAGTCGAAGGTTTGGACTTCGATGAAACTTTTGCTCCCGTAGCTAGACTTGAATCAATATGTATATTATTAGCCTATGCTACTCACAATGATTTCAAATTGTACCAAATGGATGTGAAAAGCGCCTTTCTCAATGGACCAATTAAGGAGGAAGTGTATGTAGAGCAACCACCCAGCTTTGAAAATAATAAGTATCTTAACCATGTTTTTAACCTCCACAAAGCTCTCTATGGCCTCAAACAAGCTCCTAGAGCTTGGTATGAAGGTCTTAGAGATTTCCTCATTGACAATGGTTTTAGGATAGGAAAGACCGACTACACACTTTTCACAAAGACCTTAGACAATGACTTATTTGTGTGTCAAATTTATATCGATGACATAATATTTGGTTCTACTAATAAATCTTTTTGTGAAGAATTTAGCAAAATCATGACGGAAAGGTTTGAGATGTCAATGATGGGAGAACTAAAGTTCTTTCTAGGCTTCCAAGTGAAACAACTCAAGGAAGGCACTTTCATATGTCAAACAAAGTACACTCAAGACATACTTAAAAAGTTTAGCATGGAAAAGGCCAAGCCTATCAAAACACCAATGGCGACAAACGGACACCTCGACCTCAACCAAGACAGCCCTAGCATAGATCAAAAGGTATATCGTTCCATAATTGGATCCCTTCTTTATCTTTGTGCATCTAGGCCCGATATTATGTTGAGTATATGCATGTGTGCAAGGTTTGAAGCTACACCCAAAGAGTATCATCTAATAGCCGTAAAGAGAATCTTGTGCTATCTAGTTCATACACCTAACCTAGGGTTGTGGTATCCTAAAGGGTCCAAATTCAATCTCATCGGATACTCCGATACCGACTATGTCGGATGCAAAGTAGATAGAAAATGTACCTCGAGCACCTGTCACTTCTTGGGCAGATCCTTAGTGTCTTGGTCATCCAAGAAGCAAAATTCCATTGGCCTATCCACAGCCGAAGCAGAGTACGTCGCAGCCGAGATTTGTTGTGCACAACTTCTTTGGATGAGACAAACTCTAAGAGACTACGGTCTCAATATGAACCACATTCCACTCCTATGAGACAATAAGAGTGCTATTAAAATTGCCCACAACCCTGTTGAACATCTAGGACCAAACACATTGATATCCGACATCATTTCCTGAGAGATCACTCAATAAAGGGAGACATAGTCACTTCACATGTTAGAACTGAAAAACAGCTAGCGGATATCTTCACCAAGCCACTAGATGAAAAACGCTTTTGCGAACTTAGAAGTGAGATGAATATCCTCGACTCCCGAAATGTGGCTTGAGATGTTGCACATCTGGTTGTTATAGTCTAATTCCTTCAAACTGAGCACATTTTCTAAAAGACAATCTCTCTCAATTTTTCCATCAAATTATTTTCAATTATCATCTCCTTGAATAATGGCCATTGTTTGTTTGGTTGTGTGCTCTACTGGTCATGATTCATTGAGAATACATGTGAAAAACTAGTCTTGTAGATCAATTCCTACAGATACCATCATATATATAAGAATGTGATGACAAGAACCGGACTAATCCGGGCGAGGGGCCGGACAAGTCCGGAGTATCAGATAAGTTCGACTAGGGTTTGGCAAGTCAATAACGGACTAGTTCGCTAGAAACCGGACTTGTCCGCACCATCAGAGAAGTCCGGACCTAATCCGACCACCGGACTTGTCCAATATCTACCGCCGGACTAGTCCGGATAGTTGGAACTTAACCCAACCACCGGGGGTCTAGACCCCCCTTCACCCGTCACAACTTTCAAACGCGCGCCCACTCTCAAAAATTGCCCCCATTGGTGATTTTCGAAGATCTTCACCAAAAACTTCAAAGGAACTGAGGCATCTACGTCTTAGGGCCTCAAGAAGACAGTTCTCATACCTCTCCGCACTTTGATCCGGTGATTTCATCGAAATCACGGAATCAAGGTGTGTTCTTGGGGCAAAACTTAATCTTCTAAAATCTCTCAATTCTAGGATGCTTTCTCCACAAACTAGGATGCCTAGTGCTTCATAGTCCTCATGCGTCTCTCCCTTAGGATTATTGCAAACCATTGACCGAATTTGCAGAAAATCCGCCTAGTTAGGGTTTAACTTCAAGCTGTCCGGACTAGTTCGGAAAGAAGATGGACAAGTCCGTTCCTAACCGGACTAGTCCGATCAAGGACCGGACAAGTCCGGCCAAACCTTGAGTTAACCCCTAACTTAGTGTGTTTGTTGCGCCTCGTCGCGATGATCTTTTGCTTTCAATTCATATCCTTACTCATTCATTCTTCCAGCATGTCTCAAAACGACAACTCTCCACCACTCTCCGACCCGGAGCACAAAGCGGCTCGACAAGAGCTTTATCGCCGTCGTGAGGAGGAGGATGCCGCAGTTGCACAAGAGCTTGCTCGTCGAGAAGCTCGAACCAAGAAGTGGCACGAAAGAGAGGCAACTCAAGCTCAAGCTGAAGAAGAGCGCTCAAGTCGGAGGAAGAGGATAGTTTCCTTTGGTGAAAAGGAAAGGGGCCAAGGAGTCGACAAAGGCAAAAGACCCATGAATGAAGGAGAAGGGGCCAAGAAAAAAGGGAAATCCCCGGTTCAGAAGGTGCCCGTCAAGAAGGCAGCACCAAGAAGAAGGGCACCTGCAAGTGGGGGGGGGGGGGTTGTCATTCGAGACCGTCCCATGGGGTTAAGTGCTTCCCCACAAGGTCCCATTGGACCTTTGTTCATGACACCACCCATGAACAATCCAAACCGACAACTAGAGCTTTCAAGCAATATCTTTCATGGAAAAGGCTATGAAAAAGCAAGGAGGCTCACGTAGAAGGACCCCTATAAGTATGAGAAGGGCACACTGGATCATCGCTTCTGGTGTGACTTTCACTGCGATTACTATCACCTGGTCTATATGAAGATGAAGACACCAATGGCTGACGCTCAGTGGGTTGATTGGGCCTATATGGAGAAGAAAAATCATCAAGCATTCAATGCGATCATTGAAGCCACAGAGCACCACGAGTTGAAGGATATTCTAGCCTTCCAATATGACTGGAACATAGAGGTGGTCGCTCAATTCTACACCACATGCTATTTCTTCACCTTTGGAGACAGGATGACGAACGAAGTCCAATACTCCGTTATCTACAATGAGTTTGCACGGATCCTTGGCCTTGAGGAATTCCTGAACTATGAGCTGACTATTCACAACCTCACAGCGATAGACTTGGGGGAGATGGAGTTCATGTATGAGGTTGGCTTTTATAATCCTCCTACAACCAAAATCCCCCGTCCCTTCTTTAGTGTGCTTAATCGGATCTTGAGAAAAACTTTAGCACCTAAAGACGGGGATGCGGGGATGATCTAGGGCCACCTCCGCCATCTGTTGAAGTTGATTTGTGAAGATGAAAAATTTAATGTGTTTGACTACATCTACAACGACATCTTCAACATATCTCACACCCCCAATCCCTCATATGGTTATGCTCCTTTCATCATGTGTCTCATTGAGAAGGTGTCGGTACTAGAATTTGTGAAGGATTTCAAGCATAGACCCCTTCACCCTCAAATTCCTCCCATTGTGCCAAAGATTGGGAGAGCTTCTAATAGGAGTGCCCCCGATGCACCTCCTCCTCCAGCCGCTCCTACCTCTTTCGTGGACTCCTCCAGCGCCATCTTCAAATTTCTAAAGTCTATCTTCACATCTTGCCGCAAAGTGGAAGTCAAGACACAGAAAATGGATAAAAGGCAAGAAAGGTATTTGAAGAAGCTCTGTGAGAAGGAAGACATCACTATGTCTCCGGAAGCCTCTGACGATGAGGAAATCACACCATTCCCGGATCTCACTGCAGCGGAGGCTGCATTCCTTGGCAGAGGTTCCTCTAGTGCTGCTGTCGTCATCGAGGAAGAAGAGGACGACCAATATAATGAGGAGGACGACGATGAAGGAACCCAAAGTGATGAAGATCACGAGGAGGAGAGTGAGAGCGATGACGACTAGACCTAGGCTCTATTCTTTTCCTTTTTGGTGTCTTGATGTCAAAGGGGGAGAGATGGAGGGGATTTAGTTGTAATGTTGCTACATGTTGCTACACTTTCATGTTTTGTTATTTGGGTTGTAATAACTTTATACTATGCTACTCGTACGTGTGATGGTACTTGATTTCAATTTGAGATACATGTTTCACACTTAATTTTCAAAATCTCAACATTTGCATCACACGTAGGCACACCACTCTAATAAACCTCCCATATGACTCACTCTCGTGCATATACTTTCTTGCAAAACATCCATGCACATATTTAGGGAGAGTAACTTATACACATGTGTTATCAAAACTAAATCATTCACATTTTTTATCAAAACCTCAAAGTGTTGTCATCAAATCACCAAAAAGGGGGAGATTGAAAGTGCATCTAGGCTAGTTCAACACTTAGGGGATTAATGAGCTTTGCAAGTGTGAGTACAGGTGATTAAGAAATTACGAAGACGGATACACACAAAAAGGAAAAGAAGAGAAAAAGGCAAATACACAAGAAGAATAGAATTTAGGGTTTTTATTTATTTTGTCTTGAGTTCAGCCCTTCAGCGTGAGTGTGATCATAGAGTAAAGTGCTGAGAATCATCTAAGAGCTCAAAGTCCAAGTTTAGGTTGAGTGGAGTGAAGATTTGGGATAAGCCCTGGGAATAGGGCCGGACTTGTCCGGGTTGGGAACCGGACTAGTGCGGCACATCAGACTGATCCGATGTAGAACGGAACAAGTGGTTCTGTGTGAGTTTGGACTTGTTCGGGGTGGACGGTTGGACTAGTCCGAAGTGTCGGACTAATCCGATATAGAACGGAACATGAGTTTCTGTGTGAGTTCGGACTTGTCCGTCTTGGGATGGACTAGTCCGTGGAAAGAGTGTCTAAGCTCTGCAGGAGCTAAGTGCTGAAGGACCGGACTAGTCCGCTCTTTGAGTCCGGACTAGTCCACAGGTTCAGACTAGTCCATTTCCAATCGGAACAGGAGTTCCTGAGGTGAGATTGGATTAGTCCTCTGTGTGTCGGACTAGTCCGTGTGAAACTAGGAAGTAGCTGCAGGGACTAAGTCTTGGATGGTCGGACTTGTCCGCCCATGGAGGCCGGACTAGTCCGGTGGACCAGACTTGTCCATTCTCAACCGGAACAATGGTTTCTGAGTGAAATCAGACTAGTCCGTTGTGGACCAGACTAATCCGTGGTATGTGACCGTTTAGTTGGTGAAATCCGACCGTTTGGTTGGTGAGTTCTGACCGTTTAGTAGGTGAAGAGAGATGTCATCGGTCCCCACAGGGTGGACTAGTCTGGGGTCAAAGGGTGGACTAGTCCGGGGTTTGGCAGTTGGCAACGGCTAGTCCCCGAGACCTCTATAAAAGAGGTTGCCCGGGCCTCAAAGAAAAGAACAAGCACCCTAATGACGAAATAGCCTTCCTAGAGCTTTTCTAGTCCCCTCTCTTCAAATTCTTGGAGCCCTAAGAGTGTTTCTTGAGGGTTGTGAGTTTTGGGAAGAGGAGAGGAAGGAGAGTGTGCACTATAGAGCTCTTGGTTGATTCTCTAACAGTGAGTGAGAAGTGTGTTGTCCAAGAGAATTAGTTTGTAAGTGCTTTGAGCTGAGTTCTCGTGGGAACCTCAAGTTGTGAGTTGTCCCACGACATATTGTGAAGCATTTGTGATATAGTGAAAACAAGCCGACCTTGGTGGTGGCTTGGTGAGGAAAAGGTTGAGAGCAACCTAGTCCTTGGTGGACTCCTCAGCGTAGATGCAGGCTTCTTTGTGGAGCTGAACCACGGGATAAATATTGTGTCTCTGTCTTATTGAGCTAAAATCCTCTGTGACCGGACTAGTCCGCCCTCAGGATCGGACTAGTCCGGACTCTGCGAACTAATCATTTTATTAAGCCGTATTTTAGATTTTTCCGCCTATTCACCCCTCTCTAGGCAACTTTCACCGAGTCATGCAGGCGAGCCTGACGTAACTCCAGCCCAGGATGCTCCCGGGTCCCAACTCTCGGGGGCCAGACACCAAGACCAAGAAGTTGTAGACCTCTCACCAATGGAGGAAAATGTTTTGGACCCCTCCGGGAGGGTCCAGACCACCCAGCGACCGGTCTACTACATCAGCGAGGTCCTCCACGATGCCAAGACGTGGTATTCGTAGGTCCATAAGTTGCTCTATGCAGTGCTGATTGCGTCAAGGAACCTTTGCCACTACTTCCAAGCTCACAAGGTGTCGGTGGTAACAACCTACCCACTAAAGGCAGTACTTCACAGCCCCAACGCAACGGGGAACATAGCAAAGTGGGCAGCTGAGCTGGTGGAGTTCGACCTCGACGTCTTACCGCGCCACGCCGTCAAGAGCCAGGCGCTGGCGGACTTCGTGGCAGAATGGACCCCGCCACCATGCAGTCCAGGGGGTCAAGACGACGGAGACCTGGAGCCCAGACCTTCGGTGCTCACCGGACCTCACTGGACACTCTACTTTGATAGTTCCTCGCGAAAGCAGGGAGCCGGAGCGGGGGTCCTGCTCATCTCACCAGTGGGGGAGCAGTTCATGTACATGGTGCACCTCGACTTCAAGCCTACAAACACCATGGCATAATATGAAGCCCTCATATTTGGGATGAGTACCGCCCTGTCTCTGGGCGTGCGACAGATGCTAGTCAAAGGAGATTCTCAGCTTGTCATAAAACAAGTCAGGCATGAGTGCTCCTGTAACGACCCTCAACTAGATGCCTACCTTATCCACGTGCAGAAGATGGAGAAGGAGTTCCATGCCTTGGAGTTGTGCCATATCCCTCGCGCCAACAATGAGGTAGCGGACGACCTTTCGACGAAAGCCTCTACATGGGCCACAGTCCCCAAAGGCGTGTTCGAAAGGAAGATATTGCGTCCAACAGCCTGGCCTGCCGAACCAGGTGAAGGGGGCGAGTCTAGCACCTCGAAGCTGACAGTACCGGCGGCCCCGCAACCATGGCGCCCGTCAATGATCGTATGTGTCACTAGGGACTCCGTGCAACCAGGCGCCCAAAATCCAAATGCTCAAGCACGACCTGATGCATGGATCACGGAGTTCCGGGCCTACTTGAAAGAAAATATCCTTCCTGATGAACATATATCCGCTGAACAGATTCTTCGCATGCCTAAAGATACACACTAGTGGATGGGGATCTTTACCTGTGTGGTGCCAACAACGTTCTATTGCTGTGCATAACCCGGGGGGGAGGGTTTCGAGCTACTCGTAGAGATCCATGGAGGCGAGCATCGTCCCTTGGGGTTTCAACGGTCGCTGGAGTAGGCACCGGGACGCAGAGCCTAGGGAAGTTCCGGCTTGTCCCTCGGAAGAGGGCAAGTGAGCTTCTGGCCGGGGGACGCTATCCTCCGGAGTAGGAGTAGCGTCATCTAACGCGCCCCCGTCAACGGTTGGCGCGGGCTCGTCACCATGAACTGATGGAGCCCCATCAGCTACAGCCGGCTCAGAATCAGGCATCGGAGCCTGTGCTGACGGAAGGTCCTGGCTGGAGTCTCTTGCATCGGGGCCGTCGGAGAGACATCTGCAGAAGAGGTAGGAGACATGGACGCCGTTGGCTCGGAAGGGCCCGCACCCTGGCCTGGAGTAGTCTCGGGAGGTGTCGCCGGACCGCTGGGTACCACGGGCACCGGAACGCTCCCAGGAGCTCCGGCGGACGGAGCCCTGCGTAGAGGACAGAGGTCAACATACAACCCTAGAGTATAGAAAAACAGGACAAGCAGTAAAGGGTGGCCTTGGATGATCTACCTGGAGCCGGTGAAATCCCATGAAGCGGTAAGGAGACATTTGTTCGAGACTCTAGAGCCACCGGAACCTCCGACAGCAACCGGCCTCTTCGCCGGCACAGAAGGCATTGGAGCTGCAGGAGCGCCTCCTGCAGGCGTGGAGGCAGGACCGGCCACGCCGCTGTTGGTCACGCCCCCCAGTACAACCTCGGACGCGCTTGGGGCCGCCGCGGACATCACAGGGCTAGGTGTGGAGGCAAAGCTCCCCTCCATACGAGTCAGCCTCTGTTTCTTTCCGGGAGAGCTAGGATGGTGGGCCATGGGCGCCATCCCCTTTTTCTTATCCAAGATTTGGGTGGAGGAAGTCGGAGCAGCGGATCCCGGCGTGGCAGTACTTGAAGCAGCCAGGACTAGATCAGAAGAGGCATCACTTCCATCACTCGCTCCAATCACCCCAAGGGTCGTTATCCCACGGGAAGCATCGCCGACTTGCCGGGGAGCGACGTCGATGTCGTCCAATGTCGGGATCGACCTTAGGAGCTGCGATCTCAGCCCCTGGTTTGTGAAGATGGTCAGACACGGCTATGGAGGGATGATGAGGTCGTCGAAGAAATGGCCAGCCCCAACGTCGACACATATCGTTCCCAATAGAGCGTCTAGGAGCTCCGTGTTCAGGTTGGTCCCGAGACCATGCTCCAGGCGAGTGGAGTCGTTGTCGCAGGTGTACATCCAGGTC
Organism: Neostapfia colusana; assembly: GCA_030760725.1. Lineage (NCBI taxonomy): Eukaryota > Viridiplantae > Streptophyta > Magnoliopsida > Poales > Poaceae > Neostapfia > Neostapfia colusana. The sequence goes on along the minus strand of JASWHV010000050.1, from coordinate 435,863 downwards.
GCGCAACAACCGCTCTAGAGAGGAGCGATGCGCCGGCCCAGGAAGTCGGTGAACACCATCAGCGAGAACAACCCCTAGTCTGCCAGGAACTTAATCCTCGCCAGCACCAGAGAATAGATGCTCTCAAGGTGCGATATGCCTCCTCCTAGTTAGAGAAGGGAGAGATGTACATTGCCACGGACCTGGTGCGATGCTGGAAGTAGTAGGATCTAGGAAGCTTGAGCTCCTCCCCAATGACCGGAGAATGAAGAATGCCCGGAACAGCCACACCGACAGCCGCACCCCCACAAACATCTCGCAAAGATGGATGAAAATCGATACCAGCACAAGAGAGTGCGGCGTCAAGTGAGACGTGCACCTAAGAAGCACGAAGCGCAAGAGAACGAATATAGGACAGAACTCCTGCCAGCAGCAGAGGGTCTCTTTATTTGCCCTAGATCCCTCAAGAACCGCCAATCGAGACGTGCCCGAAATAATCATGCCTATTTCGACTGAACTATCGAGAACGAAGGTACATGGCCCACTCTACTGTCAGTATGAGCAAAGGGCAACGCGGTTAAGGTTGGGAAAAGTGATTCCCCTATAAAGCCTGACAAAGGGAAGAACATGGGTCGTGCAGGGAACCAACGCAGGCGATGCAGCAGTTGCACGAAACATGCATCTCCTGCAACCCTCCAGCAATGAAGAGGCGCATGTCCACGAAGACAGCGAAGTCTCTTTGAGCGAGGGCAAGCAACCTCTTCGTCTCCCAGGAACGGCCATTCACCCACTATGCGGGATTCACGTCGTCGTTTCGATTCCCAAAAATTGCAAGTTCAACACCGCCACACGGAGGAGATAGGGGCCCCACCTGCGGGCTCAATACCTCCCACGAAATGGGCCCGGGGGCCCCTGTCGGTACCCTGTGAACCATGTACCCCTGCTTAGTATATAAAAAGCACCTGGGCCCCGCCTTCCTGGCTTAGGCGGGCCCTAGTGTGAGCCACGCGCTCTAGGCCCCGTGGGGTGTCCCGGGGTTGCCACATGTCTTAAGGCCCTGAGCGCGAAGACCGGCCGAGGGTGGCTCGGGAGCCGTCACGTGTCCAGTGGTGACGGACCCCATCTTCCACCAAGAAGGGCTTCGACACTGCCACATGCCCGGAACCTCTGAGCCACACCCCCTGCCAGAGAGAGCACCGGAGGTGCCACGTGTCCTGCAGTTCCGGATCCGACCTCCAGCATGGGAGGGCTCCACTGCTGTCACGTGGGCAATAACTCCGGGTGTACCCCCCCCCAGGGGGAAGGCCCCGGATGTGCCACGTGGCCTGCAGCTCTGGATCCGACGTCCATCATGGAGGGCTCCGGTGCTGCCACATGCCCAACAACTCCGAACCACCCGCTAACTCCACAAGACCGCTCCGGTGGAGACGCGTGTCTCGAGGGCCACCCGCCCGGACATTGCTCCAACGAGCAATGGGCAGATGGCCAAGTAGTAAACAAGAAGGTACGCTGTCAGGCCGAGCATTCAAGATGCGCGCCTTCCCTAGAAGCATGGCGCACGCCTACGCCCAGTGTCTGTTCGCCATTACGGTGAAAGACAGGCGACGAGGCGTGATGGCGCAACAGTGCCTCCCAACGGCGTTGAGCCGCTCTACAGAGCAAGGAGACACGATGACAAGATAGGTACTTCGTTATCACCTGCTACCAGGACAGAGGTGCCCGGTGGGACTGGCGGTGTACCATAAGTCCACCGACAGCGACAATACGTGTAGCTGTACATGCCTAGATCGTGTATAGGTGCAGATAGCCACGGGGCCACTTGTAGGGCCCCGGGCCGCATTGTAACCGCCCCATCCTTAAGCTATAAAAGGATCGGGGCAGCCTCCGGGCAAATTGTTCGCGACCAAGCCAAATCACTCACTCATACACGTGAACAATACAATAAACACACCCGTGGACGTAGGGTATTACGCTCCGGCGGCCTAAACCACGTAAATCCTCGTACCCTTCTCGCCGTTGTGCATCGACCTTCGAGATCCTCTAGCCCCACCAAAAAAAGAACCTCCACAGGCTGCTTCCGAGCAGACTGGGGGAAGTGTCGTAGCGTACACTTCAACACCAGCTCACAGGCAGATACAAAAATAAACATATAACATCACATTGCAATAGTTTTAAATATAAGAGTTACAATGATACACACTCCCACGTACGCTACCTCCGAAGCTTGGAATGTCGTTCTCGCGACGGAGTGTGAGCCTCCGCCGCTGATCCCTGTAATGCACAAGTGTTTTTAGACAAGTTTTAGCTTCAAAAGTGTATGTTTCACTAACTTTACTTATGACGAGGTAGAAGAGCAAGCCTGGCTAAATTATCCTAAATATAACTAAGTTTGTCAATGTTTGGCTATGTTTGACTAATTTTGGCTCAGTTTGCTATAATAATCTAATTTTTTTGATTTCAAGAAGTGTTACTTACCTGTGCCGCTGAAGAAGGCATCTGTGGCTCAGCGACATCTGATGCTCCATCGGCAGCTGCCATGAGGGAATGGAAACCTGTTGCCCATATTGTTGAGCTAAGGCTTGTGATAGCAAAGCATTAGCACATTAATAATAATTAAATGATATAGATGTTTAGTATTTTAAGTTCTTACCTATATCGCCGTTTGCATCTGCGCCAAGTAGCTACCTTGATACTCCTCTCTAGCCTTGACAAGCGCATCTTGCTTCTAGAGCTTCTTCTGTGTAAGGCGTAGCTCCTCCTGGACACTCTGGAGCTGCAGATCCCTATACGACATCCGCCAGATGGGTCTAGCGGACGAAGACTGCGAGGAGAAGCCCCTCAAAGGCCTTGCCTCCCTCGAGTCAACCACTCCATAAAAATGACAAAACTATAAAAAAAGATTTAGAGTAAGATAATGTAGCTCGAATTGTTAGAAAGAAAAATAGTTACCATTTCACCATCCATGTGCTTTACTGTCACAGCTCGCATACACGACGTTGATGAGCGTTCTGCAATCGTAGTCTTCGCCGTGAATCTTAACTGTCTTCTCCCATACTTCTCCTACAAATACAAGCAATACATAAAACATGTCAATAGCAATGTTAGTTACAAATAACATAAATCAACTCGAGCACTAACCAGTCGAGCTATCGTCACCGGAGTTCACAGTTGGTTGGGCTATGAAGGGTCACCTGTCCTATGACCTCTTTTCCACACTTGAATGTCTCTCTGTCATTCACCGAGCTCGTTTTTCTATGAGTACGAGTCAGTAGCATAAATATACTATAAATATATTTTTGTATGTATTTTCCTTACCATTCGTCTAGTCAGATGTAGATGACCATTTGGACCACAAGTATGGCCTCTAGCAGAGTCTCTGCACTGTCGAGCCATCTTAGACTTGGCGACGAAGTCCTCGCTGGACCACAGCCGACAGAGGACCCGGTAAGCCTACGGACGGTCCTCTAACCAAGAAATCCCCACCTAGATATATTTAGTAATTGATTGAAATAACGTTGATATTACAAAATCAGGGTCCAAATTAAAACACTACTAGTTTATCTCGGCGTTCTACTCCCCCGTCAAGTATGTGTCAAAGGCGTCTATGAACGCCGCAAGCTCCTGCCCTTGATGCCTCTTCAAGTAATTGTTTGTTACTTGAATACGGGCATAAGAGATTGCGTGCATAACAATCTTCCTGACGTTCTTGTTGAAGACGACTCTCACGTGGTCGGCATTCGCTGGATCTGCCGAACGGTGCCGTCTCTACAAGAAGACATAAACATAAGTGTTAACATTCTAGCTATTGAAGAACTAAATTTTAAAATATGTATTAAACACACTTACCCAGAAGTCAGCCTACACTCCACCCTGAGCAGTCCCGTACATCAGATCAGTAGCACGAGTGTAATCATCCCATGACTTAGCAGGGATACGCTCGTCACCGCTGTCAGGGACCTCACTAGGGTAGTGCAAACGCACGAGGTTCCTTAAGACAATGTTAACCTGTCTCTAATGTCCTCTACAGTTCTACATCAAGGATTTTTAGCATTACATAATTTTATAAAGCTACAACGTAAGGGCTTCTTACCTACCGCCAACAGGGCGAATAGACGACAACGTCGCTTCCTCTATAGGAACTGGAGGAGGAGCCACATAATGGCTCCTCTTGGTCCGTCGTTTTCTTTGTGCCTCTGTGTTCTTGGATGACACATAAGGGTGGTCCGTCGACCCGGAAGGATGGTCAGTTAACCCCGACGGGTGGTCAGCCAACTGTGGCGCAGGAGGCGCCTCGGCCTCAGCATCAGACTATGGCGCGGGAGGTACATAAGTCTAGTGAAAGCATTCTCTTGTCCAAACACATCATATTCAAGCATCTGCTACATGGATACCGCACCTTATTTATCTTGGCTAATGAAAAAGCACGGTCCACACAAACCGTAGTCTTGGTCACCCAATCATCTGAGTGACTTTCATTCTTTTTCTAACCAGTATACATCTAACTAATGCTTCACCCATATTTGAGCCTACAAATCAAAATCAGCATCGTTAGATATCAAGTGTCTATATCTCTATTAGGAAAGACGTGTCCTAAACCCACCCAAGAGTGACCGAGAGAGCTTGCTTACAACGAGACGCAGGTTCCGGACACTGATGAAATTTCTGCAACATAAGCACCCAGTTCTCCAACTGCACGCCCGAAATGGTGCAACAGAGAACATAGCGGTTATACAACTGAAACTTCAATCATATCCGGACCTCTCGCGTCACGCCATAAGCAAACTCTCTTAGACACTCCGTGACTGTCAGAAAAAGGGACAATTACAAAACTACACGTGTCACATGCGTAGCGAAAATGACACGTGCCGGTTCGAGATGGGTGACGCATAGGTTACATTACAATGTTTTTCATGTGTTCCAATGAGATAGAGAGGAAAGAAATAGAGAGAGAAGGAGAAGGATTAGGAAATGCCCGTGTCCGCTATTGAAATTATCGTGTACAACACAGTGTTCCAATGAGTGCTTGCCTTCTGCATCGGTACCACTCGCCTCCGTTCCCGGTTCGATGGTTGTTATACTAATTATTGCCGTACTAGCGACCACCCCAATCCGGAGCCGTCGTAAATAACTTATTATACACATGCTCTCACGACGGTGTATATAGCTAACCACGTGAGAGCATATAATTATCACTCAATTTTATAATAAATCTCGACTAAATAATGAAATGAAGAAAATAAATAACAATTAAACTAACAAAATTATAAATTATCTAATTTGACATGTACTTATCACCTAAAATAAAAGTAATTAATAAATTAAAGACAATTTACAATGCAATTAAACACTAATACAAGCAATTTACATAAATTAAAGACAACTAAATTTACAATACAATTAAACACTAATACAATCAATTTACATAAATGAAAAACAACTAAATTTATGATGCAATTAACACTAATACAAGCAATTTACATGAATTAAAGATAACTAATTTTACAATGCAATTAAACACCAATACAAGCCATTTGCATAAATTAAACACCAAAAACACACAATTACTTGAGTTCAGAGGCGGCACGGCGCACGAGAAGCCGGGGGGCGGCGCGGGGGAGACTGGGGGTGGCATTGAGGAGCTCCGGGGAGGCCGGGGAAGCTCGGGGGCAGCCCGGGAAGCTCGGGGGCGACCTCATGCGCGAGGGTGGCGACAGCCGGGGCCAGGGCCGACCTGCGGTGGGGCGGCGGTGGAGGGAGAGCTGTGGGGGCGGCGGGGGTTGCGCCAGGGAACTCCGAGGAGGCCGAGGTAGCTCGGGGACGGCCTCGGGTGCGAGGGCGGCGGCGGCCGAGGCCGGGGGCATCCTGCGGTGGTATGGCGGGGCGGCAGCTAGCGGGCGTGTGGAGAGTTGAGCGGCCCGCGAAGGGCTTATTTACGACGGCCCGTTGTCGTGACCGTTGTAAATAAGGTTATTTATGACGGCCGAGCAAGGGTCGTCGTAAATAAGCTGTTATTTATGATGAGCTAGATTGGACCGTCGTAAATATGCTTTTATTTACGATGTCCAGCCCTAGAACCATTGTAAATAAAGCTGGTGGTCGTAAATGACCGTGTTTCTTGTAGTGGCAAGTATCATAATGTTAATTTCAACAGTACTGAGTAAACAATAGGATAAGTTAATTAGTAGTAAAAGATATCTTCAGATACAAGTAAATACACCAGCATCAAAAGGCGCCTTTAATTGTGAGAACCTTTACTGTGAGCTGAAATGAATATGGGTCATTCGTTTCTCTTAACCTAACGGTTTATATGTATTTATACTACTTCTCTTAACCTATTAGGATAAAATAAAGCATTCATTCATCTCTTGATATGTTCTGCATCCTTGCTCGGGAACTCGATTGCCCCTACCGTTGCTGTGCGCCTGTGCGGACGTCGTAGGTGATGATGACGAAGCGCTCAATGACGTACAAGGAGTGGTCCATTAACCAGTGGACGATGCCACCGAGAACGTCGGTATTGCAGCGTAGCTGGAGAGAGGGCCGGCGTAGGCAAGGATGGCTAGCAATGGGGGCAGGGCTCCATTTGCCTTTTGCGGCGGCCGACAATACATTCTGTACCTCGAAACATTCTGATGTGCGATCCTTGAGCACTGTGAAATTCACGACGACGAGGAGATGGAAGGAGCAGCCAATGCCGTCCTCATCAGTGAGCAAGACGAACGTGTTGTCAACTCCGTTCTTGGATCCCTGTCTGACTGATGCCCGGAACTCCGGGATGAAGGAATGTGCGGTCGCCGGTCGTGGCGTCGTAAACGCAGATCTCCGGCCACCGCGGGCAGGCCGATGTACCGGCAGTAGAGCACGAACGACGAGGCCGTTGCGCGACGACGACGTCATGGGGTCGTAGTGGTCTAGGAGTTCGGCGGCGCTGCAGGACACGAAGCGCGCGAGCTGCCCCACGAAGTTTGCCACGCCGGGCGTCGCCAGGTGATCAGCCAGGAGTAGGGCGACGGCCGGCGTGGCGCCTCATCCATCGCGTCGTCGTAGCTGTGGAGGAAGCCGACCACGCACGAGGGCGACGAGGAGAAAGGATCGCTTATGCCGGTTCGACGCAAGTGATGGTACTACCCAGCGGTGGCTGGATCTGTAAATCACTCGATTACTTATTAGTCAGTTACGGGTTTGCCTTTTTCGCTTTTTCGTTTTGTAAAGTATAGGAGGTACAATATATAGGCTAGGTATGTGCGATCGAATCATGCACGATCTTGCGTCTCTCACCACCCATGTGCTGTTGCAGAAGTACTAAAACCTTCGACGCTCATGCATGTATAGACAGCTAGCTATTCAGCAGTGCATAGATACAGGGCCGAATTAACTGATGCCAACTAAAATTTTTCCAAAAGTATTCTAGGAACGGCTGAGAAATGTCTAAACAATGCCATACGTTCGCCAGATTTCATATGAATCATCCAACTAAATGAGGACGCATCATTATCTATCTTGTTGAGTGGATTTGTGTTGCAAGGACAAATAAGAAAAGAATCATCTGTTTACACACACACACACATCAAACGCGTCCACATACACAGGGATGCAACTCAATTAATCGTGTATAAAAAAATTAAGTACTGCAACAGAAGTGTTTGAGGATTTGTGAAGGATCTGGATACGCATAAACTTTGTTCATAAAGTTTTGATGGCACTAAATGATAGAAGACAATGAACTACGAACGTAGGTTCAGTTTCAAGTGTGTTCATAGCCTTTTGCTGAGAAGCGAAGGAAGTTACAAGTACAATCAACGGCAATAAAAATGCAGAAAAATAAGGTTACATCTAAGATTCCTTCTTAATTAATTTGATCCAAATGTTCTCGCATTAAACTGCGCTGTTTTACTGAAGTGATAATGGAGACAAAGCCGACCAATTCAAATCTAGATACAGCATCAAGCGAGCTCCACACAGATTCTTAAACACGCATATATGGAAATCATATCGGAGCGCCTGTTGAAATGACACAATGAACACCTGGAGTACTTGATTATACATGCATGGATGTAAACAGCTTGACCTCGAGGAATACACACGAACTCATCTTGGAATATGAAAACACACGTACTATATAGCTCCAGGTTTCCAATATGACCGAAGAAAATCAGCACATATACTGCATCTTGTCTTGATAGTCATCACTCGCTTCAAAACCGCGCAAGGGCCAGCACCAAGAAATTTAAAACTCTTCTCGAACCTAGAAAAGATGAACATCTGAGAAGCAAGAACAAACAGATCCAAGCTTTATTTCATGCATGGGTTAATGACTAGATATACAGGGTTAGAGGAAGAAGATGCAAAGTTGCTAGTAACAAAGAAGCAAAGAGAGGAAACGGAGAGAGGAGAGAGAAGGCGAACATTCTCCCAATCAAGAGGTAATGATGAAAACTTTTAGCACCTGGCAGGCACACAGTGTAAAGAGGAGTCAAAGCGGGTCATCATTACACCAATCTGCTTGCTGCTCCTCACCCCGAAACAAACAATGGAAAACAAAAAAGGCACAGCGCGAAGTGCAAGGAAAGATTCGCGGAGAGCGAGTACCACTCCACCACACCTTAAAACAAAACAAAATTAAAATGGATCTAATGATTCGTGAAGAATCCTCTAAAGAAAGTGTTGAAGATCAAAGAACCGGCAGATCTGATGTCGTGTTTTGAAGCTATTCCTGAGGGGAATGAAGCCTGGTCCGAGATCCCGCAGATTCAAGGAATGAAAACTAGGCACAGAGATCATCCTCGCGAACCACAGGCAAAACCTTGAACCAGACAACATTCCACTCAGAAGCAAATAGCTTCATATCCTTCCCAGCCCCTCAGCTCTACCACCCTCTCATCCTTCTCAGCTCTCTTCCCTTACAAGTCACAAGTGGTATGTCTGATGCCTCTGAGAAGCATGGGTATGTATAGACACAAGCACAGAGGTGGCAAGGTCCAGCGAGTGGCCATGATATGTGAAATGATGACTGCTGCACAAATTTTGAAGTCAGGGAAACATAAGAACAAAAAAAGATACTAAAAAAATGATTATCAAACCAGTGCTTGACCTTTCACTGACATTCGGACCAAATGTGACTGGCTCCCGGCTGTCAGTCGCAACGGGCACACAACGCTAGGCATCAGAAAGGCTACAGGTAAAACCACATGGAGAAAAACAGAGGGCATTAAACAGCCATAAAGGCTGGATTTAATGGTGACAAGGACACGGCGGCAGAGGGTCGGACCTACACAGCTATGGTCGCTGTTGGAGACCCGGGGTGGCATGGCTGCCGTTCATCGCGATCACGACGGATGAAAGGGCCGCAGGCGGCGAAACCCTAGAGAGGGGTGGGGGGGCAGCCACTGCGGGAGTGGTTGAGTTAAATGCGCGGCCCAAGATTTAGAATTTGGTGTGTTTGTTGTTCTGGTGCTTGATTTGTCCTAGGCCTGCATTTTTCAATTTTCACATCACTAGGAAAACACAAGTATAGTTGAGACAAACACAAAGATAGAGAAAGAGAGAGGGACGAGTATCAGTGACATGATATAATACTGTGGACTCTGACCGCGTGACACACCTAGAAGCTAGAGTTACAGGGCCCTCAAACTTTTTTCCCAACTCTGAAGTCCGAACAGTATCAAAGCAACGGCCAAATTTTACACGAGCGCGCGGATCAGAAACGAACACATTGTTTAGCGTGGTGGTGTGACTCATACGTTTTCAGTCGGCAATAGAAAAGATGATCCCCATCTGTCTCTTATACACTCATCAGCTTGTCATACATTTTCAATAGAAAAGATCTCTCCGGTAGTATGTCACGGGACACTACAGATATGTTAGATTAACGTCCGCTTCTCGTGACATACGTATACTAACAGGTAAATCTTCAATCAGCAAAAAAGATCAGAATGGTTGACGGTCATCGTGCATATCGACACCTCTGGCGGCAATACAAAAAGCACAACTGCACACAGCGCAGATACACTTGTCTGATACGTGGATGCAGTTTTGAGTTGCTGAAGCAGATCGAGCTTCCTCAACTAATTTTTGTGTGTGGGTTCAAAAGACAGGCGGCACCAGATCCCCTCGTTTACTGCGTATTACTACAGACTACACATACAACAGAAGGCCATTAACTCTTTTGCTGATGCATTGGGTTTTGCTACACGTGAGGTGTCACGCGATGACCACTACTAAACAAAACAATCCTTACATGCATACCAACTGGTTGAGCCGGATGATTCGATACACGACGACGATCACCCGCAAAAAAAAAAAAGATACACGACGAGTCGACGATGATCTAAAACGGAATGATAGACAGCCTACGAGGAGGCCAGCAGGCCGCGGCCTTATACACAGATGTGTATAGTAAGCCCAACCCTACAAAAGTGGGCCTTTTTATCTCTTTTTTTTCGCTGCCGGCCCAGATAGCTTTGTCTCTTTTCTTTGGTGGGCCGAGCCCAGGAAAGCTACGCGCTTAGAAGTGAGAGAAAGAACGGAGACGGTGGATCTGGCCACTAAGATAGGATGGAACCGGGAAAGAATGGAGCCCCAGCGGTGGTGCCGCGACCGGCTACCTTTGAACCCATGTCGTCGGTCCGGGCCCTGCCGCTGTTGCTGCTAGCTCGCTCGTTCGCTCGTGGACCGAAAAGAAAACCCACTTGCTTGTGTGTTGCCTCCAGCACCAGCTTAGCTAAAAGTCTAAAACAATTTGAGGGTGTTCTCGCCGCGCTACCTTTGAGAGAGAAGTTGGATCAGAAAAAACTGGTTTCCGCCGCAGTATCCGCTTCCTCGGTCGATCGATCTTTTTCCACAAAGCGAAACGCCTTGATCGACTCACGCGTAGTCGCGAGCATATTGTACCGTATCCGATCTCCGCGAATCGAATCGGCACGAGATACTGGTGCCCACCCGGCCGCCGTTCTCGCTCATCGGTCAGTGCCGGGCGACCACTGCTAGCTGGCCAATATAGACTACTGCCAAGTGGTGATCAGATAGATATGATGATCATGCTCGGCGTCGAAGCTTTATTTATTACGCGCGCGATCGTTGCCTGTCGCAACTTGCGCGTGCCACTGACCGTAAAGCAGCGCGCAGGCGCAGCAGCACGATCGACCGTGAAGGAAGAGGAGACATTCAGACGGCCGACGGTGATGGCAAATCCACGGAGCTGGCTCCGGTCGGAGGCATGCGGCGGCAGGTGACGAGGCCGACCAAGCCCGGAGGCGGACATGAGTGCGCTTTTGACGGCATCGTCGAGGTTTTCAGTTGCGCGCGGATTCGGAAAGAGATTGGCATGTCGGCCCACCGGAGAGATAAGTTTCGGGAGATTCGCAATAGATTTGGTAAAGGCACGCACACAGGTTGCTCCCGTCTTTCCTCTCAGAAAAAAGGCACGCACACAGGTTTGTTCTGTTTTTTATAGCAAGTAGATTATGGTGAGAGTGTTAGAAGTTTAGGTAATCTTTTATTGATTACATAATGTAAATCATGATAAAAGCACCAATAAACATGAACAGAAGCATTGCATATTCAACAATATCTATAGTAAAACCGTATATCGGATCACGTCACACGAACCAATAAGATCATCGCGGCTGTTGTAGCAGTAACGTGGTTGATGATAATGTTGGTGTTGACCGTTTTCAAAGAAAAAAACGATGGAGAGAATGTGAAGCAGTACGGTCAAACTTGGGCAGACCCTACACGCAATGATGAGCATGAGCAGTCATACAAAGCGTTTTTAAATAACTTTATTTGCCTCCTTATGTGCAGAATTGAAAGGGCGAGTAGCTTCGTTGACTTGCTCGTTCATTCGCCTGTGTATGCCAGCGCTCGTTATGGTGTACATCACACCCTCCTTTTTGTGCAGATCGGAATTCCTATCGTGTAAGACGTGGACTTCGAGTCCGTCTCATACGTTCAACCCGGTTACAATAGAACACGATTCAGGAGCGACCGAATAGCAATAATAAACGCTGACTCCGCTCTATTCACGAAACATATTTGATCATGCGGCCACCTTATGCTATGGTTAGTTTCGTTGGTTCTTTGAATTGGTGCCACATTTGGGCCCACACCAAACGTTCTTCAAAACTACGCCGAACTTGTAACGTTCGATCCGGAGCCACCTAAAATTTGGCATCAAAATTTGACTGATGAGGGAAGTATCGAGTTCCGAAGGTCATATCTTGCGAACGTTCAAGCGTGGTCCGTGGGCGTGGCTAATCTGCGGGTACGTACCCGCAACCTGCGAACCGGCGGCGCTTGGGACATAAAAATCGTGCGCGCCGACAGCTTCCTTCTCTTTTGTTGTTACGCGCCCGCGCAGGTGACGACAAAAACTTTCCTCGTTCCCGCTCCCTTTCTAGTACGCCGCGTCATGCCGCTCGCTTCTTTTCCTCCTGCCCCCACCGCTGCCGCTCTGCTTTTCTTTTTTTATTTGAATACTACTTTTTTCTGACGATTTATACGCACCATAGGAATAACTTTTAGACAAAAGTTGTATAAACTAAAGAATAGTTTTGAAAATAACTTAAATGTATGACTTTTGATGATAAAATTAATATATGAAGTTTTAACGGTAAGTTATATACTTAAGTTTTGGTGATAAGTTATATATTTAACTTTTAACGATAAAGTATACACTTAATTTTAATGATAAGTTATATGTTTAACCTCTGACAATAGTTATTCTTTCAATACTCATCAACGACGAGACGCCCGTCAGTTACCTTATTAAGATGGGTCTGCTCAATTACTCGCAGACGTTCATGGAGTAGAAAGTGTATCTGTATCAGGCCTTCGCCTCTACATTGTGTTTCTACTAGTATCTTACAAAAGGAACGCTAGCTAGATAAGCGCAATGATGAAAATTAATCAGCCAACTATACCGCGTTAGATAATGATCCAAGTTGACAATTGGATCACTTATGTTATTGCAGCCCACCATATCAGTTATGTTATTGCTTCCCAACTTCCCCAAGCTGCTCGCCCGTGAAGCCCAGAAAGATCGCCCTCTATATTTACGCACGCCAACCGCCGCGGAGCCGGCAGCCAGCCAACACCTTCGCCGCCTCCCATTCAGCAGGAGCAGAGTGCGAGGCCAAAACGACCGGAACCCCTTGTTCGAATGGCCCCGGCGGCGCGCACGCGCGTCCTCTTCGTTATCGTGGCCGCGCTTGCCGGTAAGGCCGTGTGCACGAGCGGAAATACGGCTGTCGTCGTTACATCGGCGTGAAAGGCGTCTGACTCGTGTGTGCCGCCGCGGCGCATGCACGTACGGTGGGTTTGTTTTGCAGCGGCGTCGTCGGCTCACCTACCGGCGCGGGCGGCGTGGGTGGACTACCCATCGTCGGGCGTGCCGTGCGGGGTCACCACCCCGGTGGAGCAGTGCGACCCGGCGGACGCGGCGGCGAACGGCGCGTGCATGGACATGTGCCACTACGGCGGGTGCCGGCGCGGCGGGCGGTGCGTCTCCCTCGGGCTCGGCAGGGGCCGCGGATGCCATTGTAGGTGCTAAGGACCAGCTGATCGATCGACGAGACGTTGGCAGGCAAGGGAAAGCCTGAACCAAAGCTCCCCCTAGTAGATGCCGGCGCCGTGCTGGCGTGCTGCTGCTCTTACTAGTACTGAGTTATTTTGATGACTCGTTTCTATTTATTTCATAGTAAATATAACTCGCTCTTGTTTGTTCTTCCAACTTCTGTCGACGCGGCTTTTCCTGCTCACACTCCTCGACCTGGGCCTCTAAAAGAATATTACTAGCATTTTATAGTTAACTCTACCTTTACAGTTCAATTCTCTGCACTCGTTCACCTCTAAATCAGGTCTCTATATCAACTATCATCTATTTTATATTAGATAATATAACTATATCATATTTTAGAATACTTTATATAACTACTTTTATATGCATAATATTATATTTAAAACCTATAAAATCATCAAATTATTTTGCACATCTTTTTCCTCCCTTTTCCTCTTTTTTTCCCTTTCTTTTCTTCTTATTTGTTTATTTTTTCTTTACTTTTTTACTTTTTCTCCTCTCTTCTTTATTTTTCCTCTCTCATATTTCCTTTCCTTCTTCCCTTCCCTGTTGCTACAGCCGAACTCCAGACTTACAGGGCGAGTGTAGCAGCCTATATTTTATCGGCTAGTTTGTTGATGCCGCTGGAGACGCCCGCTATACCCTCCACCGCTTGATTTGAAGTCAGGGGCAGCTTACAGTCTGCCGCTGCGAGCGGCCTTACGCTATATGCCTATCTCTTGCTTTTTTGATTTTTAACTAGCTTTTGCTTATGGCCACGATCTGCTACTAGTGCCTCCTTCATTGTTAAATTGATATCGTTAAAATAATAAATGTAGTTTAAAATTAAATTTAAATTATTGTACTAACGACAACAATCTTGAAAATAGAAAGACTATTAACATTCTTTTTCCTCTCTATATAAGACAACGCTCATGCACATACAGTTCAGCTTGTGCTCTACAAATGCAAGGACCACTCCTGCACTTACAAGTGTTCCCCTGTCACGTGCCTAACATATCTTATCGCTGTAAGCACTTGTGTGTAAATTGTTCGCAGCAAGGAGACCTAATAGATGAAATCACTCCATGTGTCCATCATCAAGAGGCCGTTTGTGTCACGGTATATTGGTTACTTTCGTGCGCCAAGGCTGTTTTTTGCAAAAGATCAGTAACCTTTTTCGGCACCTACTACATTCTTCCTCCGAGCAGCAGTGCATGTGCTAGATTTTGCTGTGTTCTCTGTAGTCAAGTTATGATGATGTCTGAACCGCTGCGGTGTTCTATAGCAATGATATGTCTTGCCCAAACATCCTGGCTAGATATGCGCAACGTCCAAATAAGAAAGCCAATTAACGCATCATTATGAAAGTTCATATATGTAGCCAGCTTAATTATGTATGTTAATGACTTGCCATATATACCATCAAACCGCATCGGTGTCGCGTCGCATGCGTCTCCCGATTTTAGCTGTCGCCGCGCCACTTGTCATCCCATCTACCGCTGCCCGTGATCACCCCTCTATCACGCACACCAACGCCGCCAGGCAGCCCGCTTTGCAGTCGCCTTCACATTTCGTGCTGCAGCAGAGCGCGGCGAGGCCAAAGGAGAGAACCCTTCAAGCAGACAGAGATCGAACGGGACGGGCGGATGCTCCGGCGCCGGCGCCGGCGCGCGCCGTCCTCCTCCTTTGGGGCCGCGCTCACTGGTGAGGCCGCGTGCATGCACGAATATAAGAAGTGCCGTGTACGCGCAAGCATCTGATCTGTGCTGTCCGGGATGCCGCCGTGTGTTTTTCTTGCAGCGGCTCTCCTTGCGGCGCCGGCGCGGTCAGCGTGGGTGAACTCCGACTACCCGTCGAGCGTGACGTGCGGGGTGACCATGCCGGTGGAGCAGTGCTACCCTGCAGACGCGGCGGCGAACGGCGCGTGCCCGGACATGTGCCACTACGGCGGGTACCGCGACGGTCGGTGCGTGTCCGCCGACGGCAGACGGGGCTGTCGTTGCAATCGTTAGCCCGGCCGTGTTGTTGGGGGCACGGCCGGAGGAAATAAATGTGCATGCAAGCAGTGAGTTCATCATCCTGTCAAGCTCAGTTTGTTTTGATCTAGTGACTTGGTAGCAGAACATGTATAGAGCGAAATATATAGCAACCGCAATCCTGTTCCCGGCCAAGCCAGTATTGTGGTAGATACTTACAGAGTCACAATCGATCCATGCAGTCAGTGTTTAGAACTCGTACAAGCATCATAGCCGGCGTAAAATAAAGCATTTTCATGCTACTGGCTCTGAGCTCACCGCTTGTGTTGCGGAGCTCCCTGCGGAGAAGGCGCTCGGACCCGACGGCTTCAATGGGACGTTCCTCAAATGCTGCTGGTCAATAATAAAAAAGGACGTCCTCTTGGCCTTTCATACCTTCTTCAACCTTCAGACCAACTCCCTCCGTGCCATGAACTCGACACTCATCACATTGCTAGTGAAAACAAAAGGAGCCGACAAGGCGGCTTGACTTTTGGCCGATAAGCCTAATCCACTTATTTGCAAAGCTTGTATCCAACGTATTAGCACTCAGGCTGAGGAAGATTATTGACATGATCATCTCACCATCTCAGAGCGCTTTCATAAAGAAGAGAAACATCCAGGAGAACTTCCTCATGTGCAAAATGTTGTTCGACGGTGCCATCAAACCAAGACCCAAATGCTACTCCTTGTCGTGGAAATATATAATTGAACTAATGTAACAACGAGGATTTCCACATTGGTGGCGGGACTGGATTTCCACTCTTCTGACTCAACCTCTTCCTCGGTATTACTCAACGGAACCAGCGGCCCGCCGATCGCCCACGAGAGAGGCCTCAGGCAAGGCGATCCACTGTCCCCCCAATTGTTCATATTGGCTATCGATACGCTTCATCATGTGTTCAGATGCGCCACCGAAGCTGGGTCTTGGCACCATTGCGAGGGAGTCATTCAAGGTTGCGGCTTTCCATGTATACCGATGATGTGGCGCTCTTCATCAAACCGACCAGGATGGATGTGGATGCGTCCATGTTTATTTGGTGATGCCACAGGCCTAACAATTAACTGGAAAAAATCAGCGGTAATGCCGATCAGCTGCGATAATATCGATGTACGGACAGGGCAATGACTGTCCTGGTCTCTGAAATATCTGGGCCTTCCTCTCACCACAGGAAGGCTGCAGCTGTCACACTTGCAAACGGTGCAAGATCACATTATGAGCAGGCTCAAAGACTGGCAGGGGAAGCTGCTATCATCCGGTGGTAGGCGGGAGCTGGTACACACAACTCTGAGCTCCATGGCTGCATACACCCTTGCAGCGCTCAAACCGCCAAAGAAGTTTATCCGAGCCATAGACAAAATGCGGCGTCGCTTCCTGTGGGTTGGAGATGGAGAGCTGCAAGGAGGAAAATGCAAAGTGAGCTGGTCCCGTCTCTTTCGTCCGTTGTGTATCGGCGGTCTGGGGATAGCGGACCTTGAGCGTTTTAGTAGGGCGCTCAGACTGAGATGGCTGTGGGCAGAATGGGCACACCCAGGAAGGCCTCGCAGGGCATGCCTCTACCGGTTGATGACTCAGACCGTAATCTCTTTGCAATCGCCACCAAGGTCGTTGTTGGGAACGGACGACAGGCAAAATTCTGGCATTCGAGCTGGTTAGATGGATGTGCGCCAGCGTTGCTGTTCCCAGGTATCTATGCCACAAGTCGAGGCAAATACAAGTCTGTAGAGCAAGCATTGCGCGGTGCACGCTGGATTAGGGACACCTTAGCTAACATATCAACTGAGCAGCTTGCACATTTCATTAGACTTTGGCTGCTGGTGGATGAGGCCACACGGTCCTTTGACCCAGACACTGAGGACTCCATCACGTGGCGACTAACTCCGTCGGGTAAGTACTTCTGTCGCTCCGCCTACAGTCTGCAGTTGGAAGGAGGGTTGCGGTCATCATTCCGGGCAGTGGTGTGGAATACCTTGGCACCGCCTCGCTACAAAACCTTCCTCCGGCTACTGCTCCAAAACCGCAGTTTGTTATCGTAACCTTGAGACATCCTTACATCTGTTCCGTGAGTGTAGTTTCACCAGGGAAATTTGGACTCGAGTGAGTACGTTAATATCAGAAGATCATCTCCGCCTAGAAAGGTGGAAAGACAGGCCTTTCCTTTCGGATTGGTTCCTGCAGCTGGTGCCGACCGCTGCCTCCGACCGGCAAAAAGACCCATTCCGTGCCGATTGCTGTTTGTTGGGCAATTTGGAGAGAAAGAAATAGCCGGATCTTCGAAGAAAAAGAAAATACAATACAAGATATCCTATATACTCTAATAGAAGAACTACGCTTATGGTCCCTTGCGGGTTGTAAGCAACTTGCTATGATCCTACCGGCTACTAATGCCATGTAACTCTCCTTTTTTATTTTATTTCTTTCCTTTTCCCCTGTTTAAGTTCAGTGTCACTAATCATTGACAACTTTGTAACTGTCTTCCCTGCTTAATATATCGCCAGCTTGGCCATTTCAAAAAAAATGCTACTCACTCTGTTTGTTTTTATTTGACGTTGTTTAGAACTAACCAACGTCAAATGAAAAAGAAAGGATGAAGTACTTATAATGTTATACCCAACAGAAAACAGTTCCACGTTGCTTATTCTCAACAGAAAACAGTACATCTCAGAAATTCCACCTCGTATGCAGACTTCATTTTCAAGGTACAACTCATAACCACAAGTAAAAAACAGTCACACTCATAGCGATGAGGTATGAACGACAAATAGCACCCGTCTTTTTCTGTTGAAAAATACTACACTGTACTGCGGGAATCCAGCAAGCAATAGTCTTAATCACAATGTGCAGACATACAAGATGGTCAAGGACACAACATATTGTGTCTTGTCCCTATAATGGGAACACTGAAGATAAGTGGCCGGCATAAGGGACCTCCAAACAACCGCACAAAAATGCGGGTGGGCACTATGCTTTGGGCTCAAGTATACGGACCGGATGGCTCTATCGTAGATGTATTTGATGTATGACAAAAGAAAAGATGACACCAACGGGTGCAAAACAGGCTGCTGTCGTGATAAGCTTTACCTTGACATCTGGATAACCATCACTTCTGGCTATGACTATGGATGTGGATGCGACAAAAATTCCACAGTTTGCCGCTTGTACATATGCCGGATTCTGGGCAGACAGCAGATTAGTGTATTTACAGCTATTTATACAAGATTTTTGGCTGCCCAGCCAAACAATCGACACTGCTGAAGCAACAAACTACAACGAACTTGCCCCTGGGTATTTGGAGCAGCCTTAAGCCTCACAGATTTTACCTGAAATTTAGCACATTTTGCAAATCACAGAGTTTATTTTTTCTGCATCAAAGCTTCTAGAGGGACGAATAATACTAAGACTATTACATGGTTCTGGTACAGTGGAGGAAACGGAGAAGATAAATAATTTTTTTGCACATCTTTCCATGAATTTGTTCATGAAGTAAAAGTCGAAAAAAGTAATTATAGAAGAATATGACTATTAAATGATGAAAACAAATTATATTCACCAAATCCTGGATAAAAACAACACTATCCTAAAATGAAGAAAAGAAAGTTAAAACTGAATACTTGACGAAGAAAACCAACCATGGCGTACCTCTACATTTTCTACATTTTGGAGATATGCTTTCTAAACTGCAAAAGCACCAAAAATCTCAGTAATCTGTCTTCCACTTCCACCAATCAACAGCAGATCCAAACAGTTACCATTATATTCAGCCTGGGGAGCAGCAACCTGAGAGCTCAAACTCTGCAATTTGGCAGGAATGATTGTTGCATACTAGGACACCTAGATAGCGGCCTTTCCTGAGTATCCATCCTTCATCTAAACTTGGTACTAGGTCCTTAGTCAGACCAAACTCAATGTTCTCTGGAGGACTATGTAGCTCAATTGGAGTTTCAAGTTCCCAGTTAGGCTGATTAGATGAGAGAAAGCGAGAACCCACCCAGCACCCACCCGCCACCGCCGTCGGGATCCCCTAGATCGCTGGCCGCCACCCCCTCCACACCTAGCCTCACACCGCAGACCGCAGCCCCGCTGACCACCATCATCGTCCACAGACCCCCCTAGAAGCGCACCAAGCTCTACCTGCACTCCCCTCTCAGCACTTTGAAGTCCGGTCACTACCCCATCGGAACCCACTACGGCCGACGACGATAGCACCTTCTCCCTCCTGCCTGTGCTTCAGGGTGAAGTTTCCGAGTCGAAGGAAGACGGTGATGGAATAAGTATTTTACTCTTGGTCTGTGTGGTTCCTAGTTAGGACAATATCTCAGTCCTTGTTAGGACATCATATTAGTCCTTTGGTAGGACAACATCTTAGTCCTTGTTAGGACAACATCTTAGACCAAGAGGACAACATATCAGTCCTTGTTAGTATAGCATATCAGTCCTTTGGTAGGACAACATCTTAGACTAGCATCTAGGTATATGCTTGGCTGCCTCAGCTATAAATATGTAACCCCAACCCCTAGGTTGGGTATGACATTATGTGTGGAATGAAGCAAGAAAAATTTCCCAACTCTTAGTGTCATCCTCTCCATAAGAGTAATACTTCAGATACTAACAAGTGGTATCAGAGCCGTTCTATCCTGTAGCCTAGACATCTCCTGCTCATCTCCTTCCCACGCCTTTCTTCGTCTTCAGCCGGCAACAATAACACCGGTTGTTTCAACTCATTCCTCCTCTTCTGCATAGACGAGCAACAGCTTGTCTGAGACAACCTCTTTCCCACACAACACTCCCCCACTAGCGCGCCATGTCCGAAGGATAGTTTCAGCACTTGGTCGCTTCGAGCGCGCGGCATCGGTAGGAGGCCGAGATCGTCGCAGCAAAAGAACGCGAGCGAGCAGCAGCAGAGGCTGCAGCGAGGGCGGCGAGGCTGGCGGTGGCGGAACTGGCAGCGGCAAAGGCGGAAGTAGAAGCAGCAGCGGCTGCGGATGCAGCGCGTGCGGCTGCAACAGAGCTTGAGGCTCTGCGTGGCGGTAGCGACAGAGGCTCTGATTCTATCGACGGTTGCACCAACGAAGACCTTAGGCTGGCGAGGGAGGTAGAACGACCACAGACGCCACAATGGGCAGCTGCACACCCTCATGAGCGCGGCGACTGCAGCCCAGACGGGCGCGGACGCACCCGCGACGCTCCCGGCGGGGGCGGTTGGGTCGATGGAGATCGAGGCATTTACAGGCGACGTGACTCACCCTCTCCGAACAGGTACCATGGTCAGCACGGGATCCAGCCCATTGTCAGGGACGTTGGTCCCGGCGATGGGTGGCCTACCCTCACCAAGACCAACTACGCCGAGTGGGCCATGGTGATGAGGATACGGCTCCAAGTGAGGCACATGTGGGAAGCAGTCCGGTACGGCGATGTCGACTACTACGAGGATCAACAGGCGCTAGATGCTTTCATTGCTGCAGTACCGCCCGAGATGCAGTTCTCGCTTTCCAATAAGCGTACTGCCAAGGAGGCCTGGGACGCAATTGTTGCGGCACGCATCAGCAGCGACCGCGCCCGAAAGACCACACTGCAGGCACTCCACAAGGAGTGGGAGAACTTGACCTTCAAACCAGGTGAGAATGTTGATGACTTTGCTCTCCGTCTCAACACACTACTGCAGAAGATGGTGCAGTTCGGCGACGACACCTACAACGAGGAGAAAGCCGTCGAGATGCTCTTCCGTTGCATCCCCGAGAAGTACAAGCAGACCGCTCGCTCGATCGAGTCTCTGCTGGACCTCTCCATGATGTCGATTGAAGAGGTGATAGGCCGCCTCAAGGTCATCGATAGCGATGGATCTCAGCCTCTCTCGGGGCCTATCACCATCGACGGAAAGCTACATCTCACTTGGGAGCAGTGGGAGGCCTGCCAAGGTGACGGGAAGAAGGGGGAGCTCTCCTCCTCGAAAGGTGGCCGCAAGCGCGGCAAGCCAAGCAAGGGGCACGGAGGTGCCCAAGCCGGGGCGCAGAGACGTGCCGAGGGTGGCGCCCACGGAGGTGCCCAGGGTGGCACCGCCGGCAACCGGAAGCCAGCACGAGACGACACCTGCCACAACTGTGGCAAGCTTGGTCATTGGGCCAGGGAGTGTCGGCAGCAACGACGCGGCCAAACCCACGTCGCACAGGTGGAGGAGGAGGATCTGGCTCTGCTCCTGGCACACGCAAGCATCGAGCCACCTCCAATGTCATCGGCCGCAGCGGCTCTCCTCCACATCAATGAGGCGAGAGCACACGCCTTTCTCGGTGACGGTTCCAGCAACGACAAGACTGACGGGTGGTGCCTCGACACCGGTGCCACCCATCACATGACTGGTCGATGGGAGTTTTTCACTGAGTTCGACCCCAATGTCCGAGGCTCCGTCAAGTTTGGGGACGCTTCTGGTGTGGAGATCAAGGGCATCCGCTCCGTCATCCTCATCGCCGAGTCTGGTGAGCACAGGATACTCCTCGGAGTCTACTACATCCCCGCGTTTAGGAACTCTATCATCAGCCTGGGCCAGCTGGATGAGAACGGTTCACGCGTGGAGATCAAGGACGGAGTCATGAGGATTTGGGATCGCCATCGTCGCTTTCTTGCCAAGGTAACCAGAGGCACCAATCGACTCTACGTCCTTAACGTGCAGGTAGCACAACCTCTATGCCTTGCTACTCGCCGGGATGACGAGGCGTGGCAGTGGCATGAGCGCTTTGGGCACCTTCACTTCAAGGCCCTGAAGCGGCTCAGTGCCAAGGAGATGGTACGGAGCCTGCTGTGCCTTGACCATGTGGAGCAGTTATGTGATGTCTGCATAGTGACAAAGCATAGGCGTCTCCCCTTTCCCCAGCACTCAAACTTCCGAGCCAAGGAGCGGCTCGACCTCGTGCACGGGAACTTGTGTGGGCCGGTGACATCGGCTACACCGGGAGGACGACGTTACTGCCTGCTGCTTGTCGATGACCTCTCCCGCTACATGTGGGTGATGGTCTTCGGCAGCAAGGGAGAGGCTACAAACGCCATCAGGCACACGTAGGCCGTTGCGGAGGCGGAGTGCGGCCGCAAGCTACGCGTGCTGCGCATCGACAATGGCGGCGAATTCACGGCGGCTGAATTCGCGTCGTACTGCATGGATGAGGGTGTTCAGCGCCACTACTCCGCGTCGTACAGCCGCAGCAGAACGGCATGGTGGAGCGACGCAACCAGATGTTGTGGGGATGGCTCGGGCCCTCCTCAAGCAGAGGGGAATGCCGGCTATCTTTTGGGGAGAGGCGGTGGTGACGGCGGTCTACATCCTCAACCGCTCGCCCACCGAGGCTCTCAACGGCAGGACGCCGTACGAGGCTTGGCATGAGCGCAAGTCGACAGTCTCTCACCTATGGGTCTTCGGCTGTCTCGCGTTCTCCAAGGAGCTTGGTCACATCAGCAAGCTCGACGACAGGAGTACTCCAGGGGTGTTCATCGGCTACGCGGGGGGCTCGAAGGCCTACCGCATTCTCGACCTAGGAACAAAGCGCGTGCGCACGGCACGTGATGTAGTGTTCAATGAAGGGCGAGGATGGGCATGGGACAAGGCGGTAGACGACGGCTCGACTCCGACATACGACAACTTCATCGTCGAGTACGTCCACTTCAATGGAATTGGGGGAGTAGGCAGCTCTTCTCCACCGACTTCAGCGCCACGCTCCCCAGTCACGACCTCGGCTGCGACGACCTCTCCACCAACACAGCCAGCGACCCCATGTACTCCAGCACCAATTGCCATCCCTCCAGGTACGTCCACTCCAACACCATCTCGTGTCGAGCACAAACCGGTGGAGTTCATTACTCCGCTCTCCCATGACGAGGAGCGCATCAATGCATACCACGACAGCAAGCCGTTGCGGTATCGTACGATGGAGGATCTTCTCGGCGACCAGTCGGTGCCGGGACTGGTCCCTCGCGATCTAGAGGCGCAGTTGCATTTTGCGTGCGACGACGGCGAGCCTCGGTCTTTCGCAGAGGCTGAGAGACACGCGGCATGGCGTGCCGCGATGCAGTCGAAGATGGACGCGGTTGAGAACAACCGCACCTGGGAGCTTGCTGACCTCCCTCATGGTCACCGCGCGATCACCCTTAAGTGGGTGTTCAAGCTGAAGAGAGATGAAGCCGGCGCCATCATCAAGCACAAGGCTCGCTTGGTGGCACGCGGTTTCATGCAACAGGAGGGCATCGACTTTGACGATGCCTTCGCTCCCGTGGCGCGGATGGAATCTGTGCGACTCCTCCTTCGCTGGCTGCTCAGGGAGGCTGGCGGGTTCAACACATGGATGTCAAGTCGGCGTTTCTTAACGGCTATTTAAAGGAGGAGGTCTATGTGCACCAGCCGCCGGGATTTACGATTCCTGGCAAGGAGGGCAAGGTGTTGCGTCTGTGCAAGGCCCTCTATGTCCTGCGACAGGCACCAAGGGCGTGGAATGCCAAGTTGGACTCCACGCTCAAGGGGATGGGCTTTGAGCAAAGCCCGCACAAGGCGGCCATCTACGGGCGGGGCAATGGAGGAAATGCCCTATTGGTGGGTGTCTACGTCGATGACTTGGTGATCACCGGCACCAAAGATGCGGAGGTGGCAGCATTCAAGGAAGCGATGAAAGCCACCGTCCAGATGAGTAACCTGGAATCTCTCTCCTTCTACCTGGGGATCGAGATGCACCAGGCCGACTCCGGGATCATGCTTCGAAAGACTGCCTACGCCGAGCGCATTGTTGAGCTGGCTGGGCTCACAGACTGCAACCCAGCTCTCACTCCCATGGAGGATAGACTAAAGCTGAGCAGCAACATCACGATGGAGAAGGTGGACGCCACGCAGTATCAGCGTCTTGTGGGGAGCCTTCGCTACCTCGCCCACACACGGCCGGACTTGGCATTCTCTGCCGGCTACGTCAGTGGATCCATGCAGCGACCGACGATGGAGCACCAGCAGGCTCTGAAGAGGATCATCCGCTACTGTCGGTACCCTCAATACCGGGTACCCCCACGCACAGGGTGAAACCGCCTAAGGACCTCGCCCCCTCCGTAGGGGCGAGCTCCAAAGACGCCACATGTCCAGTAGGGCCGGAGCTCCCCTCGCCTCAGAGGATAGCTCCGGGCCTGCCACGTGGCCCAGAATGCCAGACCTCGCCCCCTTCGCAAGGGCGAGCTCCGAAGGACGCAAGTGTCCAGCGGGGCTGGAGCTCCCCTCCCCTCGGAGGATAGCTCCGGGCCTGCCACGTGGCCTAGAAGGTCGAATCTCACCCCCTCTACAGGGCGAGCTCCAAAGGAGCCACGTGTCCAGCGGGGCCGGAGCTCCCCTCCCCTCGGAGGATAGCTCCGGGCCTGCCACGTGGCCCAGAAGGCCGGACCTCGCCCCCTCCGCAGGGGCGAGCTCCGAAGGAGCCACGTGTCCAGCGGGGCCGGAGCTCCCCTCCCCTCGGAGGATAGCTCCGGGCCCGCCATGTGGCGAGCAGAGCCGGACCCCCCCCCCCCCGCGGGGGTGAGCTCCGAAGGATCCACGTGTCCAGCGGGGCCGGAGCTCCCCTCCCCTCGGAGGATAGCTCCGGGCCCGCCACGTGGCGAGCAGAGCCGGACCCCCCCCCTCCGCGGGGGTGAGCTCCGAAGGCTCCACGTATCCAGCGGGGCTGGAGCTCCCCCTCTCCATAGAGGAGAGCTCTGGGCCCGACACATGGCCAGCAGAGCAGCGCTGCCCGCCCAGCGCGGTAGGCAGCAGGAGTAAAGGCGCGCCATGCATTTACCGTACAAAGCATTTAAGACCCGCGCCTTCCCAAGACGAAGAGGCGTGGCGCACGCCTGTCAGGAGGCGCTGTGATCAGTCACAATCAAGACAAGCGTACAATGTATGAAGCTGCAGACCATTGAAGGCAGCGACAAGACATGCCCTGCCGCCCCTGCCATCACCAACGGCTACATGCTACACCTATCCTGCGGCATGGGCAGGGTGGCAGGACGAGGACCTCGAAGGCAGTGCCAAGACTGCGTAGCTGGTAGGAAATCACCTCGGGGCCACCTGTCGGGTCCCTGGGGCCCACCTTGTAAGCCATCCAAGCCTTGGACTATAAAAGGCTCGGGTAGGCAACGTTACAAGGGGTTCGAGCATTCTAGGGTTCAGACTCCTAGGTTCGGCATTTTGCCCAACTCTCTCTAGGCCATCCTGATACTCAAGGAAACCAGTGCTCTGAGCACTCCTGTGGACGTAGGATTTTATGCCCCGGCGGCCCGAACCACGTAAATCCCCGTGTCAAACCACCTTCATCTCCCTCCGTCATCCATTCCGGCGAGACCCACGTGAGAGGACTAGCCCCTCCGAAAAAGAACCTCCACGGGCTGCCCAGAGCAGTCCCGGGGGAAGTGTCGACCGCTGACGCTTCGACATTTGGCGTGCCAGGTAGGGGGCTTTTCGCTCCCCGACGAGTCTACGCCGACAAAGATGACCAAGACTCCGTCAGCGACAAGCTCTTCGCGCCGACGTTCCCGGCAAACTCCATCAATCTCAAGATCTGCCGTGGCGCAGAGCGCCACTCAAGCAAGTGCGCTAGCCGCCGCAGAAGCGCTCCTGGACAGTCCACCTGCTGAGGATGCTCCCCAGAGGGCCACCCAGCAGTGGATCCATGACGATAACTACCTCGTCGCTACTGCCGTCAACCCTCCGCTGCAGCGGGGATGACGCCCTGCTCAACCTGGTGTCTCGCTATCGTGCACACCAACGGTTGATGGGCAGACGGTAGACTCTCGCTCTACGAGGCTCCCAAGGGCGGACCTGAGGGAAGAACTGGAGCGACGTCGCCGAGGAGAAGACGCTCACGTAACCATCGAGCGACAACGACAAAGGCGTCGCATGCAAGAGGCCGACTACAGCATGTCGACCGCCTCGACTCAACCTGGGTCGCAGATGTTCACCACGCAACCTCTGCCCCAGGCATACGCCATGCAGCATATGCAGCAACCATATGTCTTGCAGACGGCGCCCCCGGTGTATGGCGCACCTTTGCCCATGCCGGGGTACACCGTGCGAGCAGCCGTCCAAGGGTTCACGGCACCAAGACCTGCAACAGCAGCGACCGGATGTGTGGCCCTGGCGCCACACCTCTGCTTCACAGTGTGGCCACGCAAGTTCCGGCCACACCTGCCAGAGAAGTACGACGGAAGCATCAACCCGGCGAAGTTTCTGCAGGTGTACTCTACTGCCATCCTAGCGGCAGGAGGGGATGAGTTCATCATGGCCAACTACTTCCCCGTCGCCTTGACCGGCCCGGCGCGGTCGTGGTTCATGAACCTGCTCCAGGGTTCCATAACCTCCTGGGCGGAGCTATGCAGACAGTTCACGACGAACTTTAGCTGCTCCTACACGTGCCTCGGCACGGAGCTAGACCTCCACGCCGTGCAACAACAACCGGGAGAATCTCTGCGCTCCTTCATCCAGCGGTTCTCCCAAGTACGCAACACCATCCCTCACATCTCGGATGCATCAGTGGTGGTCGCATTCCGATAGGGTGTGAGGGACAATAAGATGCTCGAGAAGTTGGCCACCAGGGAGGTGCAACACATCTCAGAGCTCTTCTGCCTGGCCGACAAGTGCACTAGGGCAGAAGAAGGGCGTCACAGGCATTCACAGCCAACCTCCGAAGCCGGAAGACAGCCTGAAGATGGCGGAGTTCAAGCTGTACTCCCGACCACGTCAGACAGTCAAGAGCCAAGAACCGACTGACTTCGTAGTCAGGTGGACGCTAGCACCAAGCATCCCAGGAGGGCCCTGAAGGTGGAGAACCGGAGCCTCGAGCACCGGCCTTCACCGAGCCCCACTGGACGTTCTACCTCGATGGCGTGCTGCTCCTCATGCCAACAGGGGAGCGGTTTGGGTACCTTGGACCTATGCCATGTACCGCGCGCCGATGACACCGTCGCCAACAACCTGTCAACGAAGGCCTCCACTGGAGTCCCGGAGCCCAAGGAGCCTTCGAAGGGACGTTGCCGCGACTCACAGCCCGGAGTGCCGACCAGGCGAAGCGGGCGAGACCAGCACCTCAAAGCTGGCGGTCCCGACGGCCATGCAGCCATGGTGGCAGCCAAAGGATCGTATGCGCCTTGGTGACTCCGTGCTACCCAGCGCCCAAGATCTAGAAGCTCAAGTAGTCCTGATGCATGGACCACGGAGGTCCGGGACTCCTTGAAAGACATCCTTCCTGATGAACATGCACTCGCTGAACGGATTGTGCGGATGGCTAAGTGCTACGCGCTGGTATCTCTACTGGCGTGGCGCCACAACATCCTATTGCGGTGCATAACCCATGAGGAAGGCTGCGACCCGCTCACAGTAATCCATGGAGGCGAGTGCTGGGAACGCTCATCATCCTGCACGCTGGTCAGTTAAGCCATCTGGCATGGCTCCTACTGACCGAGAGCCACCTGGATGCCGTCAAACCAGTTAGGAGATGCAAGGTGTGCCAGGTCCACGCCGAGCAGACCCACACAACCGGTGCAGGTGCTGCACCCAGATCCGTCGGGGGATACCGACTCCTCTATGTCAGGGCCAGCCGGACATCATAGGGCCGGGTTGCGGGAACTACCCTTGTACATGGTATGCGGGGCCGAATCCATGCTTCCCCCTGAGATCGCCATGGGGGTCCCCCCGTGTCCGAGCGTACGACGAAGCCACGCATGACCCGCTCTGCATGAGGACATCTACCTCATCGTTGAGGCAAGATGGCAAGCAACGCTCCAGATCACATGAAAATGACGGGAGCCCCAGCGCTACCACCGCCGGTCCATGCATGGGAGCACAAGGCAGACGCTCCGACCCTACCTCTGTAAGTCCTACCGCACTTACTCAGGTGTTCATTTAAATTACGCATTAATTTATGTGATCACCTCCCTGAGCTCTAGATAGTATATGCCCTCCGTACACTCGACTCTCCTCCCCTGCTCTCATGCCTAGTTGACATCTGCTATTCTGCCGAGTGCGGTCGCGCTTAGGGTACCTGCCGATGGCCCGGGGGCCTCTCGGACCTCCCCCAGTCAGGGTACTGCGACGCCAGTTGGTCTCCTCCAGGAAAATACCTACGCCAGAGCGGGAGGTCCAGGAGCCTTGCTTTGCCCGATCCTGCACCCAAAGCATGCGCACTCTGCCTCCCCAGCGCTACGGTCTGAGTACTAGGGGCCAGACGGTTACACCCTGACTACGGCGGGAGCCAGACCTCCGGGACCAAAGGCACTGGATTGCCCTGAGCCCCGTACACTGGCCCGGGACTGTAAGTCAAATAAGACTAAGAGGCAGGGAAAGGAGGACCACTGAGTAGTACCGGACCTCACCCCCTCAGCAGGGGTGAGCTTCGAAGCCGGACCTCGTCTCCCTCATCTCAGAGGCTGAGCTCCGATGACCTCCGGACCTCATGCCCTCCGCTGGCCTGAGCTCCGATGCCAGCCCTCACCCTCTCCTTAGAGGCGAGCCCCGGTGCCGGACCTCATCCTCTCCTCAGAGGCTAAGCTCCGATGACCTCCGGACCTCACGCCCTCCGCTGGCCTGAGCTCCGATGCCGGCCCTCACCCTCTCCTCAGAGGCGAGCCCCGATGCCGGACCTCACCCTCTCCTCAGAGGCTGAGCTACGATGACCTCTGGACCTCACGCCCTCCGCTGGCCCGAGCTCCGATGCCAGCCCTCACCCTCTCCTCAAAGGCGAGCCCCGATGCCGGACCTCACCCTCTCCTCATAGGTTGAGCTCCGATGACCTCCGGACCCCACGCCCCCCGCTGGCCTGAGCTCCGATGCCGGCCCTCGCCCTCTCCTCAGAGGCGAGCCCCGATGCCGGACCTCACCCTCTCCGCAGAGGCTGAGCTCCGATGACCCCCGGACCTCACGCCCTCCGCTGGCCTGAGCTCTGATGCCGGCCCTCGCCCTCTCCTCAGAGGCAAGCCCCGATGCCGGACCTCACCCTCTCCTCAGAGGCTGAGCTCTGATGGCCTCCGGACCTCACGCCCCCCGCTGGCCTGAGCTCCGATGCCGGACCTCCACCTCTTCCTAGAGGCTAGCTCCGAAGCCGGACCTCCCCCTTCCACAGGGCTGAGCTCCGATGCCAGACCTCACCCCCTCAGCAGGGGTGACCTCTGATGCCGGTCTTCACCCCCTCCACAGGGGTGAACACCGAAGCCGGACCTCTACCTCTTCCCAGAGGCAAGCTCCAAAGCCGGACCTCCCCCTTCCATAGGGCTGAGCTCCGATGTCAGACCTCATCCCCTCAGCAGGGGTGACCTCTGATGTCGGTCTTCACCCCCTCCACAGGGGTGAACACCGAAGCCGGACCTCTACCTCTCCTCAGAGGCGAGCTCCGAAGCCGGACCTCCCCCTTCCATAGAGCTGAGCTCCAATGCCAGACCTCGCCCCCTCAGCAGGGGTGACCTCTGATGCCAGTCTTCAGCCCCTCCACAGGGGTGAACACCGAAGCCGGAATTCTACCTCTCCTCAGAGGCGAGCTCCGAAGCCGGACCTCCCTCTTTCACAGGGCTGAGCTCCGATGCCAGGCCTCACCCTCTCCTCATAGACTGAGCTCTGAAGCCATCGAGACCCTGCCAGCACAGGGAGTACTCAAGACAAGAAGGTACGCGAGAAGAAGAAGGCCCCACCTCGGGCTTGTTACCTCCCCCGAGATGGACCCGGGGGCCACTGTCGGTACCCTCAATACCAGGTACCCCCGCGCACAGGGTAAAACTGCCTAAGGACCTCACCCCCTCCGCAGGGGCGAGCTCCGAAGGAGCCACGTGTCCAGTAGGGCCGGAGCTCCCCTCTCCTCATAGGATAGCTCCGGGCCTGCCACGTGGCCTAGAAGGCCGGACCTCGCCCCCTCCGCAGGGGCGAGCTCCGAAGGAGCCACGTGTCCAGCGGGGCCGGAGCTCCCCTCCCCTTGGAGGATAGCCCTGGGCCTGCCACGTGGCCCAGAAGGCCGTACCTTGCCCCCTCCGCAGGGGCGAGCTCCGAAGGAGCCACGTGTCCAGCGGGGCCGGAGCTCCCCTCCCCTCGGAGGATAGCTCTGGGCCTGCCACGTGGCCCAGAAGGCCGGACCCCCCCCCCCCCCCCCCCCCCGCAGGGGCGAGCTCCGAAGTAGCCACGTGGCCAGCAGAGCCGGACCTCCCCCTCTCCGTGGGGGTGAGCTCCAAAGGCTCCACGTGTCCAGCGGGGCCGGAGCTCCCCCTCTCCATAGAGGAGAGCTCCGGGCCTGACACGTGGCTAGCAGAGCAGAGCTGCCCGCCCGGCGCGGTAGGCAGCGAGAGTAAAGGTGCGCCATGCCTTTACCGTACAAAGCATTCAAGACCCGCGCCTTCCTAAGATGAAGAGGCGTGGCGCACACCTGTCAGGAGGCGCTGTGACTAGTCACAGTCAAGACAGGTGTACAGTGTCTGAAGCTGCAGACTGTTGAAGGCAGCGACAAGACATGGACAGGACGTGCCCTGCCGCCCCTGCCATCACAAACGGCTACACGCTACACCTAGCCTGCGGCATGGGCAGGGTGGCAGGACGAGGACCTCGAAGCCAGCGCCAAGACTGCGTAGCCGGTAGGAAATCACCCCGGGGCCACCTGTCGGGTCCCTGCGGCCCACATTGTAAGCCGCCCAAGTCTTGGACTATAAAAGGCTCGGGTAGGCAACGTTACAAGGGGTTCGAGCATTCTAGGCTTCGAACTCCTGGGGTTCGGCATTTTGCCCAGCTCCCTCTAGGCCATCCTGATACTCAAGGAAACCAGTGCTCCAAGCACTCTCGTGGACGTAGGGTTTTACGCTCCGGCGGCCTGAACCACGTAAATCCCCGTGTCAAACCACCTTCATCTCCCTCCGTCATCCATTCCGGCGAGACCCACACGAGAGAACTAGCCCCTCCGAAAAAGAACCTCCGCGGGCTGTCCAGAGCAGGCCCGGGGAAAGTGTCGACCGCAGACGCTTCGACAGCTACGTTGCGGGGACTCTCGACCACGGTCTCTACTACCCGAGGTGCCCTGGGGCGGCACACCTTGTCGGGTACAGCGACAGCGACCACGCCGGCGACATCAACACTAGCAAGAGCATGAGCGGGATTCTCTTCTTCCTTGGAAAGTGCCTCGTTAGCTAGCAGTCGGTCAAGCAGCAGGTGGTGGTCCTGTCCAGCTGCGAGGCCGAGTACATAGCGGCCTCTACCACTTCGACTCAGGCGCTCTGGCTAGTTCGACTGCTTGGTGATCTCCTCGGCAAAGACACCGGAGTGGTGGAACTCAGGGTGGGCAACAAGTCCGCTCTGGCTCTAGTAAAGAACCCCGTCTTTCATGAACGGAGCAAGCACATCCGGGTGAGGTACCACTTTCTCCGAGGCTGCTTGGAGGAACGGAGCATCAAGGCGTGCTACATCAACATCAAGGACTAGCTTGCAGACCTGCTCACCAAGCCCCTTGGGAGGATCACGTTCGTTGAGCTTTGATCCAGGATCGGGATGGTCCAATTCTCCCACAAGACAACGCACAAGACTTAGGGGAAGAATGATGGAATAAGCCTTGTACTCTTGGTATGTGTGGTCCCTAGTTAGGACAGCATCTCAGTCTTTGTTAGGACAACATATTAGTCCTTTGGTAGGACAACATCTTAGTCCTTGTTAGGACAACATCTTAGACCAATAGGACAGCATATCAGTCCTTGTTAGGACAACATATTAGTCCTTTGGTAGGACAACATCTTAGACTAGCATCTAGGTATATGCTTGGCTGCCTCAGCTATAAATATGTAACCCCAAACCCTAGGTTGGGCATGACATTGTGTGTGGAATGAAACAAGAAAAATTTCCCTGGGGGATGGCCTGCTATCCCTGGGGGATGGCCCTTGGATCTCCGGAAGCACAAACCGTTAATGGCAAAGGAACTCTATCCCCGCGGAGCCAGGCTTTGAAAGCGCCAAGCATGCAACGAAGACCACTATCGGCAACTCGAAGACTACGCCTTCAATCCGTCATAGTGGTGCCTGACCGCCATTACTTGTCGGAAAGATTCAAGCCACAACAACCGGAAGTGGACACAGAGGAGTTAAAGCGATCATCGGAATGGCAAGTTGTCCGACGGAAGCAACGGACCAGCCAATATGACCGCCCTGGGAAGGAGACGATCCGGGATTGCCGTAGATACAACTCGAACCGGTGCGACAACTACCCTCTGGGCGAAGCATCTACAAAAGGCGATGGAAGGACACTGTTATAGGTGCCTTGCAAGAGATCACATCCTCGCCGAGTGCCGGGAACCTCCACGGTGTGTCGTTTGCCTACACAGTGGCCACATAGCCCGCCGGTGCTTGCATCCACCAACGGTGGGTGGTCGACAGGAGATCCACCCCAAACTGCTGGAAAGTAAGCCAAACATACTGAGCCGCCTTCATTTCCCTCCTCTGGTCTCCCAGCGATTGTGTGACAATCGTATCCGGCTGAGCGCCTCCTTCAAGGACGCGCTACTGCATGCACCGGCTGCAACTCTGGCAAAGAAGATGGACCACCCAAGCTCCTATGTTGTAGGTCGTCCGACTCAACAGCTAGGCTGCGGCCAAGCTGCGGTCCTCACCAACGGGGAGATGCTAGCGGAACTGGAGCATATTTGGCGTCGGGTGGGGATGCTCTCCGCCAGTGGGGGGCGTCACAGGGCTGGAGCGGGTGATGTCTGCCGCGCCATTCATTGGCAAACAAGCATCCCGCTTTGGAGCATCTTGGTAGCCCGCCACAGCCCAGTGAGTTCATCGTGCGGCTTGATCATGAGAACCAATGTTTTAGGTTACTCCACGAAAGGAGTGTGCTAGCTGCCGGAACCCAGTTCCGCATTACTCCATGGAGCTTAGAGGCCACCTCCCGTGCTACTGCCTGGTTCATCCGAGTGAAGATCGTGGTGGAGCATCTCCCCCTGCATGCTCATTCGCCTGAAGGAATCAAGAAGATCCTAGGGGATATCGTCCTCTTCGATCCCATGGATCGGGTGACTGCCATGCAGATCGACACTTTGGAATTTGGTTTCTATGGATGGATGTCCAACCAAGACCTCCTACCGTGTGTCATGACAGTCACCTTCTTCCCCGAAGGAGCTGGAAGATCCGTCGTCCGTGATGGGCAATCGGAGCCTATGAAAATAGGGACTCCGCCTAAAGGTAATAAAGTTTATATCCTCGTCCATTTAGATCATTATCATCAAACTCCAACGAAGAGGGTTTTCCCAGAGTCCTCCTCCTCCTCGGACAACAACGACCATTTCTCTTCGGTCTCATCAAACTCCAACGAAGAGGGTTTTCCCGTTATCGACGCCTCAACTGGGCTTCGGGAGCACCGGACGGATCCCGTCCAAATGGTGGGATGCCTCACCACCCGGGTGGAAACCGATGGCCGGGAGTCGCGACCCGTTCGGGCCGCGGACGTATCCTGACCCGCGGGGAGGACTGCTCACGTGACATGCGAAGGACTCCCAGTCACAGCCCTCGCCGCCAACGGCGCTTGTCGGGACAAGCCGGGCGACGAATGGCAAGGGCAGAAGATACCCGTGCCTGTACTGCGACAAGAGTCACGTGAAGGGGCTACTCGAGAATCAGCCCGGCTCCCACCCATGCAGCTACAGACAAGCACATCAGGCCACCGAGGGGAGGACCGAAGCAAGCAAAAGTGCAGACCCTTTCTGGCAGCATGGGCAATGCACTGCCTTGTGCTACACAATTGCAAGGCGACGATCCACTCCTGGGGTGGAGTCAGGATGACAGGAAAGGGATGGCCAGTGAGACATCCTCTAAAGGGCAACGTGTAGACCCTGGAAGCCCAACTGGCATCCCAGCCGGATGGCCCCAGGTTTGAATATGGAGGTGTCGACACGGACAACGCCCAGGGCAGGGTGAACCGATTCCTTGACAAGGTTTTCACCCCGCCAAGCCCTGTTGTGCTTCCACGTCTGACAAAGCACAGCAACAAGTCACCGGGGTGCTCAGTACCATCCCAGCCTAGCAGGAAGAGCGCAAGGCAGGCAAAAGTCCAATCATGCATTCCGGTGGCCCTTCGTGCAACACACCGGATGATACAGCATCTTGATCTTGCAGGAGCTGATGATCCGATCGACGACACCACTGTGCAGCGGTTTGCTAACATCTACAAGCAGCCGCTTGCGCCCCAAGTCATAGCGACTATGCGGGAGCTCACAGGCCTGCCTGGGGATGAAATAGACAAAGCAACTGCAGCACTTGCGGCTCATGAGATGGAAGCGATGGCAGCTATGGTCTAGTCCAGTCCATGGCTAGTAGAAGACTAAGTGCAGCTTATGAAACAAATCAACGTCAAGGGTATCACAAGTCGTCCAGTGTTATGGTCTGTTTGGTGTCAGTGTGGGTCTGTTAGTGCCTCAGGCAAGCGTAACCGAGAGGAAGGGCCTGTCATGGGGAGTAGGATGGTGATCTTTCTATCAATGAACAAGTGTTGTGTCTTGTGCTATGTATTCATGCTACATAACTATATGTCTGGGGCTCAGCCTAGCAACACCAGCCAAGACAAGGATGTCGTTTGTAATGTTTTCAATGGTGTATAATTTGCATTGACTGTACTCAGCTGGAATGTCTGTGGTCTGAATAACCCTGCACGTCGAGAAGTTCTTAAGAGCCTGATTATATCTATTAGACCCTCTGTGATATGCCTTCAAGAAACGAAGATACAACAAATGGATGACAGAATTGCAGCAGAATGCCTCGGCCAAAATTTTCAGCGCCTTCACTTACCCGCAAATGGGACTAGAGGAGGGATCCTGGTTGCATGGCAGTGTGGTGCCCTGGAAGTAAACAGCCACAATCTCAGACAATATTCACTAACTATAACGTTCACACACCGAGCCACCAATGTCATGGCAGTTCTCACAACAGTATATGGTCCAACAGTGGAGGGGAACAAACAGGATTTTCTACAAGAGATATGTGCTTGCAGTCCACCCTCTGGTACCCCATGGCTATGTATCAGAGACTTTAACCTCATATATAAGGCTAGAGACAAGAACAACAACAACCTGAACAGGCGCCTCATGAGCTCATTCCTACACTTGTCAGAAAATTTACGAGGAGCAACGAAAGGCAAGATTCTACACTTGTCAGACTGGATCGGGCATTTTATAACTCGGACTTGGATCATATTTTTCCAGACTATGGTCTATCAGCCCTATCGTCTTCGATATCAGACCACTGCCCCATGCTCCTTTCTCCGCAGAACAGGCCTCCCAAGCCAGCGCTATTCTGATTTGAGAATTTTTGGGCACACTCTTCAGGCTTCATGGAAGTTGTACAGGAGGTATGGACAACATCGGTATAAAACGGCTCCCCAATGAAGAACTTGCATGATAAACTAACAAACACTGCGAAGGCCTTAAAAAGATGGAGCAAGCGTGTGTTCAACAAGGCCAGGACACAATTGCACATTGCACAAGAGATCATCCAGCGGCTAGAGATGGCACAGGAGGTAAGACTGCTT
The DNA here is from genome assembly GCA_030760725.1 of Neostapfia colusana. NCBI lineage: Eukaryota > Viridiplantae > Streptophyta > Magnoliopsida > Poales > Poaceae > Neostapfia > Neostapfia colusana. The sequence goes on along the minus strand of JASWHV010000050.1, from coordinate 399,795 downwards.
TCCTCTGAGGAAATGATATTCTGGAAGGAGCTAAAAGTCAGATTATTGAGGCTCGCAGACATTGAGCGCACGTGCAGGAGACATGCTTCCAGAATTACATGGCTCCGAGCAGGAGATGCCTGCACACGTTTCTTTCACCTGAAAACAAATGCACGAGCAAGGAAAAATTTTGTGGCGTCACTGGAAAACCCCCTCGGACAAAGGGTCTGGTCTCATGAAGAAAAACAAGGCGTTCTAAGAAACTACTTTGCAGGATCAATTGGCTCAAGTGTGCAAAGGACCAGATCCTTTCGCCGGACCACACTAAACCTCCCACAGATCCGGCAGCCTGAACAACAGGTGCAACCATTCACTGAGACAGAAATATGGGAAGCTATAAACTCAATGCCCATAGAGAAAGTGCCAGGACCAGATGGTTACACGGGATGTTTCTTTAAAAAATGTTGGATAGTAATCAAGGATGATGTTCTAGCCGCCATGCAAAGCTTCCATAATCTCCATGCGGGTTCCCTGCATAGACTTAATCGGGCACATATCGTCTTGCTCCCCAAGGTTGAAGGGGCAGATAATCCAGGTGACTTCCGACCGATCGACTTGATCCACTCCTTTGCCAAAATTCTGTCCAAGGTACTATCACGAAGACTGGCAGTGGAGATAGACCACCTGATATCTGTGGCACAAAGCACATTCATCAAAGGCAGAAGCATCCATGACGATTTTCTCTATGTCAGAAACCTAGCAAGATCCTACTACCACAGGAAAAAGCCAGTTCTAATGCTAAAGTTGGACATATCAAAAGCTTTTGATTTTGTATCTTGGGAGTATATGTTTGAGATGATGGAATGGAGAGGTTTTCCAAACAGATGGAGGAATTGGCTGGCATTGCTATGGGCGTCTACATTATCAACCATCCTACTCAATGGAATACTAGGGCAGCCAGTCCAACATGAACGTGGTTTGAGACAGGGGGATCCAATATCCCCACACCTCTTCATATTAACAATTGACACACTACAGGTTGTTTTCCGAATTGCGATAGAAGAAGGCGTCCTCTCTCCTCTGGAGGGGGACATGCGGACATGCGGGTCTCCATATACGCGGATGATGTGGTCATGTTCATAAACCCAGTTGAGTCAGATATCACAGCAACAATGGATATACAACACAAATTTGGTGAGGCAACCGGGCTCAAGGTGAAGATGGAAAAAAGCTCAGTTGTGCCTATTCAATGTGATGACATCGAGCTTGACACGGTCCTGAGAAACTTTGCTGGTCAATGAGTTTCCTTTCCGGTACTCTATCTTGGGCTGCCTATTACACTAAGTAGGCTAAGATTATCGCAATTACATAGCATACAAGACGGTGCACACACAAAGTTAGCTGGGTGGCAATCAAGCATGCTAAGTTTTGCAGGTAGGAGGGAACTGGTCAGAACGGTGCTAAGCTCTTTGCCTACTACCTGCTCACCTCACTCAGACCTCCAAAGAAGTTCTTAAAGAATTTTAATAAAGCACGTAGGCGCTTCTTATGGGCTGGCACACAGCAAATACATGGAGGAAATTGTAAAATCAGTTGGGATCGTGTTTGTTCACCACTGGACAGAGGCGGCCTGGGTATTATAGATCTGGGGAGATTTAGTTGTGCATTGAGATTGCGGTGATTGTGGTTCTCCTGGGCGCGGCCACAATCCCCCTGGTGTTCTTTTGAGCCACCGGTTGACAACATCGACAGAGCACTATTCGCGGCAGCCATCTCGGTCACGATAGGTAATGGCAAGAAGGCGAGTTTCTGGTGGAGCAGATGGGTCAAGGGTGGTGCACCTGCAGCTATGTTCCTGGAACTATACAAACATAGCAGGGGGAAAACACAATGTGGCGGAGGCACTGGAAGGCCAAACATGGATACGAAGACTAACACCGATACGCACAAATAAGATACTTTTGCAATACATAATGCTTTAGAACCATGTTCAGGAGAGGAGCATTATTTTGCAGCCACAAAATGAGGATCAGATCTCCTGGATGCTAACAACTTTTGTGCAATACTCAACAAAGTTGACATAAGCTCTCTAGTTTGAAGGAACCTTCAAGTCATACCCGAAGCTAATCTGGAAGGTATGGGCTCCGAAGTACAAACTGTTTACTTGGCTCATCACATAGAACCGGGTATGGACCTCTCACTACTACAACAAGCTTCATCTCAGGCGGCTCTAAACGTATTATCACACGCGGTTTTCAAAACCGTCTGAAACGAAGAGCCTGTGATAATCAGCAATTTTCACAGACGGGAACTTAAACCACCTTATCATAAGCGGTCCTATACCTACGACTAGACGCCTGTGAAGACTCTTTATCAGAGACGGTTTGTAACGTAAGAGTATCCGCTTGTGATAACTCCATTATCGCAAACGGTTCAATACCTACTATTAGCCGTCTATGAAGAATCTTTATCATAGGTGGTTTGTAACATAAAGAGTATCCGCGTGTGTAACTCTATTATCACAGGCGGTTCTATACCTACGACTAGCCGCCTGTGAAAACTCTTTATCACAGACGGTTGTAACATAAGAGTATCTGCCTGTGATAACTCTATTATTGCAGGCGGTTCAATACCTAGTACTAGCCGCCTGTGAAGAATCTTCAGGCAGTTTGTAACGTAAAGAGTTTCCGCCTGTGTAACTCTATTATCGCAGGCAGTTCTTTACCTACGACTAGCCGCCTGTGAAGAATCTTTATCACAGGCGGTTTGTACCGTAAGAGTATCCGCCTGTGTAACTCTATTATCGCAGGCGGTTCTTTACCTACGACTAGCCTGTGAAATTATATTATCACAGACGGTTTGTTAGGTACTACATGCTGTTATTCTAGGTTAATTTCATATGCACATTCACACACAGTAGAAACAATATATTCTGACAAGCATCATCGAGACAATATCACCAAAAAGTCATCTCATATACATATATGTAAGTACAATACATCTCAATTCATATACCAAATTGATCAGTATACTGGCAAAAGTTCTGGCACATCAGCTATTACACTTACGTCATCGAAGAAATGCCCTTTTTGGTGGAAAATTTTGCGACGCATGAAGGTACACAGTTCATCTTCTCAGCTGCTCCACCAGGCATATCTCTAGAAACCGGCCATTCTTCGTCCACATTCTTCATGTGCTGCAATGAAACACACAACAAGGTTTAGAATATGTTGGTGACAGCTATGACATAATAGTATTAAAATAGGCTAGTTACAATGAAAATGAAACTCAAAAGTAAGGAAAATACAATATTGACATTAAGGATAACTTACATCCTCATGATTCACTCTATATTATGTTGATATATGCAATGCATCCTTATTAGCAGGTCTCTCACCGCCTAGTTTTTTTGCGTAAAAGCGCCAAGCGCTATCATACAAGGAATGTCATATAAGAGTTGCCAACCTATATATATGAGTGTATATTAAAAATATCAAATAACCGTACTTTCTCAAAATGTCAAGGAAATCTTCGTAAGTATCTTTTGAGTAATCGGCTAAGTCTATGACCGTTGTCAAACCCTGCGTTGGCTTGATGAAGACTATTATGTAGTGTTTACTGCACACGTACAAACACATGTGTTAAGTTAAAAATTAGCAAAAAATGCTATTTCTATGCCATGTGTCAAACTTACTCGAAGTGGTACGGAGCCTTTACAAGGTCCTTGCCATCTCTGACAAAGTTAAACATGGCATGTCCTATGTAGGCAGCAACCTTTGTCTTTTTATCCCTCTTTTAGCTTGTGATTGATTTTTCAAATTATTTTTTTGTCATGCGCTTGTACTGTTTAGAGTCCCATTGCACCTGAAAGTCGGAATTCAACTTTGCAATCACTATAGGGTCAAGGATACTTGTCTTTTGGACTTCAGCTTTTCATTATCCATGTATTGCATCCTATTGAATATGTATGAAATTGTTATAATCTCATGACATGTATATGCGTGTAATAAGAAAAGCAAATACGAATATTAGAGGCACTTACAAGCACTAGACGAGTAGCAGGTTGATTTCGAGCATGCCTTGATAGAAAAGGCTCCGCAGATCTTCAAAGAGAAGGGCTCGTTTACCTTCTGTAGCGCTCCAGAATGCTTCTTTTGGCACGTGAAATGTTGTAAAAGCCTAATAAAAGGGACTTGCAAAAACTTTTCTTCACCTCACAACACCACAGTTTTTATTGTGGATATCTTAGGAAATATTGTGAAGAGCAAATAACCTCCATCAAAAGAGTGATTAGAGGGGAAATCCTTCACTTTCACAAAGTAGGATTTCTACACATGAACATGAGAGGTTGAGCTCACCCCTAAAACCTAAAAAGTCTTGGGAAGGTTCAGTCTAAGTTTCATGTAAATCCAACACTTTTTGAGGCACTTTTGGAGGTATTTGAAAAAGAGGCCGATTTGAATGTAAATTCAAATTGCAACAACTTTCATCACTCAAATTCAAAAGTTAGCTTCATATTCAAACTCAGCACATTTTTCTGAGTTAGCCCACCAATTTTCATCCCTATTGGAGTTCATCTTGTCGGGAGCTAAATTTGCAATAATTCAAAACTGAATTTGAATTTCAGTTTAAACATGAAGCAAATTTAACCCAACGAAGTTTAAATTTGAGAACTCAAATTCAAACCAATACTTGGGGGCTAAGTCTCCCATTCAATGTTCAGTAGCTGGGATATTTACAAAAAAAGGGGGAGAAAGAATTAGAGGGGAGAAGAGGGCCCACTGGTCAGCCACCCCGGGGAGCAAACCGACTCGGGCACGCGGTCGAACACCCTACGGCCGACAGCGCACGGGGTCGACCCCGTCCCAACGCGGCCACCGCACCACCTCCTGCTCGGGGGATGAGGGCGCCGGCTACAAAGCGTGCGGTTGCACTGCTGGGCTGCGTGAAACCCCACGTATCCTCTCTGTTCCACCGCCCACAAACCCGGCCACACACTCGGTGTTTCGCCACCCACTGATCGCCGGCGTCCGAGCAAACCAGGCGCCCTCGTGACCGACGCTCAACACAAGAAACGACCGCCATAAGGTGCTGGTTCTGCTTGTCCTTACCGTTCGACATTTCATGCACCGTCAGGGGAGAATTTCTTCCGGGAACGCTACGGTGTTCTTAAGGCCGAGCTCCACCAAATCCCAAAATTTCGCGGAGGTTAGCTCATCACCGGGCATACCGAGCCACACACACGCTCTATACCCTGCCACGACCACCTAGGATCGAAAACCAGCAAGAACCATGGGCTAGGGTTACGGTTCTTCGAAGTTTTCTGAGCACAGTCGATATCCGCCCTAGGTCGCCGATGAGGTCATAGTTACAGCCGTTTTCACAAGGATCGGTGTCCATGTCCGTGATCAGCAGGTGTCAGCAGAGCTCCCCGAGCAAACCGCATCGAAAAAGGTGTAGGGGATGCCGAGTTCGACGTCGCCGGTGAGCTCCCGGCCGCTGTTACCGGCGGGAGCACTGTTCCGGCCGTTGTCACGCTCTGGTGAGGGCAACACCGTGTTCCCCAGGCCGAGATAGGCACAGGCGGTGAGAATCGGCGAGTTCCGAGGGTCGGAACCCCTCTCCGGCGAGAGCTCCGGCGAGCTCGGCGGCGGGGTCGCGCGGGTGGCCGGAGGAAGACGAAGGGGGGGAGGCCCCACTCGTCAGCGGCTGGAATTAACATGCGGGATTTTCTGTGGTCCAGGATCCAGTGTGGCCACGCGGGAAGGAGTCTGTGGCCCCGTGTGGCTCGGCTCCAGCGGTCGACACGTGTGCGATGGACCCACCCGCAGGATTTAAACATTTTTGGAATTTTCCAGTTTTAGTTCAAACTTCAAATGAATAGAACTTTGGCTAGGAAACTCCAAATTTGATGAACCAAATTTTGATGAACTCAGAATTCTGAGTATTTTCCAGCAATACCAAATTCAGCTCATGAAAGTGAATAGTTTTCCAGAATTAAATCCCTAAATTTTAAACTGTTGGGAATTTTATCTGGAGAACTACTTTATGAAAAATTCTGAAATTTGGCTGAGAGGTTCATTGGAAAATTCCTGAATCCCAGTAAAATTTTCAGACTCATCCAAGTTCATTTATTTACCCTAATGGGGTGATTAAGAGAACTGCCCTGAGAAAATAGAAAAATGTACAGAAACATTTTTCAGATTTTCTCAAATCTTAGTTATGGCATAACTTTCTGTATAATTCTTCAAATGACATGAAACCAACTCCATTAGACCCATCCTAAATTCTAGTTTCCAGAAAGTAATGGTTGGAGCCATGAAAAACCCTGGAATTACTTAGAGGCTCAAATATTGACCAAATAGGCTTTTATTTGTACAAGGTTCAATTGAACTTTGTTTCAAATGAAACTTGGTCAAGACTCTGGTTAGGACCCTACCAAGCCACCATAAAAATTTCAGAACCAAAGGGGAGGGCTAGCTAGAGTTATTAATAGTCAAGTATTCAAGTTTACACATTGCATTTAAATTTACATGGCGTATTTCATTAAACGTGTAGTCACTGAAGAAGAGACTCCGGAAGTGCTGGATTTCCTCCTCCGGAAGAAGAGCTAACTACTGACCAGCAGCAACAAGGCAAGCCCCGGTTTGCATTAACCTTTTTATAAGTTTTATTTTGTTTACATGTGCCATATGAAGTGTGAATGTGCATTAGGTATAGGATGGATGAAAACCCCACTTGCATGACCAGAAATTGTCCATAAGAGTGAGGGTAGTGTCTAAGATCTCGAGTAGATAGGCTACACTTAATGTTTCATAGAACTTCGGTACAAGTCGAGTGGTTGGAATCTACTCGCGAGATAGGCTTGGGACGCACGGGTTCGGTTGAGAGATGTGAGATCACTTTAGTAATGAAAATGAGACTAGGCAGGGGCTAGGGCGCAGCAAGAGGAAGTCTTGTGTGCACAGCCCTGTCCGTGTTGATTGAGGACCGATCCGTGTGCGGCGCACGCTGACCAAGTTTGAACGTACCGAAGGCATATCGGATATATGGGCCCCGATAAACTGATGTAGCCTAAACCTCCGGGCGTCGAGGCATAACGCACCGATTTATAGGGGTAGGCTGAGGGCAGCAAGGTGGAAATCTGCCAACGGGCATAGAGATATGCTCCGTGTGGAGAACCTCCTGCTCGTTTCGGTGCGACCGGTTCGACGTTTGGCTGTTGGGCGAAAGGTTGTCCCATACGACATCGAGTGAGCATGCTGTGCAGCTCGACGGGTGGGCGTACGTGACGTGCTCTTTGGGTCTCCCTGCAGGTGTATATCGAGTCGATTCGCCGTCCCTCGCGGTGAAGAGTACCACTTGGTCACTGAGTCGTGACGTAGAATAATGTATGAAAAATACGCTGATTCAATATTGCTGATACGAGATAATATTATATTGCTACATGTTTGCCACCAAATATTGCTTACTAAATTTCAGCTTCCTAAACTGTTAACTTGTTGCTAAAAGCTGAACTAAGGATGAACTTGTAGGTGAGTCCATTTGTTGCAATATGACTACCCTATGTCATTGTACACCTCATGTAGAGTTTCATGTTTAGGTGAGTCGGTTAAGCCTTGCTGAGCCTTCGTGCTCACGGTTGCTGCTTAAGTGTTTTTCAGGTGAGGAGCCACCCACGGACTCGGAGTACGAGTCCACCGGCGAGGGTTACCCTCCGTCGGGGACCACAGCTGAGTGGGAGCCGTGCACGCCACGCTGAGTTGAGGAGTGCAGCTAGTGTGGGTTGCCCTAGGGCTGGGCAACCGACTTTTGCTAGGTAGGCGGGCGTGAGTTGTAGAATAGTAGACTTCCGTTGTGTAATAAAGAACAATAGTTTGTAACTGAGTATTGTACCTTTTTGTACAGTTCAGTTTGTTTTTTCCATGTAATATATTGTGTTCTTATGACGTGTGCTGTCGGGTGTCGCATCGCGCGGCACCACCCTCTGCGATCCTGGATGAGCGGATCCCGGTCCACCACAGCCTGGTATCAGAGCTGCATTGGGGATAGCACAGTACTTAAGAACTGTATTATGGGAAAACTTAGGATTACGATGAGGAATCGGTAGTTTGCCCAAGTAAGGACTATACTAGCATAGTTACCCGGTCCGCCACAGCCTGGTATCAGAGGTGCATTGGGGATAGCACAGTACTTAAGAACTGTATTATGGGAAAACTTAGGATTACGGTGAGGAATCGGTAGTTTGCCCAAGTAAGGACTATACTAGCATAGTTACTTAAAGTGTCAAAGACTAAACTATGTGTTATAATTCTGAATTTTAATTATGTAACGACGCACCTACGCTTTGGTAAGAATGGTAAGGAACGCCACCGAAAGCGGTTCAATTTCGGTTAGCTCTCCCTGACGAGGAACGTGGTTCAGGGATAGGTCTCACAGCTTGATGTGAGACGTCAATATGAAACTCTTGGACTCTTCATGTTCCTGAGTTCATATGAAACGCTAATCCCTAGCGTGCATTAGGCAAGTAAGTGGAGACCCCATCGCGTGGTCAGTAACGCGAGAGTGTGTTCGTCTGGAAATAGCCCAGGAGGACATACGCAGCGCTTGCCATCGGCGTGCCCTGCAGGGCAGTAGGTGGTATCTGTTGGGTTGATAACATTCCCAACCGTGATGACCCGTTCATGACATACTCGGGTTCCCCGTCGTGTGGTGTTGAAACACGATCGCGTACCTTGAGACGTGACCTAACTCAAGGACGGCCGTATGGCAATGATACGGGCGTTTGTATTTACTTTTAAATATGATCCTGCCTGAAATAAAACAACCATTGAGTGCACCATTATTGTGTGGTCTTCTGCAGGTATTAACCACGTATGTATCCATGTAGTAAACGTGTGCGAGAGACCATTTAGTGCCACACTTGAGACGTATATGCCGGTATAATCCGGTTAGGACTTTCTTTTGTGAGGAACGTAGTACCGAGATATCATAGGCATATGCATGTAAAATAATGATAACAAGGAATTAAAAATCCCTAGGTTCAACAATTAAGACCCTGGTTGGGTATAGGAATGGGATAGGGGAGCAGGATAGCCAAAGGGATGAAAAACAGAGTGCTCTGTTTTGGGCAGCAAATTTGCTGATCTTCAACAGGGCACAACTCACAGGTCTTTTAGCCCAGGGAGGTGTGGTGTATAGTTCTGGGAAGGTATATAAGTGCTCTACAACTTTGTTGTAGACTTCCAGAGCTGAAACTCACCTTAAGATGGCTTAAGACCCAGAGGGATGTAGACTGTCCAGAATCAGGACAGAGTTAAACACTCTCTGGACTGTTCTGTTTTTCAAACATAACTCCTAGTAGAAAAATCAAAAATTTTCATAGGATACATCTTTAGAAAGGGTAGAAGATGTGTTACATCTTTGCAATTCAAAGTTTCTGAAATTTCAGCACAGAATTCAGTGGAAATCAGGGTTGAAAAAAGCAACTTCCCAAAGGAGGTGCTGTTGAAATTCTTCCAGGAATTTTGTTGACTTTGAATTACCATAACTTTGTAACCAGAGCTGATCTGAAGGCATATAAGTACTCGTTGGAACGATACTGAAGTTAACTTTAACTTTGGTATTCAACTTGAGTCATGAAAATGCCCAGAACCAGGTCAAAATCTGGAATAGGTAGAAACTGGTCATTCTGATAGAGGAGTGACAGTTGAACTCATTGGAGAGGGTGTTGTACCCTAAGGGTGGTATACGTGATGACAACGCGATAGTAATGTCTCGTAGTGACCAAACCTAGTTGCGGTGAGCTTCCAAAGAGGAGGTTCATCAAGTTGGATGTAACTAGCTTGTATTTGGTCTGGTAATGGTGTAGCTTATGCCAAGTTATTACATTATCTCCCTACGAGATGTATCACATGTTTTATTGTCATTATGTTTTACGCCTATTTTTATTGGACTGCATATAAAATGTTGCGGGACTGATGATTATTGTCATGTGGTTGCAGATGGTTCGTACTAGGACCACGCACGAGGTTGGTGGCTCTAGCCAACAGGGAGGTGATGACTCCCAGCCACCAGCCTACGACAGCACCCCGCAGCAGCAACTACCACCGCCGCCTCCGCTTACTCTAGCGGATGTGATTGCGGCACTGGTGGGTGGTTGTGAGGAGCAGACCGACCTGCTCCGCACGATCGTGCAGAATATGTCCCAGGCGGGGGGACGTCAAGACAGAGGGCCTCGTGAGCCCCAGGAAGTGTCGTACTCGGATTTCATGAGTACGCACCCTCCAGTGTTCACCGAAGCTGAAGAACCACTGGAGGCTGATAACTGGCTGCGGACCATCGAGTCCAAGTTCGGGCTGCTCCAATGTACGGGGCGGCAGAAGACTCTGTTCTCAGCGCAGCAACTCCATGGTGCCGCTGGTGCATGGTGGGCGAATTATGTCGCCTCACGTCCGGCTGGCCATGTCGTGGAATGGGGAGAGTTCCGGGAGGCGTTCCGCGCCTATCATATTCCTCCCGGGATCATGAAGAGGAAGTTCCAAGAATTCTTGGAGCTGAAGCAGGGCGGGAGGAGTGCCCATGACTACTCCCGTGCCTTCAACCATCTGGCGCAATACGCGTCAGACTATATCTCCACGGAGGAGAAGAAACGGGAGCACTTCTATCGGGGTTACACCCCGAAATGAAGACGCACCTCGTTCAGTGGAATCGCGGCACCTTCAATGACCTAGTCAATGCCGCGATTATGCAAGAAGACACTCAGCGGGAGTTGGCAGCTGAGCAGAGGAAGCGCAACGCTCCGCCCGGCAGTGGTGGTGGCGCTCCTCAGAAGTACCGTATGGTGTATCGGACACCATCCGGACAGAAGTGGCATCCACTGGCGCGACCTCAACGGTTCGGGGGACGTCCTCTTCAGTCACCTCCATTCCGTCCGCCGATGCCACCACCAAGACAGCAGCAGCAGCAGCAGCAGACAGCACCCCGGGCGTTTCCACCGCCACAACGCACCCCGAGATTCCGTCCACCGATCAGCGGGGGACCGCCCCGTTTCACCTGCTTCACGTGTGGCCAGGCGGGCCACTTCGCGAAGGACTGTCCCCAGGGGCAGCAGAGCAGCGGGCAAGCCCAGTTCCAGGGCGGTGCTCGAGGCCGACCTCCGGTGAAGAAGGTTGGTCAGCGGACTGGGGGCGTCCGCAACCTCGACAATGAGGACACCCCAGAGGGAGAGAATGTACTGGCGGGTACGTTTACTCTCAACCATCAAGCCATCATCATACTTTTTGATTCTGGTGCAACCCACAACTTCATAAGTGCATCATATGTGGTTAAGCATCAGCTGGAAGCCTTCCCAACCGAGTGTTCTTATATGATCTGCTCACCGGGAGGAAGGATTTCAGCAACGATGATGATTCCAAAAGCACCACTGTGCTTAGGTGGGAAGATATATCCCACCACTATGATTATCCTTGAGGGGCAGAAGATTGATGCAATCTTGGGAATGTCATGGCTAAGCTACCATGGCGCTGTCCTGGAAACCTTATCACGGACGGTTCACCTCAACTCCCCATTACACCATCCGCAGTCCCTCCTATTAGATAATCCAGTCCGGGAGGTTTCATCGATCAACAAACTGAAGCTCTCAAATTAGAGGACATCCTCGTAGTCCGGGAGTATCCTGACGTGTTCCCGGATGATCTTCCGGGCATGCCACCTGAGTGGGATGTCGAGTTCAAGATTGAACTTGCACCCGGGACTACGCCCATATCACGGAGGCCATACAAAATGGCTCCAATTGAGCTGGCTGAACTGAAAGAACAGCTCAATGATCTGTTGAGCAAGGGTTTCATTAGGCCGAGCTCCTCGCCTTGGGGATGCTCGGCGCTGTTTGTAAAGAAGAAGGATGAAACCCTGAGGCTGTGTGTGGATTACCGGCCGCTCAACGCCGTCACCATCAAGAATAAGTATCCACTGCCCCGCATTGACATTTTGTTTGATCAACTTGTGGGTGCAAGTGTGTTCTCCAAGATGGACCTTCGCTCTGGATATCATCAGATAAAGATCCGGGCGGAGGATATCCCGAAGACGGCCTTCTCGACGAGATATGGATTATATGAATATCTCGTCATGTCCTTTGGTCTCACAAATGCTCCAGCCCATTTCAAGTATCTCATGAACTCGGTGCTCATGCCGGAGCTGGACAAGTTCGTGTTAGTGTTCATCGACGATATCTTGGTTTACTCCAAGACAGAAGCCGAACATGCCGAACACTTGCGGATCGTTCTTCAACGGCTGCGAGACCACAAGCTTTACGCCAAGTTCAGCAAGTGCGAGTTTTGGATCAGCCAAGTGCCATTCTTGGGACATATCATCTCAGCAGAAGGCATTGCGGTTGACCCAAGCAAAATAGAGCAAGTGCTGAAATGGAAAGCTCCCACTTCAGTTCATGAAGTCAGAAGCTTCCTCGGGTTAGCAGGATACTATCGAAGATTCATTCCAAGCTTCTCCAAGCTCGCTAAGCCGATGACAGAATTGCTGAAGAAAGGGACGAAGTATGTTTGGAACATGACGTGTGAAGGAGCGTTCCAAGCATTGGTGAAGCATCTCACAACAGCCCTGGTCTTGGCTCAGCCGGATACAACAAAGCCCTTCGACGTGTATTGTGACGCGTCCGGTATTGGGCTCGGCTGCGTGTTGATGCAGGAAGGACGTGTGGTCGCTTATGGCTCGCGCCAACTTCGGAACCATGAGCAGCACTATCTGACTCATGATCTTGAGCTTGCTGCAGTGGTTTTGGCGCTAAAAATGTGGAGGCACTATCTCCTGGGGAATCTGGTGCATCTCTACACCGACCACAAGAGCTTGAAATACATTTTCACCCAGAAGGAGCTGAACATGAGGCAAAGGAGGTGGTTAGAATTGATCAAAGATTATGAAATCGAGATTCATTACCACCCCGGCAAGGCGAATGTGGTTGCCGATGCGCTGAGTCGGAAATCACATGTCCATAACCTCACCATTACACCGGTGGAGGAGGAAGAGCCGAGTTTATACTTGGTTCCTTATGGATCGTTGTACAACCTTGCCTTCATCCCTACTATTAGGGAGGACATCATTGCAGCTCAGAAAGATGATAAAGGCATGGCACATCTCTGGAGATGGATAGACAATGGAGAGATCAAATGTTTCTGGAAAGATGATGAGGGGACGCTGTGGTTCAATGACCACATAGTCGTACCCTGGGATATGGAGCTGAGGAAAAAGATCCTCGATGAAGCTCACTTGTCTAAGTACTCCATTCATCCGGGCAGCAACAAAATGTACCAGGATTTGAAAAAGAAATTTTGGTGGACACGGATGAAGCAGGAAGTAGCGAAGTACGTATCCGAGTGTGATACGTGTAGACGAGTGAAGGCGGATCATATGAGGAAATCAGGGCTGTTGCAACCCCTGAAAATTCCAGCATGGAAATGGGAAGATGTGAGCATGGATTTCATTGTGGGATTACCCTTAACATCCAACAAACATGATTCCATTTGGGTGATCGTTGACCGACTAACCAAGTCAGCTCACTTCATCCCCGTGCATACACATTTCCATGCCAACAGATATGCGGAGTTATATATTGCCAGGATTCTATGCCTGCATGGTGTACCCAAGACCATAGTCTCAGACCGAGGTGCATTGTTTGTATCTCGCTTCTGGGAGCAGTTGCATGCTGCTTTGGGTACTAACTGATTAGAAGCTCCGCCTATCACCCTCAAACAGATGGCCAGACAGAGAGGGTGAATCAAGTTCTGGAAGACATGTTGAGAGCATGTGCCATCCACCACGGCAAGAACTGGGATGATCACCTACCGTTGGCGGAATTCTCGTACAACAACGGCTATCAGGCGAGTATCAAGATGACACCCTACGAAGCTCTCTACGGTCGCAAATGCCGCACCCCATTAAACTGGTGCGAATCCGGTGAGAGGGTCACATTCAGGGTTGATGTGGTGAACGACGCCGAAGAGCGCGTTCGGACGATTCAAGCTAACTTGAAGGCCACTCAATCCTGGCAGAAGAGCTACGCTGATAAGAGGCGTAGACCGTTGCACTTTGACGTCGGTGAACACGTGTACCTCCGCGTGTCTCCGATAAAGGGCGTGCACCGGTTCGGTGTGAAGGGGAAGCTCGCTCCTCGTTTCATTGGACCCTATGCTATCACTGAGAAGTGTGGACCAGCAGCGTATAGACTGGAGCTATCGGCATCCCTTGCTGGTGTCCATGATGTTTTCCATGTTTCGCAACTGCGAAAATGTTTAAAGCATACAGCTGCTGTTCCTACCGAAGACATCGGCGAGCTAAAACCGGATTTGACATATGATGAGTATCCGGTGGACATTCTTGATGAGAAAGCCCGAACCACGCGTAGCAGAACGTTGTGGTTCTACAAAATACTCTGGAGCAACCACACCGCCGAAGAAGCGACATGGGAGAGCGAGGAATTCCTTCGCTCAAATTACCCGGAGTTCATGGCGTCTCAGCACGGGTAAGTCCCCATTACATCGCTATCTCTTCTTTTGTAATCTCGGGACGAGATTCTTTTAAGGGAAGAAGGATGTAAAAGCCCAATAAAAGGGACTTGCAAAAACTTTTCTTCACCTCACAACACCACAGTTTTTATTGTGGATATCTTAGGAAATATTGTGAAGAGCAAGTAACCTCCATCAAAAGAGTGATTAGAGGGGAAATCCTTCACTTTCACAAAGTAGGATTTCTACACATGAACATGAGAGGTTGAGCTCACCCCTAAAACCTAAAAAGTCTTGGGAAGGTTCAGTCCAAGTTTCAAGTAAATCCAACACTTTTTGAGGCACTTTTGGAGGTATTTCAAAAAGAGGCCGATTTGAATGTAAATTCAAATTGCAACAACTTTCATCACTCAAATTCAAAAGTTAGCTTCATATTCAAACTGAGTCGTGACGTAGAATAATGTATGAAATACGCTGATTCAATATTGCTGATATGATATAATATTGTATTGCTACATGTTTGCCACCAAATATTGCTTACTAAAGTTCAGCTTCCTGAACTGTTAACTTGTTGCTAAAAGCTGAACTAAGGATGAACTTGTAGGTGAGTCCATTTGTTGCAATATGACTATCCTATGTCATTGTACACCTCATGTAGAGTTTCATGTTTAGGTGAGTCGGTTAGGCCTTGCTGAGCCTTCGTGCTCACGGTTGCTGCTTAAGTGTTTCTCAGGTGAGGAGCCACCCACGGACTCGGAGTACGGGTCCACCGGCGAGGGTTACCCTCCGTCGGGGACCACGGCTGAGTGGGAGCCGTACACGCCGCGCTGAGTTGAGGAGTGCAGCTAGTGTGGGTTGCCCTAGGGCTGGGCAACCGACTTTTGCTAGGTAGGCGGGCGTGAGTTGTAGAATAGTAGACTTCCGCTGTGTAATAAAGAACAATACTTTGTAACTGAGTATTGTACCTTTTTGTACAGTTCAGTTTATTTTTCCCATATAATATATTGTGTTCTTATGACGTGTGCTGTCGGGTGTCGCATCGCGCGGCACCACCCTCTGCGGTCCTGGATGAGCGAATCCCGGTCCGCCACAGCCGTGATGTAACAAATGTCATATTTTGTGCTGGCAGTGATGTACCACTCGTGCATTATTCTGAGCGGAAAATGTTGTTTGCTAAGCTGTGCCGATGTCATGAACGGCTTCCCATTCTCATATTAAGGAGGAACGTCCTGAATCTTGTATACCAGAACTCCTGGTTTAACAAAAGCCATCTCCCGAGTATATTTCACACAATCTTCTTCCCACTCCTCAATATTTTCTAATGCTGGCTCATGTGAAGCACGATATGCATTAGATTTTGTAATATTTTTCTTCACTTTTTCCAAATATTCTGACACTTCTTTAGAAGGTTCCTTATTTTTGTATGAGCTAACTTTCGCAGGCAGTGACCGAGGAGTAGTCGTCTGTATTGCTCGCGCGTATGAGTATTGAGTTGGTTGGGTCGCGAACCCTTTGCCTGGAGGTTGCCCCGATCTTTTTATAGCCCAAGGCAGGGGCAGTTACAAGGTGGCCCGGGGCCCGACAGGTGGTCCCGCGGCTATCTGTCTGCTATACATGAGCTATAGGCATTTACAACTATATGCATTGCCACTGTCGGTGGAGTTAAGGCACACCGCCTGACATGCTGGGTGCCTCTGACCGGGTGGCCGGTGATGATGAAGTCTCTGTCTTGTCACCGCGTCTCCTCGGTCTGTTAGGCGGCTCCGCGTCGTTGGGTGGCACTGTTGTGTCGTCACGCCTTGCCGCCCTGTCTTTCACCGTAATGGTGCGCAGACGGGGAACAGAGGCGTGCGCCGTGCACCATTCTTCTGTGGAAGGCACGAGCCTTGAATGCTCGGCCTGACATCGTACCTTTCTCTTTACTCCTTGGCCATCTGCCTGTTGCTCATCGGTGTGGCGTCCGGGCAACTGGCCCCAAATACACGCGTCTCTACCGGAGCTGCCTTACGGAGTAGCGGGTTGTCCGGAGTTGTTGGGCATGTGGCAGCACCGGAGCCTCCCCATGCTGGAGGTTGGGCCCGGGGCTGCAAGACACATGGTACATCCAGGACCATCATTGGGGGAAGGTATTCTCGGAGCAATTGCCCACGCGGCCGCTCCGGAGCCCTCCCATGCTGGAGGTCGGACCCAGAGCCGCATGACACATGGCACCTTCGGAGCTCTCTCTAGCGTAGGGTGCGGCTCGGAGGCTCCGGGCACGTGGCAGCGCTGGAGCCCTTCTTGAAGGAAGATGGGGCCTGGTACCACCAGATACGTGGCGGTTTCTGAACCACCCTCGGCCGGTCTTCAGGCTCAGGGCCTGAAGACACGCGGCAATCCCGGGTCTGCCCATCGGGCCTAGGGCACGTGGCTTACGCTGGGACCCGCCTAAGCCGGGAAGGCGGTGCCCAGGTGCTTTGTATCCACTACGTGGGGGTACCCGGTTTGTAGGGTACCGACAGTGTCCCCCGAGCCCATCTCGGGGGAGGTATGGAGCTCGCAGGTGGGGCCCCTATATCTCCCGTGTGGTGGCTTTGAACTTACGATTTAGGAGTTGAAGTGGTGGCGAGATTTTCTCATGAAGTGGACGAGTGGCCATACCTAGGAGACGAAGAGGTTGTTCGTCCTTGGTGCAGTGGGCGCACTCAGTCAAAGCGGTAGCGCCTTGTTGTGTCCACTCTGACTTGACCGGTCACGGCATGGCTGCCGAGGGGCCGCCTCGGGACAATTACTGCGATCGCCCGTGAACCGTCGGGGTGCCACTCCGCTTCCCTTGGGAACCGCCGGACGTTCCCGAGTTCATACTCGCCTGTCCCGCTAGTGCATGAACGGTGGGCCTGACACTACAGGAAAAGCGACCATTGACGATGGCCAAAATTATTGATGATGGGGCTGTCGTCTTTAAATTAATTGACGACGGCTAGATACAGCTGTCATCAATAAACTAAAATATGACGGTGGCCGTCGTCTATAACGGCCGTCATCAAATTTGGCCGAGATCCGAGCCCACCCGAGGCATTATTGATGACGGTGAAATATAACCATCGTCAATAAGCTGCTTATTGACGACGGTAACCTGATACCGTCGTCAATAAGCAGCTTATTTACAACGGGGAACGCCACCGTCATCAATAAGCCCACATATATTCCCGGGCGCGAGTCGGGAGGCGACATTCTCTCCCGACCGCCGCCCCCGACTCGCCGTCGTCGGTCTCCACCGCCCCGTCTCCAGTTGCCGCCGCCCGAGGTACGTCCTCCTCCCCGCCGCCCCTCTCCCCGCCGCCCCCTCTCTGCCACCACGCCACCAGCCGCCCCCGCCACCCCGGGCCGCCACGGCCCCCCTCCCGTGCCACCCTCCACCGCTGCGCCGCCGGCCCGGTTGCCTCGCCACCCTGGGCCGCCCCCGCCACCCCGTGCTGCCCCAGCCCCCTCCCGCCCCACCGGCCCGGACGCCCCACCGCCCCGACCACCCCAACCACCCCCGTGCCGCCCCGACCCTCCCCCCCACCCCGCCCCGCCCCGCCATGGGTTGCCTCTATGCCGCCCCACCGTCAGCCACCCCCGCGCCGCTCCCGTTTCTGTTGTTAGTGCAGAGGAATTTTCATATTAAACTTGTTAGTTGACCAATCTCATTTTGTTCCATGATAGAATTCCATCTGTTGCTTATGTTTAGATGCCGAGTGGTCGACAGCAGCTGCTCGCCAGCGCCAGCGCGTGCTCAACGTTGCTGATCGATCCCAGCTCACCCAAACCGCCTCAACATTGCCCTTATCACTCCTCGGCGTGCTCCTTTTGCCCACGAACAGAAATACCGAAGCCCTCCTTCCTCTCTCGCGCCGAGCAAAGCACCACCGTCGCCGCCACCCTCGGTTGATCGTGAGTCGGCGTTTCATTGCGTGCAAGGCCTCGACCAGTAGCAAAACGGCACCGTGGATGCTCCCTCGACATCCTCGACACAAAACCGAGTGAGCACGAGCCTCCCCACACCGAGAAAAGCTTCTACTCACAGCGGCCGAACACAACCGACGGTTGTGGTTCACGTGGACAGCTTCACCCGGACACTTTCACGACCAAGCAAAGGCACCCAGAGGTGCGCCGAACACCCAGGCTGCTCCTCCCTGAATCTCAGCCCGAGTCGTTGATCATCGCCGGCGAATTTTGGGTTTTGCTTCCGGCCGGTGTAAACCGAGTTTCGGGTAAGAATTCACCAAATCTCGCTCAATCATCGTTTAGGATTCACCAAATTGTGCACTCACGAGCTAGACTTGATAGGGAACATTCCTCCTTTGGAACCCTAGCTTCAAACCGTAGGTAGGAGCACAATTTCAAGCTTTTCTATCGGCACCCATGGCGGAGGACCTCGAGCGCACGGTGACATCATAGGTAGAGCCTCTCCCGAGCTAGTTGGCATTTAGGTCTAGCTTCTATATGATCCACAGGTGCTCTAGAGCTTGGAAAACCGAGAGTTTGGATGCCTAGAAGATATGACCGACGCTGCCGGAGTAGGACCGAGCCGCCACACCGTCGCTAGCTATGGTAGGGTCGTCGCCGGCTTGGGGCGACCTCTCCAACGTCTTCCTCACGTCAGGATGGGGTCTGGCGGTGATTTTTGGCGCGGAGAATGGCCGGGAGACAGAGGTCCCACGAGCTCTAGCGAGGGCGGGCGCGCGGGAACCGGTGCAAGGTAGGAGATGACCTCGCCGGGCCCACGCGTCAGCCTCGGTTTATGCTGAATCGGATCTTCTGTGTCCCTGGATCGAGTTGTGGCTGTGCGCTTTAAATCCGTAACCCCGTGTGTCCTGCTCTCTGGTGGTGCCACATCACCCTGGGCCCAGTGTCAGAATTTAAACATTTCCCCGATTTAGTTTAATTTACAGATTTTGTTCAAACTTTAGAAGAGCATAACTTTGTGTACGAAACTCCAAATTGGATGATTCAAATTGGCTTAGATTCAGCTTGGAAAGCTCCATCCAAATTTGCAACCCAATTTGTATGAAAGTCAATAATTATTTCTGGATAATTCTTTGAATCTTTTCAGTAAAAGAATTATCGAGGGAGTTTGGTTTATTCAAAATTTCCCAAAATTTGTCACAATATTCTTTAGGTTATTATTGAACTCCTGTAAAGTTTTAAGCTCCTTTAGATTTGACTTGTAGAGGAAAATTCAGAATTCAAATTGTTGTATTCAAAAAGTCCAGAAACATTTTCAGAGAGGGCTTCCATTTTGTAAAATCATTTCTGGGCACTTCTTATCTCCAAAAATCCTAGGAACATTCATGCATACTCTCTGAACCATAATTGAAATTTTAGTTCACTAAATTTTGCATGAACATGTAAGTTACTTCAGAATTAATTCCTTTTAGCTTAAAGACTTAGGGAATTGTTCTGGAAAAGTACTATATGATAAGTTCTAATTTTTGGTCCATAATCCTTTCTTGTGACAAGGAACTCACCTGCAAAGTTTCAGCCAAAGTTGAGCTCTGTATCAGTACTTTTCAGTACACTCTGCTTAGGTAAATATACCAAAATTAGGGAAAACACTTAGCACTTGATCACATTTGCTAAACCCAACCCCATCCACTAGGATCAGTCCAATTTCAAATTCTTAAACAGAGTTCTGTTATAACTTGTCATTAGGCCTTGATAGCAAAAGCTTTACAATTAAGTACATGTGCATTTCATATCGTATAGTCATCGACCTGGAAGATTGTGAAGCAAAGTAAAGCTTGGATCAAGGAGTAAGGTGATCAAGGGATCAAGCCTCAAGTGATCGACAACACTAACTGAATTATATACTTACTCACCTGCAAAACAGGCAAGCCCCGATTTACATTCAAACAATTTTTATAAAGTTTTCCATTTATAGTTATTATAGGCATGATATTATGATGTGCATTAGGTCTAGATGATTGAAACCCAATTGCATGACCAGATTTAACTCAAGAGAGAATGGGTAGATTAGCACCTCATTGAGGGAATTAGGCTACGCTCAATGTTACTTTGAAAGGACCAGTAAAAGTCGAGTAGTTAGAATCTACTCATGAGCTTAGGGCTTGGGATCACTTCGGTACGGATTTCGGATTAGAAACTTGAGGAAAATTCACAAAGGAAAAGTTGAGACCGGGCAGGGACATAGAGATGCAGCAGGACGAGCTTCGTGCGTGCATAGCCATGTCCTGTGTCGGTTAAGGCCCGTCCGCACTTGGCTCTATTCAACAAGTTTGAGTTGTGTACCTGGCGCATACTGGCTATATGGGACCCAGGAAAACGATGTACCTCGTGAGATCCATATTGGAACTTTTCCGATCGGCTTAGTCTTTCGGTGTCAGTACAGCAGGAGATAACTCGCTCAAGAACATATCACTGCAGGTATGTACCTTGAGGGAGCTTGCTGTTCAGGTCGATGGGACCGCGTCCAGTGTGGATAAACTTGGGAAAGGTGGCGTGCAACATCGGTCGAGGTTGTTGCCAGCAACTCGGAGATGTGTGTACGTGTCGTGCAGTCCGGGGGTGTCTTGGTTCAAATCACCGTCACTCGCGGTTATATGAGCATACTTGGACACTAAGTCTTGCCGTAGTAAGAAGTGAAGTGAATTACTTGAATTGATAAGACTTTTGCTATAACTTGTATTACGACCATGTTTGATTTGGAGATAGTGCCAATTAAGTTTATTTCACTTTGTGCAAGAAGCATCGTAACAAAGTGTTTCTTGTTTGATTGTGGAGTTACGATGCTGATCGGTTCAAGGTCTTAAAATGAGGCTATAAATCTGAATGTTAAGGATCAACTATAGGCGAGTCCTTTATACAAATTTCAGCTACCATGTTTAATCCCTCATGCATGTAGAGTTTCTTGTTTAGAGGAGACAGATCAGTGTTGCTAAGCCTATGTGCTCACACTTGCTATATGAGTGGTTTTGCAAGTTAACATCTACGCTTATGAAGAGGTTGTCCGGTGAGACTCGGAACCATCCGAGTCGTTAACTCATAGAAACCCCTGCCGCTGCCGTATGTCTTCGTGTTGCTAGCGAGAAGAGTCCACGGGCTTGAAATCTTCTTGAGTGCTTAGTTTAGATATGAACGTCAGATGAATATAGTCTTTCGCTGTAGTTTATTTGATGGAAATTATTTACAAACTAAACTTATAAGCTTCCGCATTTGATTTATGTAATATGAGTTCCTTATATGTGTGCTGTTAGGTGCCACATGCACGGCATGACCCAATATGATTCTCGGGACAGCGTGCGACCCTAGAAGGGGGTGGCTGCGACAGCCGGGTCGGCGTGGCAACGGGGCTGGGGCGCGCGGTGGTGGGGCTCGGGTGGCGGCGGCGGGGGCTCGGGCGGAATAGCCTGAGGCCGGGGCCGGGGCGGCGGATATAACCGAAGATTTACGACGGGGCGTTAACTTACAACGGCTTAGGGTTACGGCCGCCGTAAGTTACACGTAACTTATGACAGGCCTCTAACTTACGACGGCCATGGGCCCATGGCTGTTGTAAGTTAGTTTACTTACAACGGCCCATTGGACCGTCGTAAGTTATGTTACTTAAGACAGCTAGCCGTCGTAATGTGTTAGGTTTTTTTATAGTGCATGGCATCGTTCCTGGAGCCGCTCAGCTTGGGTAAGAAAAACCTAAAAGCAAACACCAGAAACGAACTAATCAAAACGAGACATATTTCAGTTAGGATTCCACAAAAACCAAAAAAAGTATTTGATTTTTATTTTTGATTAACTGAGTAAACCGAATCTAGACCAATAATTAATTAAACCAGCCAACTAAACTCAACTCTAACCGGTCAACCCATAGGCTCCTCCCTAGCGACCGTGCCGTACTCAATGCCTGCGCCTCCTCAGTCGCCGACCGGTGACCCCGATGGGCCCTGTCACTCGTCGTCTCGGGCCCTGCCGCCCACTGCGCCGGTGCCCCGAGCCCGACCTCGAAGTCCTGAACCTGACATCCTCTGTTAAGTTTGGTTTTTTCAGTTTAACTGGAAACTGGACAGAAGTTTTCGCTTAACCGGAGGACCAGTTTTTTCTTTAATATGCACTACTTTGATTTTCACGGACCAGTTTTTTATTAACCAAACTTTGGAACAGAACTGAAAACTGTTTTTGGAAGGGAGAGAAGAAGGAGGTCTTCAGATTCATGGAGGGAATGGAGGGGGGAGTGGGCCTTTTAAAGATAGCAATGGGTAAAATATTTGTTGATATTGCAGTCATCTACTCGTACCCATAAGATAATTGCGAGGACCCGATGGTTTCGACTAGCCCGGATCACGCTGAGGGGTGCTGCTGCGTTGCACAGCACCGGATAACACAAAAAAAGGTACAAAGCGGAAGCAAAAGTTTTATTACAATAAACTGTTTTTAAACATGTTTACAACAAAATACGTCAAGTATACACTCACGGGCGTAGACTAAGCAAAAGAGTTCACGTTCAGCCCGTGAACGTGTTCCCACTAGCACACACACACACACACTAACACGGCAGCGTGCACGGCTCCGGTGTTGCCCTATTGGGGGTCCGTCTCCTCCTCATAGCACCCTGCAAACGCTTCAAACACAAGCAGTGAGCACGATGGCTCAGCAAGACTCACCCGTCTTACCTATACATGAAACTATACATGTTGGGTTTGCAGTGTGTAATGGAATGAAAGTTGCAAAGGACACGCCTAAATAGTTGAACCTTACTTTCAAGTTTTTAGCACAAGTTATGGAAGAACCTCGTGATAAGTCACATAAGAGAGCCGTAATCAAACAAGAAACACATTTCTATCATGTGCTTTGCTCAAGGTTGAAAAGAACTTTAATTAGCTCTAAACTACAACAAATCATTAGCAATCAAAGTACATCTTTCAAACAGCAACCTTTTAACATGACTCTAGCATATTCTTTCTACGTCACGGTACAGTGAACAAGTGGTACTCACTGACCGCGGGGACGGCGATTATAATCGTTTTACACCCGTGGGGTTACCCGAATAACCCGTCACGTACGCCCGTACTCGATGTTGCCTACAGCAACCACCACAGACATCGTACGCAACCACCTTTCATCCGTCAGCCAAGTGTTGAACCGGTCCAATCGTCCCGAGCAAGAGGTCTCTGCGCGCACATCCACAGTGCTGCCAGCCGATTTACACCTCATGCTCTCAACCTACCCTCTGGACGACAAGCTATGCCTCAACAGTTCTCTACCCAAATTACATCGGTTTCCCGATTTCCATATATCCGGTAGGTCTTCAGTACTAGTCTAGCTTGTTCAACAGGCCCACACACGGCTCGGTCCTCAATCGACACAAGCGGAGCTATGACACCCAGGCCCCAAAGTCCTGCTGCCCTTACTCTCCACTCAGTCTCATTTTTCTTGCCATGTGTTCCATTTGCTATCTCTAACCGAGTTGTGTGCCTCTAGCCTTTTCTCGCGAGCAGTTCCGACTACTCGACTTGTACCGAATCCTACACTATCTTAGCATTGCAGTGACTACTTGAGATTTAAAACCTAAGCCCAAAACCCTGGTTCTCTTGGCTATGCAATTGGGTTTTCAAGCAATTCTCTAATGCACAATTGAAGTGGATACTCAATATAAGTTCCCAAAACAATAAAATTTTAAAACGGTTAATGCAAACCGGAGCTTGCCTTGCTGCTGGTCGTATGCTATCTGTTCCTCCGGGGTGATAAAATCCAACACCTACGGCTCCTCTTTAACCTTAGCGACTACATGAGATAACCATACATGCGTGTCAATTTAAATGCACATGAGTTTGAAGTTGATATTATAAAGTCTGTATATATAGCTAGACAGTACTAATGACTCTGAATTTTTTACTGTGGTTTGGATACAACTAGACAGAAACTTGGCCAAATTTCATTTGCTGCAAAGCTCATCTGAGCCCTCCACAAATAAATATGTATTTGATCTTTATTAGAGCTCTTAGGGTGTTCTAAGTATTTTCATGGAGCAAGCCATAACTTCCTGGAAACTAGATTCTCAGAGGGTTCTAATGGAGTTGGTTTCACCTAATTTGAAGATTCCTAGCAAAAGATATGAGCTAAACAAGTTCAGAGAAAATCTGAAAAATGTTTCTGGACATTTTTCATTTTCTCTGGAACAGTTTCATTAATCACATCATTAGGTGGAACAAATGAGCTCAAATGGATCTTAAATTTTTATAGTAGCTCAGGTATATTATGATGAACATCCTGGCCAAATTTCAGAATTTTCCCCCAAAGGGTTCTCCAGTTAAAATTCTAAACATTTTAAAATTTGAATAATTAATTCTGAAGAAATAAAAGTTTTCATGAGGTGAAACTTGATTTGTTGGAAAGTAATCAGAGAGATGAATCCAAAAAATTTGGTTCACTCGATTTGGAGTTTCCTAGCCAATGTTATGTGGGTTTGAAGTTTGAACTAGAAACTGAAAATCGGGAAAATTTCAAATCTCTGCCGGACTCTCTAGCACCCCAAATGCTCGAGCAAAAGGTTGTACAGCATCAGTGCACCCTAGGGAAGGTCGTCATGAACTCAAATGAGCTCGGAAATGGCTCCAAATAGCATGTCACCGTGCGACCTAGGTCAAAAATCAGGAAAACTAGCAAAACTCGGAGAACAGTGGCTATACCCGATGGTTCTCCGAAGTTTCTGATCCTATGGACTCGCACGGGCGTATAGAAGTAGTTTGCTAAGTTTGGTGATGAGTGTGCGGTGTGTAGCATGAATTTTTTGAAGTTGTCCGGCAGTCTCTTTTGTACAGCGGCGCAAATGAAATTCCGGCGGCGGCAGCCCATGGCACGCAGCCGGAGCTTGCGGTGATGGAAGAGAAGACATAGATGAACCTCTTTGTTGTTCACAACTTGGGGAAGACAGGTTGTGATGGCTGGACGAGGTGTCCTCGTGGCGGTGGCTCGGCCTGAACAGAGGAAGAAGAAATGTCCCGAAGAAGCTCGAGGAAGATCGGTCACGGGCTGGAACCGGTGCGAGAACGTCGAGCAAGGGTAGGTGAACTCGGTTGCGGCCTCAGCTCGGCGTGAAAGCCACTGGCTCAACCGGGCGACGGTGGAGCAGAGAGCTTCAGCGAGCGGTGCTTTTCTTTCGTGCGAGAGCAAAGCAACCGGGACTGTGGGCGAGGAAATGGTTCGGGGCTCTTCCGAGGGTGAGAATGAGGGCGCGGAGAAACGGATCTGTGGCCAGAGCATGCAGGCAGCTGGTGGCGGGGTGTTTCTCGCCGTGGTGGTCTCAGCAACGCGTGCAAGAACCCGAGCTCGATGTGTTCAGTCGGTTGATCAAATGAGTGAATGACAAGAGGGCCCCATTCCCAAAGTTGAACCTCCAAACTTAAAATCCTACTGCTCTTAATTTTGGGGATCCTAATACCCCTTGTGGTTTGATCAAAACCTCAAAATGGCCAAGTGAATTTGAATGAATCAAAGTGTGATTTGATTTGATCAAATTTGCATCAAATTTTAACTGAAATTCAAATTTGATTTGAATTTAGCCAAAATAGCTCGTGTCAAGATCAACTCCAAATAGAGTGAAATTTGGTGTGTGAGCTCACAAAAATGTGCTGAGTGTGAATATGAGTCCCACTTTTGAATTCATGTGATAAAAAGGAGTTTGAATTTGAATTTAAGTTGAAACTAGCCTTTTTCTAATTATACCCAAAAATACCTCAAAAAGGTTTTGGATTTGGATGAAATTTGGCATGAGCATTCCTAACAAGGTTTAGAAGTTTTTCATATGCTCAGCCCTTATATGATGCATGTGGGAAATATCACTTTTACATTTTATGAGTTTATCTTCTAAATGACTTTCTTGATGGTGTTTACTTGCTCTTCAAATATGTTCATATTATCTCCTCAAATGAGGTGAGTGTGGTGTGCTGAACACTTTCCAGCAATTGGAAAACTTGGGCCATTACACTAATATCAATAACTAAATCCATACTGTTACCCACAACAGGCAAAAAATATTGTCCTTACTTATTACCGTGGATAGTTTTTACTCATGTGCATACATTACCCGAAGCACAAAACAATACAATTTTATTGAGTAATAATTTTGTCGAGTACTAATACACTAGGGTAGTAATGCCTCCTAGTGCATCAGCGACCAATTTTATTGAGTAGTAGTTTTGTATAGTAATACACTAGAGTAGTAATTCAATATAAAACTACACCTAAGTGACATCTATCTGGAAATCAAATCTAATTAAACAAATCTCGATGTCATAGTATAACAAGATAACACAAACACTATAGCATTTGTCGCGCTTAGGAAACAATCACCTCTTGACGTGGGATCTCGAGTCGCGGCGGCAGGGGATACTTGTCGTGCCTGGATCTCGGGTGACTCAGGTGAGATGCATGATGTGCAGCACGGGCAGGGGGTGGCAGGCCCAAGACCGGGAGGCGGTGGTGCCGCGTGGGGCTCGAGCTTGTATCGGGTGTCGCCGTGGCCGGGTTACAGCATGCCGGTGACACGGAGGTGGCGGCAACGCGCGGGGCTTTGGCTCGTCTCAGACGGTGATGCAGGCAGGTGTCAAGGGGGCGGTTACAGGTAGGGGGAGGTGGCGTGCAGTCTCTACTTGGGCGAGCGTGAGTGTAAGGCGGGTGACAACAGCTGAAGGGATGAAGGAATGGAAAAAATACAAACCCTAAAAATGAGTCTATATATACATTGTTGGTACCCTGCAGACCGGGTACACTCACGTAAAGGCATGAAGTGGCTCCAGACCCCGCCTCCTTGCTAAGGCGAGCTCTGGCACTGCCACATGTCCCTTGGCTCCGGGCCAGGCCCCCCGCTAAGGAGGGATTCAGAGCTGCCACGTGTCCTCCGGCCCCAGACCTGGCATCCCTGCTGAGGCGAGGTACGGCGTTGCCACATGTCCCTTGGCTCCGGGCCAGGCCTCCACGCCGAGGAGAGCTCCAAAGCTGCGACGTGTCGTCCGGCTCCGGACCTGGCCTCCCCGCTGAGGCGAGGTTCGGTGCTGCCATGCGTCCCTTAGCTCCAGGCCAGGACTCCCCGCTGAGGAGGGCTCCGGAGCTGCCACGTGTCCTCCGGCTCCGAGTCTGGCCACTCCACTGAGGCGAGGTCCGGTGCTGCCACGTGTCCTCCGTCTCTGAGCCTGGCTTTCCTGCTGAGGCGGGCTCCAGAGCCACCACGTGTCCCACGACCCGCCATGGGCCTCTGGAGTCAAGAAAGACGTGCACAGTCCAGTCACGCATTCAAGACTTGCACGTCCCCAGAAGCATGGTGCGCAGCGCACGCCTCCACCCACTCCTGGCAGTCATTATATCGATTGGACAGAACGGTGTGGTGTGACAACGGCAGTAACTCCACGGCTGACCGAGTAGGCTGCGGCGACAAGACAACCTTCTTCCGCCATCATCAACCGCTACTCGGTCTGAGACGCCCGGCGTGTCAGGCTGCGCGCCTTAACTCCATCAACAGTGGACACTACAAGTAGCTATTAATACCCTAGATCGTGTATAGGGTACGGATGGCCACGGGGCCACCTGTAGGGCCCTATTTCTCAGTGTAACTGCCTGTCCTTGCGACATAAAAGGACCGGGCAGCCTCTGACAGAGGGGATCCCGATTTCGGCCCTTGGACTCTCAGACTCTCATACGCACACGCGCAAGCCACAAGCAATACAAGTCACACTCCCGTGGACATAGGGTTTTACGCTCCGGCGGCCCGAACCACGTAAATCTTTCATCCTGTGTTCTTCAAGCTCGATCAATCTAGAGACTAAGCTCCTCCAAACAACGAATCTTCGCGGACTGCTCCAGTAGCAGTACCAGGGGAAGTGTCGTAGAGAACACTTTGACATACATATTTTGTAAGACTCAAATGTGAGTGGGTAAATGTGTATGTGGGTACAT
This sequence comes from Neostapfia colusana, assembly GCA_030760725.1. Lineage (NCBI taxonomy): Eukaryota > Viridiplantae > Streptophyta > Magnoliopsida > Poales > Poaceae > Neostapfia > Neostapfia colusana. The sequence goes on along the minus strand of JASWHV010000050.1, from coordinate 371,374 downwards.
GTAGTACCTGTTTACCTGTTATGAATTATCCTTTGGGTTTTATTGTTATCCGGTACCATAATTGCGGGTACAGATTCACACCCAAATTTGTAGCCTGTCACATCACCTATTGTAACTAAGGCACTAAGACAATATTTTACTATTTCTCTTATAACCTATATTCTCTAGTGAAGGCATCAATTCAGTATTTATGTTACGGCTTGAAACAAAGTCACTAAGAAAATATATGTAGTCTGCCCTTGTGCTGCCCATGTGACCTGATTCGGTCAACGAAGACCAGATCCACCACCACATCACCCATAGTAGCAATGGTGATGTCGTCGTCCTCCGTGGTGGTTGGCCAGCAACGACCGCTGGACGGTTTGGCCTCGGCGGCCTTCGCAGCGGCTTGTGATGGTCTTATGACGGCGTCACAGTGATGACCACGTGCAGATTGATCAGACAATGTTTCAAGGGCATTGGCGCCCAAGACGGCCGGCTACGGAGATCGTAGCCCCAAGAGGAAGAGGCGCCGGCAGTTCTGCCCGGCAACCCGATGGTGGAAGATGGGATAGGAGGGAGGTAGAAGAGAAGGAGGGTTGGAAGGTAATACTTCTTTCTTATTCCTCAATGATCCTATTGCTTTTAATATATAGGCTTATAGCCAACTAACAAGGAAACAAACTCAATCTTATCTCTAACAACTCAATCTTATCTCTAACAACTCAATCTTATCTAACTGATTATTCTCCTAAAATCTTGCCTAGCCCCTCATTGTGGGCTGTTGCGCCCGATCCTTGGATCGGCGCTGGTATTTCCTCGATGAGCAGCTCATCCTCGAGCTGGAAATCCGGGTAGCGATCGATGGAGTTGTCAATGTCTTCCCATGTTGCCGATACTGCTGTTTTCCCCCTTCCAGTGAACCAGTAGTTCTCGGACACCTCTGGCCAAGCGAGAGCGGAGAACATGCTCTTGTTCCGGCACCGCTGCGCCATTGTGGATCCGTGGCCGCGCTGGTAGCGAGCCGGGGGGTGTGCCGACAAACTTTTTGAAGAGGCTCACGTGGAACACGTCGTGGAGACGAGGTCGAGGAGGTAGCTACAACCTGTAGGCGACATCGTTGATGACGGTGGTGATGCGGTACGGCCGGTAGAAGCGTGGCTTGAGCTTTCCTGATGTCGGTAGTTGAAGCGATGAGGCAGCCCGTTGGTGTAGTCGTAGCCAGACCCAGTCGCCCACCTTAAATTGAACATCCCTGTGATGCTTGACGTAGTGACGCTTGTAGATGGCTTGGGCTTGCTCGAGGCGGAGACAGACATCAGCTAGGAACTCATCTCGTTCCGCCATAGTCTTTGCTACCGCTGCCACCCGTGTTTCCCATGTTCATAGGATCGGATGGATGGGGGGTCATGGCCATAGACCACCCAGAACGGCGTGTCGCGGAGCGCGGACTGATAGGCGGTGTTGTAGGTGTACTCCGCCCAAGGTAGCCATCGAAGCCATGCCGAGGACGATCGCCGGTGAAGCAACGTAGGTACATAGTGATCACTTTGTTGGCAGCTTTGTCCGTCGGACTGGGGATAAAAAGCCGAAGTCATGTGTAACTTGGTGCTGACGAGCCGCATCAGCTCCCTCCAGAAGATGGAGGTGAAGACGGGGTCCCGATCTGAGACCATGGACTGGGGTAACCCGTGAAGGCGCACGATCTCGGCGAAGAAGACCTTTGCCACCGACTCCGCCGTGTACGGGTGTGCGATGGTGATGAAGTGGCAGTACTTGCTGAATCGATCCACCACCGTTAGGATGACAGACTTCCCGCCAACACGTGGTAGCGCCTCGATGAAGTCCAGCCCAATGTCCGTCCATACCTCCGTGGGTACAGGTAGAGGAAGGAGCAGCCCGGCCGGATGTAGATGGTCGGATTTGTACCATTGGCAAGTGGTGCAGGAGCGGACGTAGTCCTGAACTGCTTGTCGAAGGCTGGGGGAGAAGAAATCACAGCATAGTCGGTGTGTACGCTGCACGCCTTCGTGACCGTCGTCGTGTACGGCGGAGATGAGCTCGTGGAGGAGCGGTGAAGTGGGTGGGACATAGAGGTGTCCCTTGAACGTGATGAGTCCGTCGAGTATTGCCCAGAAGTTATTTCACTGGCCATTCGCGATCTCCTCCTTGATTGCCACCAGGGCCGGGTTGGTGGCGTGTGCCTGATGTAGACGATCAATGAAGTCAAAGTCGGGCCCGGAGATGGCGAGGATCGTAGGCTCGTCTGTATCATGCCGGGAGAGAGCATCAGCCACCGTGTTGGTGCTTCCAGCTTTGTACTCCACCGAAAAGTCAAAGCCGAGGAGTTTGCCCACCCAATGGTGCTGTGGTATAGTGCCGAGGCGCTGGTCAAGTAAGAACTTGAGACTAAAGTGATCAGTTCGCACCAGGAAGCGGCGACCCCAAAGGTACGGTCTCCAGTGGCGGATGGCGAGAACAAGGCCGATGAGTTCTCGCTCATAGGCTGATACCAGGTTGTCAAGGGCGTTGGCGCCCAAGACGGCTGGACCCCGGCTACGGAGATCGTAGCCCCGAGAGGAAGAGGCGCCGGCGGTTCTGCCCGGCGACCCGATGGTGGAAGATGGGATCAGAAGGAGGTAGAAGAGAAGGAGGGTTGGAAGGTAATACTTCTTTCTTATTCCTCAATGATCCTATTGCTTCTAATATATAGACTTATAGCCAACTAACAAGGAAACAAACTCAATCTTATCTCTAACAACTCAATCTTATCTAACTGATTATTCTCCTAAAATCTTGCCTAGCCCCTCATTGTGGGATGTTGCGCCCGATCCTTGGATCGGCGCTGGTATTTGCGGCCCCACATGACACAATGGTGGTTTAGCCTTGGTGGCCTTGACCAGGATTGAGTTGGCTCTACAGCAGTGGTGACCACGTGGAGATCTAGATATGGCAATGGTGTGGTTTTCTCGGTGGTCCATGTGGGTCGACGTTGATGACTTCAGGAGCTTCAGTTGGTCCATTGGTCTGTGCCGAGATCGGTTCTGTGGGCATGGCCGGATCGTCATTGGCTGGCAATACAACTTTATGACTAAATAGGCCTTGGTGGTCATAATCTAGTTAATGACATATGGGCAGCAATGAGGTGGGCGTCATATGGTGAAGTCTGTTAGTTAATCCTCAATTCTATGCATTACCTTTGGATGTTTATGAATGTTTTCTGTTGGTAAACACTCCTGACGCACGCTGAGTTTGTGCGGGAAGGTTGCATGCATGGCGCGACGTGAGAACGGGGCTGGAACGTGCGTGGCGTGCATGGCGGGCGACTTGCGCACGTTCCCGGCAATATACACGTTCGATGCCCATCTATTTCAATCAGTAAGAAACCAAAATGATGTGGAACGTTTAGACCACCCACAACCACTTCACGTTTTCCTGGCGATCTCCGCGATCATCGTAATTTCCGTTCAGGTTTACTGTTTTGACCGGCGTCAAGCGCGTACCGGCGGCGTTTCGACAAATGGCATCAGAGCCAGGCTGCATCCGGTTTCACGGTCGTGTGAAGATATGCCTCGACGTCGTTCGGCTTCGCCACCGAAGTGCCAGCTGGGGACGAATGGAGAACGGACTCCTGTGTTCAACTCCGGAGGAAAGGCGAGCATATCGGGTGAAGGCGGGTCAATTGGACTCGCCATTTACTGTGTCACAAAGGAGATCAGCAACGCTGGGACATTCCCAGTCTTGATCAAGATGAATTATCACGACTGGGCGGTGCTGATGAAGGTGATGTTGCAGGCGAGGGGTTTGTGGCTCACCGTCAGCGTCGGAACTGAAGATTTCACCGAGGATTGGATGTCCTTGGAGGTGTTAACGAAGGCAGTTGCACCGGAGCTGATGGGCACGATTGCGTCCAAGGCATCGGCCAAGGTGTCCTGGGATGCGCTGAAGCTGAGGAACATCGAAGCTGATCGAGTCCGGAAGGCGAGAGCGAGCACTTTGCGCCGGAAGTTTGATGCACTCAGGTTTCAGGAGGGTGAAACCGTTGATGATTTTGGGATCTGGATAAATCGGATCACCACCCAGCTTGAGGCTCTCGGGAGCATATACACCGAAGAGGAGATTTTGCGGAGATTCTTGCAAGCTCTGCCTCCGAGGTTTGATTAAATTGCTGCATCTATTGAGACTTTACTTGATCTTGAAGAAGTTTCTGTGGACGAGTTGATCGGCCGGCTCAAAGCTGCGGAGGAATGTCTTGCTCGGGCCGGTGGCAATCCTATCACCGGGCTAAACATGACGGAAGACCAACTGGTGGCCAGACTTTCTTATCGACTCAAGGTTTCGGGCAATTGAGGTGTGGATCATCTGAAGGAAACATCATCTTTCGGTGGAAACCGGCGAGGACGTGGTCATGGACGAGATCCCTCTTAAGGACGTGGGAAGGGGGCCATGGATTCTAGCGGGAGGAACTCGGCGGCCAACGGAGGAAGCCAAAATGGCGCCAATGCAGGGCGTGACAATGGCAAGTCGGTTGGACATGACGACTGCCGCCATTGTGGAAAACGTGGCCACTGGGCACGTGACTGCAAGAAGAAGAAAAGAGATGCTGAGGCTCATGCAGTGCAAGCTGAAAAAGAGGAGGGACCCACTTTGCTCATGGCCAGTGCTGCTGTTGTGGAATCAGGCGAAGGATCATCACAAGACAAAGTGCACCTTGATGAGAACAAGCTATTTGTTCAGTTGGGGGACAAGGAGAACGGGGAGAGTGCATGGTGGATATTGGATTCTGGGGCAACGAATCATATGACCGGGGTACGTTCTGTGTTCTGCAACATTGATACCAAGCTGCAAGGGACGGTTCACTTCGGAGATGGTTCTGTCGCCGGCATTGAGGGGCGTGGCACCATTCTTATCAAATGCAAAACCGGTGATCACAAGGCACTCACCGGAGTGTACAACATTCCACGCCTCACAGCGGCCATTGTGAGTCTTGGCCAGTTGGAGGGAGATGGTTACAAGATTGTTATCCAGGAAGGGTTCCTCAGGCTGTTGGATCAAGAAGGGGTCCAGGTGGCCAAGGTTAAACGTGCTCCGAATCACCTCTATGCCTTGCAACTTGACATTGATCGACCCGTGTGCATGGCGACACTTGGAACAAGTCCGGCTTGGCGTTGGCACGCAAGGTATGGACACTTGAACTTTCGTGGTCTTAAGCTTTTAACGCAAGTTGGATTGGTGAAGGGGCTGCCACAGATCGATCATGTCGACCAATTATGCGACAGTTGTCTCGCTGGGAAGCAACGACGACACTCGTTCCCAAGCGAGGCAAAGTACCGGGCGACAAACAAGTTGGAACTCGTACATGGTGATTTGTGTGGGCCGGTGACGCCGGCAACACCGGGCAGGAAGAAGTTTTTCTTCCTTTTCATCGATGACACAAGCCGGTACATGTGGTTAATCTTGCTGACCACGAAATATGGTGCACTGGATGCGTTCACCAAGTTTCAAGTTCGTGCTGAGGCCGAGGCTGGGAGGAAGCTCGGCACACTGTGTACTGATCGGGGTGGGGAATTCACGGCACGAAGCTTTGTCGAGCACTGCACCAAGCATGGGATCCAGCGACACCTCACTGCCCCCTACTCGCCAGAGCAGAATGGTGTGGTCAAGAGGAGAAACCAGTCGGTCATGGGCATGGCCAGGAGTATGATGAAGGCCTTGTCCGTGCCGGGCTGGCTTTGGGGGGAGGCCGTGTGCACCACGGTCTTCATTCTTAATCGATCACCAACAAGAAGCCTTGATGGGAAGACTCCGTATGAGGTATGGCATGGTGTTAAGCCTTCGGTGCATTTCTTCCGGACATTTGGGTGTGTGGCTCACGTGAAACAGGGAAGTAAGTGCCTTACAAAGCTGGAAGACAGAAGTTCACTCATGGTCTTCATCGGCTATGAAGATGGGTCCAAGGCGTGGAGGTTCTATGATCCAGCGTCAGGACGTGTGCACGTATCTTGTGATGCGATCTTTGAAGAGGATCGGGCATGGGACTGGAAAGTGGATGTGAACGGTGAGCCAACGCACATGGAGTTCGTGGTGGATGGTGTCGCACGGCAGTAGTCCATAGACATATCACAGCCTGGCCAATTTATGTCATCCCCGACTAATGCGACGAACTCATCACCGAGGAGCAAGGAGATACCCACGTGCGGTCTTGAACCTTGCACACCATCTGAGCCGGCATTGCCTGGTGGTGTGGTGTTTGTGTTGCCACCGCCAGGAACACCCAATGTTGATGTTGACACAGATGAAGCACCACGTCGCTACCGGACCGTGGACAATGTGCTCGAACAGCTTACACGGTCCGATCAGGTGGTGGAAGAACTGCTGGCAGCAATTGGTGATGAGCCGACAACCGTTGAAGAGGCTATACAACGTGATCATTGGCGGAAGGCCATGATAGAAGAGGTGACTTCAATCCAGGACAACAACACTTGGTCTCTCGTTGAGCTTCCAAAGGGGCAACGTCCGATCGGTTTGAAGTGGGTGTTCAAGGCAAAAAGAGATCAGTCTGGGGAAATATCAAAGTTCAAGGCCAGGTTGGTCGCAAAGGGTTATGTTCAATGACAGGGATTGACTTTGAGGAAGTGTTCGCTCCGGTTGCTCGAATGGAATTGGTGCGAGTTGTGTTGGCCGTGGCAGCACACAATGGGTGGTTTGCTCATCATATGGAAGTCAAGTTCGCATTTCTGAATGGAGACCTCGCTGAAGAAGTGTATGTCTCTCAACCTCCTGGATTCATAGCCGAAGGGCATGAACACAAAGTCTTGAAGCTGCACAAGGCATTGTATGGCCTAAGACAGGCGCCACGGGCATGGAATTCCAAGCTAGATCAAAGTTTGAACAAGATGGGGTTCAACCGGTGCAAATCGGAGCGTGGGTTGTACACACGACTCAAGAGGATGTCCAAGCTCATTGTCGGGGTATATTTCGATGACTTGTTGATTGTGGAGGGGTCCTTGAAGGACATTGAAGAATTCAAAAAGGAGATGAAGGAGATGTTCCAGATGAGTGATCTGGGACCTTTGTCATATTATATTGGGATCGAGGTCAAGCAAGGGAAGTAGGGTATGGAGCTCGCCAGAGCGCATATGCATTCAAGCTGCTAAAGAAAGCCGGTATGAAAGAATGCAACGGTTGTGCGACGCTGATGGAACCACACCTAAAGCTGTCCAAAACCAGCACCTCAACACCGGTGGATCCAACTCTTTATAGAAGTTTGATCAGGAGCTTGAGGTACCTGCTACACACCCGACCGGATATGTCTTATGCAGTCGGATATCTCAGCCGCTTCATGGAAGAACCGAAGCAAGACCACATGGCAGCACCCAAACATGTGATCCAGTATGTTGCTGCCACTCTCAACTTTGGTATTGTTTACAATCGTGGCAAGGGGGATTTGAAACTACTGGGGTATAGTGATAGCGATATGGCGGGTGATATTGATGATCGGAAGAGCACAACCGGCATGTTGTTCTTTGTTGGGGGCAGCCCGGTGATATGGTTGTCACAAAAGCAGCAAGTTGTGACTCAATCTACATGTGAAGCTGAGTATATTGCTGCGGCTGCTGCAACTTGTCAAGCAATGTGGCTCGGATGCCTGCTTGGGGACGTGTTGAACAACAATGTGGCTGCTCCAATCATCAAGATGGACAATTTGTCAGCGATTGCATTAGTGGATTGCATTAGCAAAGAATCCAGTCTTGCATGACCGAAGCAAACACATAGATGTTAAGTTTCATTTCACAAGGGAATACTATGAACGGGGTGATATCAAGCTCGAACACACCGGGACACAGGAGCAGCTGGCTGACATACTCACCAAGCCACTGGGGAGGCAGCGTTTTGAAGAACTCCGTGAGAAGATCAGCGTGTTGAAGCTTGGCCCGATCAAGAACTTAGGATTAGAGTGAGATTGTTAGTTAATTCTCAATTCTATGCGTTATCTTTGCATGTTTCTGCATGTTTTCTTTTGGTAAACACTCCTGATGCACGCTGAGTTCGTGCGGGGAGGTTGCATGCATGGCGTGACGTGAGAACGGGGCTAGAACGTGCGTGGTGTGCATGGAGGGCGACTTGCGTACGTTCCGGGCAATATACACGTTCGACGCCCATCTATTTCAATCAGTAAGAAACCAAAACGATGTGGAACGTTTAGACCACCCACAACCACTTCGCGTTTTCCTGGCGATCTCCGCGATCATTGTGATTTCCGTTTGGGTTTACTGTTCATTGACCGGCGTCGAGCGCGTACCGGCGGCGTTCCGATAAAGTCATCCTTTAATAGAGGGTGGAGCTCGTTCTTTTTGACGAGGTAACTCTATGTTCTTTCTCATTTCAGGAGAGTCTAGGCATTGTCAACTGGTGATGCAACGTGGCGATCCGATCTTTCTAGTAGGAGTCTTGGTAACTTCATAATTTGGCAGTAATTCTCATTAGGTGATGCTGCTTTTTCTGTTTTTTACGAGGAAAGATTGGCAAGTGCGATGCTATTTGATGAAAATCCGGATCTACTGATCACATAACGCTGGTGTTCGTATGCATCGTATCTTTGCTGCAGGTATCGTCAAATAATGGCTTGGAATAGCTGAAATTCCGCTCGATCCTCTCGAAATCTATATCGAAAGAAATAACCGGACAAGTTCGCCCTTGGAAGTTGGAACAGCCTGAAAGGCATGTGTAGTGCCGTGGTGTTCGCCTAGCTAGGTTCCTGAGAGCTTCGCTGCTCCCCGCCCTCGTGTTACAGCGCCTCGTGAACGGCGGAGTCACTGCACATGGTGCCACCCAGCGAATTCGTATGCCGTGCTTTTTAACGTTTTTACCTTGTATATGCTGCCCATCTTTTACTGCTACCCCAGTCCTTGTCCTGATTCGTACTCCCAGTTCGAGAGTAAACGTACATTACTTCCTCTCTTGGCGAACCTTCTGCAGCTAGGGCACTGCATGAGAGTTTGCCATGCACAACTCTCAGTAAGAACAAGGAAAATAATTTTACTGTGCTCGAAATGTGTCTGAGTTCTTGTGGTTTGTGTTGTGTGCGTGCCTTCTAATTCTGGCCTGGCTAGCTCTCTCTAATCATTTGAAAAGCTGCCAGGGTTTGTTACTCGTAGATTCAGAGTGTGAGTGACACACATAAGGACGTGCACCCCTGCTAGTCTAGAAACAATTACCGCTAGCTCTACTCATTGTGCCTTGGATTTACTGTACCATGCATGACAAGGTGTAAGGATGAAAAGAGGGGGGCAAGATGGAGGCAGGATTGCAAAATGTGGGCTCCTCTGGACATGTATTGTATGATCCCTACCCTTCTCACTGTTAGACTGTGTAATTAAGTGGGCTAATCAGGGGCATTTTAGTCCTTTGTAGGAGATTAGGGTTAGGGGCAGTTTAGACTTTTTCCCTCACCTAATCCCTCTATATAATGTGCCCTTGACCCTCATATTAATCCATCTTGTTTTTCCCCTCTATTACGGTATCATTAGCTAGGATTGATTAGGATTAGGGCTTAACCCTAACCGTAATGGCCCAGCCGCCGCCACCCTGGGCTACCGCCGCCACCGCACCCGCTGGCGTGCCGCCCCCGCCAGCGCGGCACCCGCCAGAGCCGCTGCAGCCAGCCCTGCTGGCGTGCCGTCCCACCCTGCTGCCACTGGATCTGCAGCCGCCGCTGCAGCCCCCGCCGGCACGCCGTCCCACCCCACCGCCACTGGATCTGCAGCCGCCGCTGCAGCCCCAGCCGGCGTGCCGCCCACCGGAGCCATCGCCGCCAACTCTGCTGTTGCGCCACCACCCCTCCCTGCTGTCGTGTCCACGGGTCCCGTTGCTCCGCCCCGCCATCCGCCGCACCTCCTGACCACCGCGCCGCCCCCTACTGCGGGCGCAGCCGCCGCCGCTGCCACGGTGCTTCCGCCCTGGGTCACCGCCGCCCCTGCAGCAAGGTTGCTGCCACCACCTGGTTTTGGGGCGCCGCCGTCGCTGAGTCTCGACCGGCCGGCGCCATATACGGCCACTACATCTATGTTCATGGTAGGTACTATCTCCGGAGCTAACGACCCTGCCACTACGTCCACTGGCCTCGATGTCGACGGGATCACCACGACATGTGTCCCGCCAGTGATTCCGTTTCCAGCCGCTGACTCCGCGGCTGACAGCGCGGTTACTGACACGACGGGCACCTCTGGCATCACCGCGGCCCTGTCTGTGCGAGCAGGCACTTGCTCTTGCACTGGAGCAGGAGCGTGCCTCTGTGGCCGCCCTTTGGCATCAGCTCGAGGAGAGTACACGAGAGTCAATGAGTACTTCCTACGAGCCCACCTCAGATGTTGGTACGTACTCGGCTTCACTTGTGGCTTCTCTTCATGCACAGGCCGCCGGGATCCAGAACATCCGGACACTTGTGCTGTTTGTCCTATGCTCCGAGTCTACCTCATACGCCCGTTGGCGTGACCTGGTGCTTCTCACACTGAGGCGTTTCCGCCTCGACGACCACGTCCTCCAGGATGGCTCTTCGGTGGATGTCTCCTGGATCAGCATGGACAGCCTGGTCCTGTCCTGGATCCTTGGCTCCCTCTCTGAGGAGCTACAAGACATCGTCAAGCAGTGCGGTGGCGGCACTGCTCGTCGGGCATGGTTGGCCCTTGAGCAGCGCTTTCTGGGGAACCGCGCGACTCGAGCCCTCCACATCAGCGCTCGGTTCCAGAACACTGTCCAGGGTGATCACTCCGTCTCCACCTACTGTCTAGAGATGAAGGGCATGGCGGATGCTCTACGTGACCTTGGCGAGCCGATCACTGACAGCGCTCTCATCCTTCGGGTCCTTCAGGGCCTGAATGAGCGCTATTGTCACCTACGGGCGTGGCTACTCCGTCTGGAGCCACCCCCTACCTTCGAGAAGGTATGGTCTGACCTTGAGCTTGAGGAGATCACTGTAGGAGTGTGACACCCGGTTCCAAAAATAGAACCAAGTGAATGCATATGTGTGCCCAGGATGTTCATCACACATACACATGTAATCCACAAACTGAATTCAGAATATAACTACGAATAAATAGGATTTAATTACTTTATTACAATGACTCAATGTCTCACTCATGAATGTCTATCTTATTCTTGCAATGGAAGACTCTAAACGACAGCGGAAAGTGACTAAAGACAGCAGGATCCATCTTCGACTCCACAGGCATGTTGACGGTAGTTCGCACACCTAGTACTCCATGTGGTACTCGAAGGACTCATCTCCTGTAGCTGATGTTTATGTGATAACGCAGGGGTGAGTACATGTCGTACTCAGCAAGTGCGGGAAAAGTATGACATGTAGCTTTTAACAAGGTATGGAATAAAAAGGCTCATTGCAGTAAGCAAATTTTATTACACAAACATGATAAAAACAACAACTATTTCTAGGTGAGTTTAATCCCATCATAACCAAGTTAAATCCGCAACATTCCTTCATCATAATTAACCATTTATCAAATCTCATCCAGCCATTAATCTTTCTCAAGTTCATCTCACGCTCATAGATATTCATAACAATCTCATATTCATATAGCCAAAACCAAACTCATTGTTATGACTCAAAACAGTCCCAAAACCAATCCTAATGACCATACCGAATAACCATCCCAAGTTTTCCTTCTAATCATGAAAGTTGGCCAGGTGCTTGTGACCGGAAGCACAACTATCATGATAGTTTTACACTCTACAGAGGTGGCACCACTTTACCCACAAGTTCTTGATTTCGTCACCCATCAGCGACTGCAGAACCTCCATTATACCAGTACACAACTGTCGATGTATGGCCAAGAGGTCACAAAATAGCCCTTACAAAGGGGCTACTAGATGTATGGACCCACTGAGGTTTCACCGGCAGGCTCGAATCACCATTCTCTTGTGCTATGCAGTTCCTAGGGTAGTCCTCCTCGACTCCCATTCCCCACGCCATCCAACGGTCCATAACAAGCTAGCAACACACCTAATTAGTAAGCTAAGCCGCACCTATACTTGGCCTTGTGGTGGCACTGTTTTCCTGGCATATTCTCGCATGAACCGGTCCTTAGATCTATGGCAAGAACCACCATCTCATCCAGCAACATTCACGAACCAAGCTTGCCAATATCTCCCCGATTCCATGCCCATTAACATCATCAAGATCTCATCATCATTATTCATATGAGTGCAGTAGCTAGACATGTTTTATTTCAGCTTCCCACACCCGTGAATTAAGCGAAGCAAAAAGGAAAAACGACCATAACCAACTCATCAACTCTCCCGGCGACAAAGATGGTCAACAAAACTAGTAAACTCCTATAAAAGGGTGTCCCATCAAGTTGACTCAAGCATACGAGTTTTCGCAAACATAACAGTTTCAAAACATGGGATCAATATGGTCAAGGGGCACTTGCCTTGCTCCCGTGGCTCTTGTTGCTCAATCGTCTCGAAGTTTTGGTGCTGTAGGTCCTCGTAGATGGCCTCTTAAGCTTGTCCTTCTACTCATGACTATGCACATACAAAATTCACAACAATCAATCATCATACACAAACTTTACTCAAGATGTAATGGGGTAGATGAATGCAAATCCTACGGTGTTGTTTTATTAAATCAGTTTGTACGTGTTCTTGCAAGTTTTAATGGGCTTTCATGGGGATTTATGATGAACAAGAGTGTAGGGATCAAGTGTGGGCGTGGTGATGATCTTTACTCAAGATCTAGATCAATTCCACCATCAAAAACCGATCAAAACACGATCTGTCCACACGTAAAAGTTTCTGCTCGAAGGGGGCGAAGAAAACGGATGCGTAGAAACAGCGGCGAAATTGTAAGATGGGTAATGGGGACCTACCTCTCTTCCTCCTTGTGGCAGGGTCTTTCTTGTAGCAACGGCAGCAACGGGGAATTTCTCTATGGAGGATTAGAGCAGGACAGATCGTCAGACTTCTTCTCCGGCGACGGCGAGGCGTGACGGGGCTCGACGGCGGCCAAATTCTGGCAAGGGGGGAACTTGGCGACTTGGCAGCAAGAAAGGGGGCTTGGCAGCAGGGGGGACGTCCAAAATAGAGAGGATTTTGGCCAGGGGGTGGGGGTTATATTTATAAGGGGCAAAAGGGAGAGTCCTACTCCAATTGAAGCTCAAATAAGATTCCTATTCAATGTTTTTGGATCTTAACAAAATTATCTCTTATGGTGCGGAAGCCTTGGGATTTTATCCCCAAAATGTGGGAAAAATTCCCCTTTTTGGGAATTGGGGAATTTAGAAATTTGGGGGGAAATTTGCGGAAATTTGCGGAATGACTCATTTTAGCTATCTTTTTCCCATTCCTCACCATTTCTATGTCACTTGCTCCATTTCTACATTCTCCTCTCCATTTCTATGTCCCATTATCCAATTCTACATTCCCCTCTCCATTTCTATGTCCCATTCTCCATTTCTACATTCCCCTCTCCATTTCTATGTCTCATTCTCCATTTCTACATTGCCCTTCTCTATTTCCATGCCCCATTGTTCATTTCTATATTCCCTTCTCCATTTTTGCGGTTTTTCCTCAATTTCTATGGTTCCTTCCTCCATTTCTATGGTTCTTTCTCCATTTCTATGGTTCCTTCCTCCATTTCTATGGTTCTTTCTCCATTTCTATAGTTCTTTTCTCCATCTCTATGGTTCTTTCTCCATTTCTATAGTTCTTTCTTCATTTCTACTTTTATAATGTTTCTCTACATGAAAAATGTATGCAATGCATGGAAATAAATTTGAGGGTGTTACAAACCTACCCCCGTTAAACTGAATCTCGCCCTCAAGATTTGATAGAGTGGAGAATAGATGAGGGAATTCTACCCTGAGATCTTCCTCACGCTCCCATGTAGTTTCGGCTTCCGTGTGATGGCTCCACTGTACCTTGCCAACGGATCATTTAGTTCCTCGTGACCCTTTCCTTCACATCCAAAATTTTGACGGGGTGCTCCGCGTAGGTCAGATCCTCTTGAAGCTTGAGCTCATCCATCGGTACTTGTTCTTCCGGTACTCTTAAGCACTTCTTGAGTTGGGATACGTAAAACATGTCATGCACGTCGGAGAGGTGTGTTGGCAGCTCTAGTTGATAGGCTACTTCTCCTCGCTTGCCCAAAATCTTGAATGGCCCGATATAGCGAGGTGCTAACATGCCTTTGACGCTGAACCGTCATTGGCCTCGGATAGGCGATAACTTAAGATACACGAAGTCTCCCACTTCGAAGGTCAATCTTCTTCGCGTAATGTCCGCATAAACTTTTTGTCGTGACTGAGCAGCCTTCAAGTTTTCTCGTATTGTTTGGACTTGCTTCTCGGCGTCTTGCAGCACTTTGGGTCCAAACACTTGGCTTTCTCCGGTCTCATTCCAGAACAGTGACATTCTACACCGTCTACCATACAGTGCTTCGAAAGGTGACATCTTCAAGCTGGCTTGATAGCTGTTGTTGTATGAGAGTTCAGCATACGGCAAGCTCCTATCCCAACTACGCCCATGTTTCAATGCGCAAGCTCTCAACATGTCTTCCAAAATTTGATTTGTCCTCTCAGTTTGCCCGTCGGTTTGCGGGTGATAAGCGGAGCTGAAATTCAGTCGTGTACCCATGGCTTCATGCAGCTTCTTCCAGAACCTAGAGGTAAATTGAGAACCCTGATCTGAAACTATCCTCTTCGGAACTCCATGGCGACACACGATTTACTCCATATATAGCTCGGTTAGTTGTGCAATGTTGTACTTGGTTCTAAGAGGAAGGAAATGGGCTGTTTTCGTCAATCGGTACATGATAACCCAAATAGAGTCGTAACCCGATTGAGTATGTGTCAATCCAACGACGAAATCCATGCTGATTTATTCCTACTTCCACTCGGGTACTTTCAATGGCTGCAACAGTCCAGCAGGTCTTTGATGTTTGGCCTTCACCCGTTGGCACGTATCGCATAAGGCAACATATTCAGCGATGTCCCTTTCCATACCATCCCACCAATAGCAAGTTTTCAGGTCTTTGTACATCTTTGTACAGCCGAGGTGTATGGAATAAGGTGAGTCATGTGCCTCCTTTAATATCGTGTCGCGGATGTGCTTCACGTTAGGCAAACAAATCCATTTCCCTAACCAAAGCGTGCTTTTCTCGTCTTCCTTGAAATCCTTTTCTATGCTTTGTAGGATTCTTTCCTTGATTTCCTCATCCGTTGCTTGGCCATCTCATATCTCTTGTTCCAGCGACGAGTTCAGTTCTATCACCTCCATCTCGTTCAAGAACCCGAGATGTAACCGTTCAAACTCCTTGCGCAGCTCGGGTGGCAGCTCCCGAACCGTGAGTTGGTGACATGCTCCCTTTCGGCTCAATGCATCAGCTACTACATTGGCCTTTCTAGGGTGATAGTTGATTCCAACATCATAATCCTTGATGAGTTCCAATCATTGACGTTGCCTCAAATTCAGATCCGTTTGCGTGAATATGTACTCGAGGCTTTTGTGATCCGTATAGATCTCACATCGGTGGCCAAGGATATAATGCCTCCAAATCCTCAAGGCATGTACCACGGCTGCAAGTTCCAAGTCATGTGTGGGGTAATTCTGCTCGTGTTTCTTTAGTTGTCTCGACGCATAGGCTACCACTTGTCCTTCTTGCATGAGCACACATCCAAGCCCTTGTCTTGATGCGTCACAATATATGCCGAAGCTTTTGCTCACGTTCGGCAATACCAAAACCAGCGCTGTGGTTAGTCTCTTCCTGAGCTCCTCAAAGCTTTCTTGACACACTGGTGTCCACTGAAATGCTTTTCCCTTCATTAGCAATTCAGTCATAGGCTTCTCTATTTTGGAGAAATCCTTGATGAACCGGCGGTAGTATCCAGCCATCCCAAGGAAACTCCGAATATCTCTCACATTCTGTGGTTGATTCCACTTCAAAATATCTCCCACCTTTTTGGGATCAACCGACACTCCTCCTTCGGAGATAATGTGGTCTAGGAATGATATCTCCTTTAGCCAAAATTGACACTTGCTGAACTTAGCATACAACTGATGCTCTCGCAGTTTCTGCAACGTCAACCTCAAGTGTTCTTCATGTTCTTCCACGCTTTTTGAATATACCATGATGTCGTTGGTGAAAACCACGACAAACTTGTCCAAGTACTCCATGAAGACCTTATTCATGAGGTACATAAAGTATGCAGGCGCATTCGTCAATCCAAATGACACAATGGTATACTCATACGAACCATACCGTGTTCGAAATGCAGTCTTGGGTATGTCGGAGGGCTTAATCTTCAGCTGGAAGTATCTCGACCGAAGATCGATCTTGGAGAAAATTCAGGCACCTTTCATTTGATCGAATAGGTCCTCTATCCGGGGCAGCGGGTATTTATTCTTGATCGTCACTTCGTTGAGAGACCTATAGTCCACACACATCCTTTGGGTTCCATCTTTCTTGTCCACGAAGAGCATGGGGGCTCCCCATGGTGACGAGCTTGGGCGTATAAAACCTTTTTCTAGCTGCTCCTGAATTTGCTTCTTGAGATCCACTAGTTCATTAGCGGGCATCCTATAAGGCCTCTTCGCTATAGGTGCAGTTCCGGGTACTAAATCAATAGCAAATTCAATGTCCCGATCAGGTGGCATACCTGTAAGTTCTTCCGGGAACACATCTGAATATTCTCGAACCACCGGAATACTTTCCAACGTCGCTTCTTCGATGTGGTTCAACGCTGCCTTCTCGGTTGCCGGTTGGGCTGACTCAAACTCAATACGAGTACCGTGCTCACTTTTCAACTGCATGATCCTCTCAGCACATTGAATCACTCCGCTGTGCTTGCTTAACCAATCCATTCCAAGTATTATGTCAATCACTTGGGAATCCAAGACAATAAGGTTGGCAAGAAAGTCTACCCCCTTATTTTAAGGCTTACTTTCGGACATACTATATTAGTAGGAGCTAGAATTCAGATTTGAAAGAAGCGATTTCCCAACTATATGCATCAAGGTGTATGAACTAAGCAACTTTCTTTGTTAATATCAACCTATATGAGGATGTGAACAGGTGCCGAAGCATCTCACATCTCTCTACTATGTGTGGGATATGGACATTCGCCGAAACATCCCACAACTCACACTAAGCACACAAACACAAGCAATCATCATAAAAGTTTAGCACATCACTCTTATTCAAGCTACTACGATCTAAACGTTCCTATTACAGCTTTAGTCCATGGAAACCTAAACTTAATCGTGAGAACCGGTGTTGTTCTCGCCGTGTGACAGGGGTGGTCCATACATGGGCGCACACCATGGTGAGTAGGCAGTCCATGTTGGGATAGATGACACTGGTGCTTCATTTGTTTCTGCGTTGGCACGAGTCTCCTCTTGTTTCTCCAGCAAATACAGCTTCTTGCGGAGGTAGCAGATCTCTTCTTGTGCGCTTGCGTAGCGGTTTCCTAACTCCACGAGCAACCTCTGAGACTTGTCAGCAGCTCGTGGGTTGGAAAGAGCTGTTACATGGGGTCCAATGATCTCCCTTGTACCACTCTTCCGATACGGGTGCATCTCAAAAGTTGTGTCCTCAAGCTACCCACGGAAGGCGTAGCACAGTCCAGTGAGTGCATTCCATGCAGCATCATCGATAGCTTCTACCCTTGTAGCTCTCAATGTGGGTGCGAAGTGCCGAGTGACAACCCTACCGTTAGATAGGATGGTTACTTCAGCCTTCCACTCTTCATGTCCGAGACGAGGGACTTTCTTGAGAAGATATTCCGGGTATAGATTGCAACAATCCAGAAATTCTTTGAGCTCCCTAGATATGTGTCCTCCTTCCATTCCGTCGGACCGAAATTCTTGAACTTAATGGTAGGCCCATTCATAACCTTCATTATTGGTCTCAGCAAGGGGTGGCTCCTCCTCGGGTTCATCTCCTCCCGTCATAGCTTCATGAGGCTCCACGGGGTGTAAGCCCGCGTGAAACTCCTCCTGAGGTGCGTACCAATGTCGTTCTCGTGGATCATCCTCCATATCATTTTCGAATGGTTCCACCTCTTCCGGATCATCTTCCTCATGCATAGAGCTATTGACTTCCTCTTTATCATGAGGTTCCGTCTTCACCTCCTCCCAATATGGTCCATCGAACACCTCAATGGGGTTAAGTGCACTCCCACGTGGTGGTGGATGAGTCTTTATGCGTGTTGTGCTCCTAATCACCGGCATCTATAAATGAGAAACTTTAGAGAAGAAGAAAATAACTCCAAAACTTCAAAAGCTATGAAGCAAGAAAATAAAAGTGTTGTTGTCCAAAAGAAGAGAAAAGGAGGGGCTGGAAATAGCACTTTGCAGTGGCTGAATTGACAAGTAAAGTGCAGCAGCAAACAATTTTTGAAAATAGTAGTTTAGAGGGGTGTTCCTATATGTTTTAGAGTGTCCATTCTATCTAGGCTTGTGTGCTACGGTCAACGTGGCTCTGATACCAATCTGTGACACCCAGTTCCGAAAATAGAACCAAGTGAATGCATATGTGTGCTCAGGATGTTCATCACACATACACATGTAATCCACAAACTGAATTCAGAATATAACCATGAATAAATAGGGTTTAAGTACTTTATTACAATGACTCAATGTCTCACTCATGAATATCTACCTTATTCTTGCAGCGGAAGACTCTAAACGACAATGGAAGTTACTAAAAACAACAGGCTCCATCTTCGACTCCACAGGCATGTTGACGGTAGTTTGCACACCTAGTACTCCATGTGGTCCTCGAAGTATTCATCTCTTGTAGCTGATGTTTATGTGATAATGCAAGGGTGAGTACATGTCATACTCAGCAAGTGCGAGAAAAGTATGACATGTAGCTTACAACAAGGCATGAAATAAAAAGGCTCATTGCAACAAGCAAATTTTATTTCACAAACATGATAAAAACAGCAACTATCTCTAGATGAGTTTAATCCCATCATAACCAAGTTAAATCCGCAACATTCCCTCATCATAATTCACCATTTATCAAAACTCATCCATCCATTAATCTTTCTCAAGTTCATCTCATGCTCATAAATATTCATAACCATCTCATATTCATATAGCCAAAACCAAACTCATTGTTATGACTCAAAACAGTCCCAAAACCAATCCCAATGTCCATACCATAACCATACCAAATAACAATCCCAAATTTTCCCTCGAATCATGGAAGTTGGCCAGGTGCTTGTGACCGGAAGCACGACTATCATGATAGTTTTACACTTTGCAGAGGTGGCACCACTTTACCCACAAGTTCGTGATTTCGTCACCCATCGACGACTGCAGAACCTCCATTATACCAGTACACAACCGTCGGTGTATGGCCAAAAGGTCATAAAATAGCCTTTACAAAGGGGCTACTAGATGTATGGACCCACTGAGGTTTCACCGGCAGGCTCGAATCACCATTCTCCCACCCACGGGCCCCCTCTTGTGCCATGCAGTTCCCAGGGCAGTCCTCCTCGACTCCCATTCCCCGCGCCATCCAACGGTCCATAATAAGCTAGCAACACACCTAATTAGTCAGCTAAGCCGCACCCATACTTGGCCTTGTGGTGGCACTGTTTTCCTGGCATATTCTTGCATGAACCGGTCCTTAGATCTACGGCAAGCACCACCATCTCATCCAGCAACATTCACGAACCAAGTTTGCCTAGATCTCCCCGACTTCATGCCCATTAACATCGTCAAGATCTCATCATCATTATTCATATGAGTGCAGTAGCTAGACATGTTTTATTTCAGCTTCCCGTATCCTGTGAATTAAGTGAAGCAAAAAGGAAAAACGACCATACCCAACTCATCAACTCTCCCGGCGACAAAGATGGTTAACAAAAACAGTTTACTCCTATAAACGTGTGTCCCATCATAAGCATACGAGTTTTCGCAAACAAAACAGTTTCAAAACAAAGGATCAATATGGTCAAGTGCACTTGGCTTGCTCCCGTGGCTCTTGTTGCTCAAGCGTCTCGAAGTCTTGGTGCTGTAGGTCCTCGTAGATGGCCTCTTAAGCTTGTCCTTCTACTCACGACCACACACATACAAAATTCACAGCAATCAATCATCATACACAAACTTTACTCTGGATGCAATGGGGTAGATGAATACAAATCCTATGGTGCTGTTTTACTAAACCAATTTGTACGTGTTCTTGCATGTTTTAATGGGCTTTCATGGGGTTTTATGATGAACAAGGGTGTAGGGATCAAGTGTGGACATGGTGATGATCTTTGTTGAGTACTTCTGGAGGTTTAATCAGAGTTTAGTTTCCTTATGTTTCAAGGAAATAAAGCACACATGACAAGAACCAGGGGTGTGTCCTGAGTCACATGTGTTGCACCGAGTCCTAGTGTGTGTGAGGGTGTTTTTGTTATGTTTCAAACAACCCGGGGGGTTTGGGCCATACGTGCATGGCACATGCATGTGCTGCATGCTTTTCAAATTTGTATGGTGTAAAACCCGCGCTGAAGTTGTTGAAAACTTGTGGCTTCCGGCTAATAAAAGGAGGGGAATACGCTGGTGTTTGTTGAGCGCCGCCACAACTCATCCGAGCCATTTTCATTCGGTTCTCCACTTGTGTTTTGGATCTACACCACACCTCTAGACTTCCAACACGATTTGCATCTCAAATCAGTGATAGTTCAGTGAGGAAAACACCCAACAATTGGCATCAGAGCCGATTACGTTGCCTGGAACTGTGACACGGCCATTGAGTGGGCGCTGATGTCGCGGAGGAGATCTTCATCGCCAGCCCGACGTTCATGGAGAGACGTCACACCGCCGGGAGGCACCAGCAGGGCAGGAGGAGGATCAGGGGCATTGGTGATTCATCGCATCACGAAGGAAGTCAGCAGTGGTGGTACGTATCCGATGCTCACAAAGACCAACTATCATGATTGGTCGGCACTTATGCGGGTGATGTTGCAAGCGAGAGGCTTGTGGACTGCTGTGAGCCTTGGCACCGATGATTACATTGAAGATCGGATGGCTTTGGAGGCTCTCACCAAGGCTGTGCCACCAGAAATGATAGGGATCATTGCCGGGAAGGAGTCGGCCAAGATTGCATGGGATGCGATCAAGTTGCGCAACGTTGGAGCCGAACGTGTGCGCAAGGCCAGGGCAAGCACATTGGGTCGGGAGTTTGATGCACTCAGATTCCACGATGGTGAAACGGTTGATGAGTTTGGTGTGTGTATGAGCCGGATCACATCTCAACTTGCGGCACTCGGGAGTGAACGTTCAGAGGAGGAGATTGTCCGGAAGTTCCTTCAGGCGGTACCACAAAAGTTTGAGCAGATTGCGGCCTCCATCGAGACATTGCTTGACTTAAGTGATATGTCCGTTGATGAGTTGATTGGTAGACTCAAGGCTGCAGAAGAAAGGCTTGGTGCAAGCACTTGGGAGGGCAACACGCATGAGAAGTTGCATCTGAGCGAAG
Organism: Neostapfia colusana; assembly: GCA_030760725.1. Classification (NCBI taxonomy): domain Eukaryota; kingdom Viridiplantae; phylum Streptophyta; class Magnoliopsida; order Poales; family Poaceae; genus Neostapfia; species Neostapfia colusana. The sequence goes on along the minus strand of JASWHV010000050.1, from coordinate 349,899 downwards.
AAGAGTTGCTTGCAAGGTTGTCGACACGTCTCAAGATGTCCGGGGGAACTGGACAGGAACGGCACAAAGACTCATTTACACCGAGGAAAGATCATGGTCGAGGATGTGGCCATGGTCGAGGTAACCGTGGTGGTGGAAACTCAGGCCGTGGAGTGGCCAAAGATGAGTGCCGCTACTGTGGTAAGAAAGGTCATTGGGCTAGAGAGTGCAGGAAGAAAAAGAAGGATGAAGAGGTGAACACAGCTCAAGTTGATCATGAGTTTGAATCCAGCCCCTTGGTGGCGTGTGCCAACACCAAGGCTGATCAATACATGTCCCTGGAGGAGGTATGCCTCAACAATGATATGTTACATGTTCAAGTTGGAGACATGGAGGGAGGAGGCAGTACCCGGTGGATCCTGGACTACGGTGCAACAAATCACATGACCGGGAAACGGGATGTGATCACAAAACTTGATAACACGGTGCATGGTACTGTGCGTTTGGGAGATGGCTCATTGACAGAGATTGATGGCCAAGGAACTGTGGTGTTCCAAGGTAAGAGAGGTGGTCGAAAGGAGTTGGCTGGGGTCTACCTTATTCCTCAGCTCAAGGCAAACATCATCAGTCTTGGACAGCTTGAGGAGGAGGGACACCGAATCTTGATGGTGAATGGTTATGTCAAGATTTGGGATAAAGATGGAACCCCTGTGGCAATGGTGAAACGGGGAGGGAACCGGTTGTACACCATTGATCTTAAGGTAGTGCAACCAAGGTGTCTCATGGCACAAGGGTGCAATGCAACATGGATGTGGCATGCAAGGATGGGGCACTTAAACTTTCGGAGTCTCAGAAGACTTGCCGAAGAGCAACTTGTGTATGGATTGCCAACCATCACTCAAACTGAGGAGAAGTGTGATAGCTGTTTGGCTGGGAAACAAAGACGTCAACCATTCCCATGCATGGCAAAGTACCGAGCTGAGAAGAAACTTGAACTTGTGCATGGAGACCTCTGTGGACCAGTGAAGCCAGCAACTCCAAGAGGCAGCAGGTTTGTCTTTCTTCTTGTGGATGATCTCAGTAGATACATGTGGGTGTTTTTGATCAGCACAAAGGATCAAGCTATGAGTACTTTCATGGGTTTTCAATCAAGTGTTGAAGCTGAGGCAGGGAGGAAGATTGGAACTTTTCGCACAGATCGTGGTGGAGAGTTCACAGCTCGGGCTTTTGTTGAGTATTGCACCAAGGAGGGTGTTCAACGTCATTTAACAGCTCCATATTCTCCTGAGCAAAATGGTGTGGTTGAGAGAAGGAACCAAACTGTTATGGGAATGGCAAGAAGCATGTTGAAAGCAATGAATATGCCCGGTTGGTTCTGGGGGGAGGCAGTAACCACAGCAATGTATGTGTTGAACCATTCTCCTACTCGGAGTGTTGAGAGAAAGACTCCATATGAGGTATGGCATGACAAGAAACCTAGTGTACATCATTTGCGCACTTTCGGTTGTGTGGCACACGTGAAACAGGGAAGCAAACGCCTTAGCAAACTTGAAGATCGAAGTATACCAATGGTCTTCATTGGATATGAGCAAGGAAGCAAGGCATGGAGGTTTTACAATCCAAACACGGAGAGTGTTCACGTGTCACGTGATGCTGTGTTTGAAGAACCGCCCATGGAAGTGGGATGCAGCTGAGTCAAGTGAAATGGTGAATGATGAAGACATCTTTCGGGTAGAATACATCTTTCATGATGAGAACCCTGGTGGAGTGAGTTCTTCCTCTTGTGACACAGGTCAAGGTGACAAAACCCCAGCTGAGGGAGTGTCTTCTATGACACAACTGAAGCAACAAGCATCCAAGGATGTGGAGTTTGTGTCACCTCCTTCCATGTCACCAAAAATGGATAGTGAGCTAAAAGAAGCACCACTTTGTTATCGTTCCATGAGAAATATTTTTGAGGAGGTGCCAAATTGTGAACCAGAAGAAGGAGGAGTAGATGAACTTCTTGTTGTCATAGGTGAAGAGCCATGCACAGCAGAAGAGGCCTTGAGGGTCAAGGAGTGGCGCATTGCCATGATTGAGGAGCTCACATCCATTGAAGAGAACAAAACATGGTCATTCGTACAACTTCCGGAGGGTTATCGTGCCATTGGCTTGAAATGGGTTTTCAAGTTGAAGAAATATGAACATGGGAATGTCATACGTCACAAAGCAAGGCTAGTTGCAAAGGGGTATGTGCAGAAGCAAGGAGTTGATTTTGAAGAAGTTTTTGCACCAGTTGCCAGGATGGAGTCTGTGAGGATTGTGTTAGCTGTTGCAGCTCATTTTGGGTGGCATATTCATCACATGGATGTGAAGTCAGCCTTCTTGAATGGGAGTCTAGAAGAGGAGATCTATGTCACTCAATCTCCGGGTTTCATAGCTGAAGGCAAGGAGAAGTGGGTTTTAAGACTTCACAAGGCATTGTATGGCTTGAGACAAGCTCCTCGAGCATGGAACTGCAAACTTGATGAAAGTCTCAAGCAACTCGGTTTCACACGGTGCAAATCAGAACATGGCTTGTACACTAAGTTTGGAGGTGAGGCAAGGCTCATTGTGGGTGTGTATGTTGATGACTTACTGATTGTGGGAGAAAACATGGAGGAAATCAGTCGGTTCAAGGAGAAAATGAAGGACAAGTTTTGCATGAGTGACTTAGGAAGCTTGTCTTACTATCTTGGTATTGAAGTAAAGCAAGGAAGACATGGTATTGACTTGTGTCAAGGAGCCTATGCTGCAAAGTTGCTGGAAAGAAGTGGGATGATAAATTGTAATGGGTGTGCCACTCCCATGGAATCCCGGTTGAAGCTTACCAAGAGAAGTACAGCTCCACTCACTGATCCAACCACTTATCGCAGCACAATTGGTGGACTCAGGTATCTTTTACATACTCGGCCTGAACTCAGTTTTGGTGTTGGGTACCTAAGTAGGTTCATGTCAGAACCTCAAGAAGAACACATGGTGGCTTTGAAACATTTACTTCGGTATGTGGCAGCTACAATGAGATATGGCTTGTCTTACAATCGAGGTGAAGGAAGTCTTGAGTTAAGAGGTTATAGTGATAGTGATTTTGGGGGAGATGTGGATGACAGGAGAAGCACAACAGGAGTCATATTCTTCCTGAGTGAAAATCCTATCAGCTGGTTATCCCATAAGCAAAAGGCTGTGGCAAAGTCCACATGTGAAGCTGAGTATGTGGCTGGAGCAGCTGCAGCAAGTCAAGCTGTTTGGCTCAGGCATGTGTTAGAAGAAGTAACAAGAATTCAAGTACCTCCACCAGTGATTAAGATGGATAACACAGCAGCAATTGCTTTGGCAAAGAATCCAGTTTTGCATGATAGAAGTAAACACATTGACATCAAGTTTCACTTTGTCAGAGAATGTGTTGATAGAGGAGAAGTCATCTTAGAGCATGTTGGGACAAAAGATGAGCTTGCTGATATCCTCACAAAGCCACTGGGACGTACACATTTTCAGGAACTTCGTGAGAAGATTGGAGTTCAGGAGATCAAACCTCAGAAGTAGGGGGAGATTGTTGAGTACTTCTGGAGGTTTAATCAGAGTTTAGTTTCCTTATGTTTCAAGGAAATAAAGCACACATGATAAGAACCAGGGGTGTGTCCTGAGTCACATGTGTTGCACCGAGTCCTAGTGTGTGTGAGGGTGTTTTTGTTATGTTTCAAACAACCCGGGGGGTTTGGGCCATACGTGCATGGCACATGCATGTGCTGCATGCTTTTCAAATTTGTATGGTGTAAAACCCGGGCTGAAGTTGTTGAAAACTTGTGGCTTCCGGCTAATAAAAGGAGGGGAATGCGCTGGTGTTTGTTGAGCACCGCCACAACTCATCCGAGCCATTTTCATTCGGTTCTCCACTTGTGTTTTGGATCTACACCACACCTCTAGACTTCCAACATGATTTGCATCTCAAATCAGTGAGAGTTCAGTGAGGAAAACACCCAACAATCGTGACTCAAGATCTAGATCAATTCCACCATCAAAAATCGATCAAAACACGATCTGTCCACACGTAAACGTTTTGCTCGAAGGGGGCGAAGAAAATGGATGCATAGAAACAGCGGTGACATCGTAAGATGGGTAATGGGGGCCTACCTCTCTTCCTCCTTGTGGCAGGGCCTTTCTCCTAGCAATGACAGCAACGGGGAATTTTTCTATGGAAGATTAGGGCAGGACAGATCGTTGGGCTTCTTCTCCGGCGACTGCGAGGCGTGACGGGGCTCGATGGCAGCCAAATTCCTGCAAGGGGGGGGGGACTTGGCGACTTGGCAGCAAGGAAGGGGGCTTGGCAGCAGGGGGGACGTCCAAAATAGAGAGGATTTTGGCCAGGGGGTGGGGGTTATATTTATAAGGGGGAAAAGGGAGAGTCCTACTCCAATTGGAGCTCAAATAAGAGTCCTATTCAATTTTTTTGGATCTTAACAAACTTATCTTTGTGGTGCGGCAGCCTTGGAGATTTTATCCCCAAAATGTGGGGAAAATTCCCCTTTTTGGGAATTGGGGAATTTAGAAATTTCGGGGGAAATTTGGGAATGGCTCATTTTAGCTATCTTTTTCTCATTCCTCACCATTTCTATGTCACTTGCTCCATTTCTACATTCCCCTCTCCATTTCTATGTCCCATTCTCCATTTCTACATTCCCCTCTCTATTTCTATGTCCCATTCTCCATTTCTATATTCCCCTCTCCATTTCTGTGTCCCATTCTCCATTTCTACATTCCCCTCTCTATTTCTATGTCCCATTCTCCATTTCTACATTCCCCTCTCCATTTCTGTGTCCCATTCTCCATTTCTACATTGCCCTTCTCCATTTCTATGCTCCATTCTCCATTTCTATATTCCTTCTCCATTTCTGTGGGTTTTCTTCCATTTCTATGGTTCCTTCCTCCATTTCTATGGTTCTTTCTCCATTTCTATGGTTCCTTCCTCCATTTCTATGGTTCTTTCTCAATTTCTATGGTTCTTTTCTCCATTTCTATGGTTCTTTCTCTATTTCTATAGTTTTTTCTCCATTTCTATAGTTCTTTCTCCATTTCTACTTCTTTTATAATGTTTGTCTACATGAAAAATGTATGCAATGCATGAAAATGAATTTGAGAGTGTAACAAGGAGGTTCTACTGGCTCCGGGTCTGCCACAACCTTTTATGGATCTCGGCAGTCCCCTCGTCCACCCTCGCCAGCTGCTGGTGGACCACCGTCACAACCACCTTCCACGTAGGTCAGATCCTCTTGAAGCTCGAGCTCATCCATCGGTACTTGTTCTTCTGGTAATACATCTGAAAATTCCTGAACCACCGGAATGCTTTCCAATGTTGCTTCTTCGACGTGGTTCAACTTTGCCTTCTCGGTTGCGGGTTGGGCTGACTCAAACTCAATACGAGTACCGTGCTCATTTGTCAACTGCACGCTCCTCTCAGCACACTGGATCACTCCGTTGTGCTTGCTTAACCAATCCATTCCATGTATTATATCAAGCCCTTGAGTATCCAAGACAATAAGGTTGGCAAGGAAGTCTACCCCCCTTATTTTAAGGTTTACTTTTGGACATACTATATTAGTTTTCATCTCTCCACCGGGAGAATTAACCAGCATAGTATATTTCATGTGTGATATGGGCAGATTATACTTGGCAACATACTTGGATGATATGAATGAATGCGATGCTCCGGAATCAAATAAAACAGTAGCTGGGTTGGATTTGGCAAGGAACATACCAATCACGACGTCCTCAGCCTGTTGCGCCTCCTCAGCGGAGACATGATTCACGTTACCACGAGCAAAGTTCTGCTGCCCACGATTTCCTTGATTAGCTCCTCCGTTTGGCCGTGGGTTCTGCTTGGGCGCGTTGCTTGGCTGTCCAAGGCTTTTTCCTCGGGCACTGACTTGCAAAGTGTCCCGTCTCTCCGCATGCAAAGCATGCCTTATTGCCCAAGACAGCAGGAACGTTGGGGCGAGGGTGGTTTTGGGCATAGGCGCCCATGTTGGGACGGGGCGAAGGAGGCAAAGGCATACGGGGTGTCTGCATAACAGGACGTTGCTGTGGTGGTTGATTAGGGCGAAAAGTAGAAGCAGACGAGCCATACTGCGGTGCAGCTGGGGGCATGAAACGGGGACGTACATTGCTCCCTTGTGGTTGGTATGACATCTTTCTCTTGCCCTCTTGCTCGATCTCACGGATCTTGCTCTCAATCACTATAGCTTTGTCAACTAGCTTCTGGAAGTTTGCATAGTCATTGTTGAGCAGTTGAACTTGGATCTCATTGTTCAACCCTCTCATGAACAAGTATTGCTTCCTTTGATCCGAGTTGACATCCGCGGGGGCATACCTTGACAGCTGCGTGAATTTGTTGAGGTACTCATTCACGCTCTTCCTTCCTTGGCGAAGACCTTCGAGCTCTTGCCTTTTTAGCATCATGACTCCAACTGGGACGTAATGAGAGCGGAAACTCTCCTTGAACTCAGCCCAAGTGATAGTCTCCTGGTCGACATGAGCATTGCAAAGAGCGTCCCACCAGTCAGCGGCTGCTCCCATAAGTTGGTGCGATGTGAAGAGAACTTTCTCCTGATCATTGCACTGAACAATAGCAAGCTTCTTCTCCATGGATTTCTACCAATCATAGGCCTCCATGGGATCATTATCTTGTGCAAAAGTAGGAGGTTGAGTCCTCATGAACTCTCCCAGTCGGTTGTGAGCCGGCGGTGGTGGCGGTGGGGGTGGTGGTGGTGCAGGAACGGGGTTAGGATTGTTGTTGTCGCTGGCTTGCAGCTGACCCAAAGTTTGGATCATGGCTTGCATGACCTGGTTCTGCACAGCCATCAACCGTTCAAGGTTATTTGCACCAGCCCCGGGGTTAACATTCCCAGGAACTTCAACGTGGCCATCCTCTTGTGGTTCCTGGTTGCCACGAACGTTCCTCCTTTGTCGGCTGGCGTTTTCCCTCACCATCTGTGAGACAGAGTTGAATAGAATATAAGTTTAGGTTGATCCCCCTAACTATATGCATCAAGGGGTATGAACTAAATAACTTCTTTTATTAATGAGGATGTGAACAAGTGCCAAAACACCTCACATCTCTCTAATATGTGTGGATGTGGACCTTCACCGAAGCGTGCCACAACTCACACTGAGCACACAAACATAAACAATCATCACAAAAGTTGAACACACCACTCCTATTTACGCTACTACGATTTAAACGTTCCTATCACGGCTTATTCAATGGGAATCCTAAACTTAATCATGTGAACTGGTGCTGTTCCCACCGTGTGACGGGGGGTTATGCATCGGACACCTCAATGGGGTTAAGTGCGCTCCCACTTGGTGGGTGTCGAAGTGTGCAGTCGACACTTCCCCCGGGCCTGCTCTGGGCAGCCCGCGGAGGTTCTTTTTCGGAGGGGCTAGTCACTCACGGAGAGCTTATGCGTTAGGGACGGAAGGAGAAGGTTGACACAGAGATTTTTTACGTGGTTCAGGCCGCCAGAGCGTAAAACCCTATGTCCACGGTGAGCAGAGGTGCTTGTTGTATTGCCTGAGTGTTGAGTGTGCAAGAAGCCGAACAGAGTTTGAACCACTAGAGTGCGAACCCTTTGTAACGTTGCCTACCCGATCCTTTTATATCCCAAGGCTCAGGCGGCTTACAAAGTGGGCCCGAGACCCGACAGGTGGTCCCGGGGAGATTGCCTGCCATCTACCGTATCCTACAGTTACGCCGGTAGTTGTCTCTGGCGTGGGCTTCTGAGTCTTCATCTTGCCGCCCTTCCCACGCCGCAAGCTAGGCGTAGTGGTTGATGACAGCAGGGGCAGCAGGGGATGTCTTGTCGCTGTGTTTATTGGTGTAGAGCCTCTGACGCGGCGTGCTAGTCTTCACTGCGATGCGACTGGGCACAACGGCACCTGACAGCGGCGTGCTCCGCGTCTCAAGGCGTGGGTCTTGAATACCTTGTACGGACAATGTATGGCGTGTCTTTACTCTTGCTGCCTACCACGCGGGGGCAGGTAGCGCTGTTCTGCTGGCCACGTAGCGGGCCCGGAGCTCTCCTCTAAGAAAAGGAAGGTTCGGCCCCGCTGGACACGTGGAGCCTTCGGAGCTCTCCCCGCAGAGGGGGAAGGTCCGGCTCTGCTGGCCACATGGCGGGCTCGGAGCTCTCCTTTGAGGAGAGGGAGGTCCGGCCCCGCTGGACACGTGGAGCCTTCGGAGCTCTCCCTGCGGAGAAGGGAGGTCCGGCTCTGCTGGCCACGTGGCAGGCCCGAAGCTCTCCTCTGAGGAGAGGGAGGTCCGGCCCCGCTGCACACATGGAGCCTTCGGAGCTCTCCCTACGGAGAAGGGAGGTCCGGCTCTGCCGGCCATGTGGCGGGCCCGGAGCTCTCCTCTGAGGAGAGGGAGGTCCGGTCCCGCTGGACACGGGGAGCCTTCGGAGCTCTCCCTGCGGCGAAGAGAGGTCCGGCTCTGCCGGCCACGTGGCGGGCCTGGAGCCCTCCTCTAAGGAGTGGGAGGTCCGGCCCCGCGGGACACGTGGGGCTTTCGGAGTTTGCCCCTGTGGAAGGGGCAAAGTACTTAGGTGATTTCCCCTGTGCGCGGGGGTACCCCATATTGATGGTACCGACAGTGGCCCCTGTCTCTTCTACTTCGCGCACCTTCTCGAAGACCCGCTATGACCGTCGCTGGAGCACGAACAGTCGTGGGATCGTGGGGGCGTTAGCCCTGCTTGATGGCTGCTTTCACTGCAGCGGTTCCCAAGGCTGCCACTACTACACATCGCAGCGCCTTGTCAGGAACCACCAGGTTCTCCGCCTGGGGGCTGACAACCTGGTCCACCGCTTCTGTAGGACGGCCTGGGCCCGCTTGTCATGGACTCCTGGGCTTGGGGCTGAAGCGGTTATCCCAAGCGGCGTATTCGAAGAGTTTCGAATCGCTTTGAATCGAGTATGGGAAGTTTAAAAGGGGTTCTTATCTGCATCACAGGCTTCCCTTCAGACTTCCCTTCTCCTGAGCCCTTCCTTGTTTCTTCGAGCTCTTGCGCCTTAGTCTTCCATGGCTTCCAACCTGCCTCCAGAGAAAAAACGTTCCCGGTCCTCTCCGGCAGCGTCGTTCGCGCCAAGCCAGGAAACCGGGGTACCTTCGCGTCCTTCTTCTGGAGGTGTCAGTTCGTCGGGTGGCGACCCCAAGAGGCCTCGGGCCTTCCATTCTGACGGGACTCCACTCGAGCGGCAGCGGTCCGAGGGGCACCGGGCGTCCCGTCCTCCTTCCTCAGGCGGAGGAGCTCCGAGGGGGGACGCTGGTGTTGCGATGTCCAGGGGCGAGCCGAGGGCTCAGGCGCCCCGGGCCTCAGGAACTGGATCGGCGAGCAGCGCTAGAGGCGCCGCCGGCGGGGGCCCTACTGCTCCACTTCCTAGGGGGGGTCCGGGTGCACCCTCTGTTCCGCCAGTCCGGATGCCTGCGGGGCAGGCCCCGGTGGCGATGGCAGGCTCCGGCGGACCCGCCCCGGCTCGGAAGCCAGGGTTCCATCCCGTTGGAGCGCTCGCATCCCTCGGTAAGTGTTGCCCTTACCGGGTTCCAGAACTTGCGTTCTTTTCTTCTTTCCTTAACCCGAGAGCTTCCCATGCTTGCAGGGACTCATCGGGTACCGGTAACGATTCTGTTCCCCGGCCATCCCCGGTTGACGGGAGATATGTGCCGCAGCGTCCAGAAGCTACGGCGGCTTCGCCGGCCCCCAAGCCGGTGCAGGCTTCTTCTGTGCCAGTCGGACCAGCTCCTGCGGTGGCGGGGGCAGCACCCACTCGTCCTCCTTCGCCAGCTTGGAAGCCGGCGGTTGTCGAGGGCTCGGCGGGGCCGGCTGGCAGCGTCCAGCCCTCCAGTGTCGAGGTGGGAGGAGCAGCCACGATTCCTTTGGTGGGCAGTGAACAGGGGTGCATCGAGAGCGGCCCCACTCCAGTGCCGACTTCTCTAGATCGGCGCCTCATCCCGGTCGCCGAGATGCCGGCATCTCCTGATGACGACGTGATGGAGGAGGTCGGGGTGCGGCTTCGGCCTCTGCCGCCCCGCTGCCCATGGCGGACGCCTTTGAGCTTGCCCAGACGAGCATCCGGCAGGTCCTGGCCGCGCTCGAGCGTGAGCAGGAGGTGCTGGCCGGGGAGAGGAACCGCCTCCTCAGCTGGGGTCACCTCTTGAAGCAGCGGACTCTGGAGGTTAGGGCGGAGCTCGACTCGAGGCGGTCGAGGCTCGATGCCATGGAGGCGCTCCTTGACCTTCAGAAGAAGGCCGTCGACCGCCTGGACTCCGAGACTTGGCGGCTCCACCAGGAGACTCGTGAGGCTCATGCCAAGGCCGAGGCGCACTCCACCGCCCTGGAGGAGCTGTGGCTGAAGCTGGTGCGCCGCGAGCGCGTCACCGCGGATCAGGAGCGCGCCTTGGCGGCTGAGGCGAAGAAGGTCACCGCACGGCTGGTGGCTGGTGAGGGTGACCTAAGGGCCCGAGCTAAGGAGATGGAGCTTCGGGAGGCAACTCTGGCAGCGAGGGAGGAGCAGGTCTCCCGGGAGTGCCAGACGGTGCTGGACCGGGAGCTGGCGGCCGACTTCCGGGCATCGGAGTTGGAGCGGCTCACCCAGGGTCTCCAGCTTCGGGAGGGCTCTCTTGCGGCCAAGGAGAAGAAATTCTCCGAGGAGGGACTCGACGCCCTGCTGACAGTCTGCCAAGAGATGGAGGAGCTCCAGGTTTCACGGTCCATCGAGGCCCGAGTGGTCTGGAGCTTTGTCGACCAGGCGCGGTCCGCCCTGGTTCCCCTCGGCTTCAGCCCGGTGAGGACGGAGGCTCCGGCGCAGAAGGTTGCCGAGGCGATCTCGGCGCTTGAGTCCATCAGCACCAAACTGGACAGGCTCTAAGCGGTGATCGCCGGCGAGCTCGAGGCGGAGGGACGGGTCCTGGCGAAGGAGGTTGCCACGCACGTGCTATCGTGCTTCCGGAGCCGGGTTCCCTCCCTCTCTCTGGAGCCAGTGAGGCAGGGTCCCGTCGCAGAGCGGGAGGAAGTCGCCAGGGCCGAAGTCGGGGATGTGACCGCCCTCGTAGCCTCTAGGTTCTGGTGCGAGTCCGGGGACTCTTAGGCCTTGTACCTTTTCTTTTTCTTTGTTTGTTGAGTCTGTAGTCCAGCTCATGGAGCCTTGAATGAATGGACTCTTGATTATTGTGTCTTATCTTCTTCTTGGCTTGGCCTGCCCGAGTCCTTAGCTCCGCAAGGAACTCGGAGGTCTTCACCAATCTTGAAGTCTTCCACAGACACCTTCTTCAGGTCCTTGTTGTGTTAAGGGCCCAAGGGGTCTTCGGAGCTCGCCCCATGAGGATGGGGGGAGGTCCGGCTCTGCTGGCCACGTGGCGGGCCCGGAGCTCCTCTGAGGAGAGGGTGGTTCGGCCCTGCTGGACACGTGGAGCCTTCGGAGCCCGCCCCTGCGAAGGGGGCGAGATCCGGATCCTCCGGTCTTGTGCTAGAGTAGTCAGGAGCTCCGGTCTCTCTTCGCGTGGTCCCCATAGTGGCCCCCTAGTAGGTGTGGCCAATGGATTGGGCACACCTACCATACTCCTGCGGGGGAGCTAAGGCCAGGAGGTCCTGCACACAAGTAGGGGAACCGTAATTCTCCTTGGGGGCTCTCCCCTCCCTATCTCATAGTCTTATTTGGCTTACGGTCCCGGTCCGGTATACGGGGCTTAGGCAATTCAGTGCGCTCGGCGCTGGGAGTCCGGCTCCCTCCGAGGTCAGGGTACGACTGTCCGACCCCTAGTACTGGACCGTAACGCCGGGGAGGCAGAGTGCATAGGCTTTCGGTACGGGACCAGGCAAAGCAGGCTGTACTCCCCTGGACCTCCGAAGGGCAGGGAACGCACGCTTTGGGTTGGAACCAGACAAAGCAGGCTACGCACCCTAGACCCCCCATGCACAGCGCAGGCTTTTCCTGGAGGTGACCAACTGGCATCGCAGCACCTGACTGGGGGAGGCCCGAGAGGCCCCCTGGCCATTGGCAGGTACCTCAAACGTGACCATCTTCGGTAGGATAGCAAATGCCGACTAGGGATGAGAGTGGGAAAGGAGAGATAAATGTACGGTGAGCATACATGGAAAGTGTGGTCATAAAAATTAATGCATAATTTAAATGAGCACAGAAGGAAGAGCGTGGTAGAACAGGTTTTTCCCTGTATGAATGTCCATAGGAGGAAGACAGGCTAAACATGGAGGCAACGACCACCCCATTATGAGGGGAAGCAAGATCCTACGCGCTTAGGGTCGGAACCAGGCCAAGCTGGACGTAGTCCTGGACCGTCCCCTGGGGCTTAGTTGCTCCGAGCGCTGTGCCTAGACTCTATGGGATCTATTACAGAAAGGAAAAGACCTGTGCTACCGATGCTCTGGGGATAGAACTTACAGTGGTGTTGTATGTTCCAAGGGTTCGGGAGCGGATCCCCATCCTTGGTGGGGAAGCGTGCGCACCCGGGGCAGCAAACTTTTGTGACTCGGAAGGAACCTTCCCAGCTGGGGGAGAGTTTGTCGGTCCCTTTGTGAGAAAGTATGCGCCGCGGCACTAGGTCGCCTCCCTGGAGCTCCCGGACACGCTTGGTCCTTTGGCGGTAGGGCCGGGGCGCCTGCCGGGACCGTGCGTTGCGGAGCGTTGCTTGTAATCGTGCCTCGTCGACGAGGTCGATGTCTTCACGCCGGAGTTGGTCCTGCGCGTCTTCTCCCTGGAGCCCCGGGGTATAATCCTCAATTGGCTCAGGCTGACAAGAGGTAGACGGGCCTGGACTCTTCTTGGGGGACCCAGGATGTCTTCCTCCATTGGCTCAGGCTGACAGGAGGTTGACAGGTCCAGGGCGGCCCCCAGGAGGCGAGGCCGAGGCACGGGGGCGTGCGCTCGGGTGGAGCTGGCCCGGCTCTGCACCGCCGGGGGCCGGTGCTCGGGCTGCTGCAAATGCTTGGAGCTTTTCCAAGGCTGAAACTGCAGCAGTGCGGTCTCCACAGATCTTGAGGATGCCTGTTGGTGTAGGAATCTTCAAGATGAGGTAGCCGTAGTGGGCTACCGCCATGAATCGGTACAGGGCTGTCCTGCCGATGATGGCATTGAAGGGGAGATCGATCTCCGCCACATCGAACAGAATGTATTATATCCGGTAGCTATCCGGTGCTCCGAAGGTGACCGGAAGGCTGATGTTTCCGTAGGGGATGACTTGTCCCGGCCCTACCCCTGAGAACGGGCTCGAGGGGGTGAGCTTGGCCATTGCGATTTGCAGCTTCTGGAAAGCTGCACGGCTGATGAGGTTCAGGCCGGCTCCGCCATCTACCAGAACGTGGTACATCTTCACGTTGGCGATGGTAGGGGCTACCAAGAGCGGTAGCTGGCCGGCCCGAGCCATCTTCTTGGGGCAGTCGGTGGCGTCGAAGCTGATGGGGGTCCCCATCCACTTGAGGTGCGGTTCTGCACTTGGGACAGGAGCCACCGAGGCCACTGCTCGGCGCAGAGTCTTGACTGCGCTCCGAGACGAGGGGTCAGAGGACCCGCCGTAGATGACATAGAGTGTCTTCCGGCGCTCGTCGTCGCTGGAGCTGGAGCCCTCGTGGTCGTGCACCACTTTACGGCGCGCTGGGGCTCCTGGAGCTCCATCTGCTGGTCAACGTTGTCGCGGGCGTCGACCTTCTACTTGCCCTCTCTCTGACGGAAGGGAGGGGCGTCTGCACGTAGTTGCTTCCCCTTGCGGAAGCGCTCCGCGAGCTTCTGGATATCCCGGCACTCAGCAGCAGTGTGGCTGCTGGTGTTGTGCACGGGGCACGGCTCGCCGTGGTCACCGTCTGGGGCTGGTGACTGTCGCGGCCTTTTGTCGGGGCGTGGCCCCCGAGCTCCGGTGGGTGCTGCATCTGCAGCAACTAGAGCTTCGGTCGGCAGCATGATCTTGCTGCCGGCCTTCTTGACCTTCCTGCCGCTCCCATGGGGAGCATCACTTGGTCTGGGCTGTTCTCCGGCTTCGGAGACTGGCTGTGAGTGCCAGTTGCGCCCTTATGCTGCCCTGGCACACTTGTCCGCCAGGCTGAAGAGCTCTGAGACGTCGCGCACTTCTCTGGTCGCGAGCTTCTCGAGCATCTTCTTGTCCCTTACACCCTGCCGGAACGCCACCACCACAGAAGCATTTTGGATGTGGGGGATGGTATTCCTCACCTGGTAGAACCGCTGGATGAAGGAGTGCAGAGACTCTCCGGGTTGTTGTTGGATGGCGTGGAGGTCGAGCTCCGTGCCAGGCCGGGTGTAGGAGCTGCCGAAGTTCACAGTAAACTGCCGGCAGAGCTCTCCCCAGGAGGTTATGGAACCCTAGGGGAGATTCATGAGCCAAGACCGTGCTGGGCCGGTCAAGGCGACGGGGAAGTAGTTGGCCATGACGGCCTCATCCCCTCCTGCAGCAAGGATGGCGGTGGAGTAGATCTGGAGGAACTGCGCCGGGTTGACGCTGCCGTCGTATTTCTCTGGCAGGTGTGGCCGGAACTTGCGCGGCCACTTCGCGAAGCGAAGGTGTGGAGCCAAAGCTGCACACCCTGCTCCTGTTGCTGCTGGTGTTGGTGCCGCGAACGCTTGGTCCGCTGCTGGCACCATGTACCCCAGCATGGGCAAAGGTGCGCCATAAACTGGGGGCGCCATTTGCAGGGCATATGGCTGAGGCATATGCTGCATGGCGTATGCCTGGGGCAGAGATCGCGTAGCGAACGTCTGCGGCCCAGGCTGGGTCGAGGTGGTCGACATGCTGTCGCCTGCCTCTTGGTTGCGACGCCTTTCTCACCGTCGCTTGATGACCACATAGGCATCTTTGCCCAGGTGACGTCGTTCCAGCTCCGACCTCATGTCTGCCGATGGAAGCCTGGTGGAGCGAGAATCAGCCGTTTGCCCGTCAACCGCTGGCGTGCGCGACAGCGACACGGCCGGTTGACTGGGACGTCGTCCCCGCCGAAGCTGAGGGTTGGCGGCGGCGACGACGAGACGGTCTACGTCGTGAATCCACTGCTGGGTCGCTGTCTGAGGCACGTCCCCAGCAGGTGGATTGCGTAGAAGCGCTCGTGCCGCAGCTAGTGCACTCCCATGGGAGACACTCAGCGCTGCAGCAGATCTTGGGCTCGCTGGAGTCTGCGCTGCCGGAGTCGGCTGCTGGTTTTCAGCTTGCCCCGACACACTCCGTCCCGAGTGTGTCGAGATGTAGTCCCCGCTGGTCACCGTTCGTCAGGAACGTGGGTGAGGAGAGCTTGCCGCTGAAGGAAGCTTCGTCATCTTCGTCGGCGTAAGCTTGTCGCGCAAGGGAAAAGCCCCTACCTGGCGTGCCAAATGTTGAAGTGTGCCGTCGACACTTCCCCCGGGCCTGCTCTGGGCAGCCCGCGGAGGTTCTTTTTCAGAGGGGCTAGTCACTCACGGAGAGCTTATGCATTAGGGACGATGGAAGGAGAAGGTTTATGCAGAGATTTTTTATGTGGTTCAGGCCGCCGGAGCGTAAAACCCTACATCCACGGTGAGCAGAGGTGCTCGTTGTATTGCCTGAGTGTTGAGTGTGCAAGAAGCCGAACGGAGTTCGAACCACTAGAGTGCGAACCCTTTGTAACTTTGCCTACCCGAGCCTTTTATAGCCCAAGGCTCAGGCGGCTTACAAAGTGGGCCCGAGACCTGACAGGTGGTCCTGGGGAGATTGCCTGCCATCTACCGTATCCTACAGTTACGCCGGTAGTTGTCTCTGGCGAGGGCTTTTGAGTCTTCGTCTTGCCGCCCTGCCCACGCTGCAAGCTAGGCGTAGTGGTTGATGACGGCAGGGGTGGCATGAGATGTCTTGTCGCTGTGTTTATTGGTGTAAAGCCTCTGACGCGGCGTGCCAGTCTTCACTGCGATGCGACTGGGCACAATGGCACCTGACAGCAGCGTGCTCCGTGTCTCCGCGCCTTGGGAAGGTGCGGGTCTTGAATACCTTGTACGGACAAGGTATGGCGTGTCTTTACTCTTGCTGCCTACCGCGTGGGGGCAGGTAGCGCTGTTCTGCTGGCAACATGGCGGCCCCGGATCTCTCCTCTGAGGAGAGGGAGGTCCTGCCCCGCTGGACACGTGGAGCCTTCGGAGCTCTCCCCGCGGAGGGAGGAGGTCCAGCTCTGCTGGCCACGTGGCGGGTCCGGCGCACTCCTCTGAGGAGAGGGAGGTCCCGCCCCGCTGGACACGTGGAGCCTTCGGAGCTCTCCCTGCGGAGAAGGGAGGTCTGGCTCTACCGGCCACGTGGCGGGCCCGGAGCTCTCTTCTGAAAAGAGGGAGGTCTGGTCCCGCTGGACACGTGGATCCTTCAGAGCTCTCCCTGCGGCGTAGGGAGGTCCGGCTCTGCCGGCCACGTGGCGGGCCTAGAGCCCTCCTCTGAGGAGAGGGAGGTCCGGTCCTGCGGGACACGTGGGGCTTTCGGAGTTTGCCCCTGCAGATAGGGCAAAGTCCTTAGGCGATTTCCCCTATGCGCGGGAGTACCCCATATTGAGGGTACCGACAGTGGTGAATGAGTACTTGTGCTCCGGATCACCGGCATCTATTAATAGGACATGAAAAAATTTTGAGAAGGACAAAGAAACTCCAAAACTTCAGAAGTTATGGAGCAAGGAAGCAAAGGTGTGGCTGTCCAAAAGAAGAGAAAAGAAGGGCTGAAAATAGCACTTTGCGGTGGCTGAATTGACAAAGAAGTGCAGCAGCAAGCAATTTTCAAAAATAGCAGTTTAGAGGGGTGTTCCTATGTGTTTTAGGGTGTCCATTCTACCTAGGCTTGCATCCTACGGTTAATGTGGTTCTGATGCCAATCTGTGCATTCTACCTAGGCTTGCGTCCTACGGTCAATGTGGTTCTGATGCCAACCTGTGCATTCTACCTAGGTTTGCGTCCTACGGTCAACGAGGCTCTGATACCAATCTGTGACGCCCGGTCCCGTAAAACACAGAACCCAGTTAATGCATATGTGTGCCCAGGATGTTCATCACACATACACATGTAATCCACAAACTGAATTCAGAATATAACCATGAATAATAGGGTTTAACTACTTTATTACATCATTCTCTAACTTATTCTTGCAGCGGAAATCTCTAACTTATTATAGCAGCGGAAGTCTCTAAACGATAGTGGAAGCAACTAAACACGGCAGCGGCTCCATCTCCAACTCCACAAGCAAGTTGATGGTAGTTCGCACGCCTAGTACTCCACATGATCTTCGAAGTACTCTTCTCCTGTTGTTGATGTTTGTATGATAATGCAAGGGTGAGTACATGTCGTACTCAGCAAGTTCGGGAAAAGTATGACATGTAGCTTACAGCAAGATAGGGAATAAAAAGGCTCATTGCAGAAACTAAAGTTTATTTCACAAACATGATAAAAACAGCAACTATTTTTAAGTGAATTCGATCCCAACATATATCCGATTAAAACAGTAACATACCTCCATCATAATTTACCACTTATCCCGTCTCATCCAGCCATTAATCTTTCTCAACAACATCTCATGCTCATAACAACCATCTCATATTCATATCCATCTCACAACCGAAACCAAAACTCATTATCATGACTCAACAGTCCCGAAACCAATTTTCAATGACCATACCATAACAAAACCAATGACCATCCCAATAACCATCCCATCTAATCATGTGAATTGGCCAGGCACTTGTGACCGTAAGCACGGCTATCATAATAGTTTTACACTCTTAAGAGATGGCACCACTTTACCCACAAGTTTGTGATTTCATCACCCGTCGGCGACTGCAGAACCTCTATTATACCAGTACACAACCGTCGGTGTATGGCCAAGAGATCACAAAATAGCCTTTACAAAGGGGCTACTATATGTATGGACTCACTAAGGTTTCACCAGCAGGCTCGAATCACCATTCTCCCACCTACGCCCCCTCTTGTGCCATGCAGTTCCCAGAGCAGTCCTCTCTCGACTCCCATTCCCCGCGCCTTCCACGGTCCATAAACAATCTAGCAACTTACCTAATTAGTCAGCTAAACCGCACCCATATTTGGCCTTGTGGTGGCACGGTTTTCCTGGCATGTGCTGGAATGAACCGGTCCTTAGATCTACGGCAAGTAAACCACCATCTCATTCTACCACATCCACGAACCAAGCTTGTCTAGATCTCCCCCGATTCTATGCTCATTATCATCATCAAGTTCTCATTATCATTATTCATATGAGTGCAGTAGCTAGACACGTTCTATCTCGCTTCCCATATCCCGTAGATTAGTGAAGCAAAAAGAAAAAAAACGACCATACCTGACTCATTAACTTTCCCGGCGACAAGGATGGTGGACAAAGGTGTAAGGATTAAGTGTGGACGTGGTGATGATCTTGACTCAAGATCTAGATCAATTCCACCATCAAAAACCGATCAACACGTGATCTGTCCACACAAAAAAGCTTCTGTTCGAAGGAAAACAGATGCGAAGAAAACCGCGATGATGTCGTAAGGTGGGAATGAAGACCTACCTCGGCCTTCCTCCTAGCAATGGCAGCAGAAAAGTTCATCGGCTCTCTTCCGGCGACGGCGAGCGTGATGGAGCTCGTCAGCGGTCTCACCGGTGGCTGGACTCCGGCGAAGGGGGTTAACTCGGCAAGTTGGAAGCTAGGGCCTCTAAGTCATCGACTCGGGAGGTGAAAAATAGGTACATGGTTGCGGCCAGGGGTTTTGGATTTTATTTATAAGGGGTGAAAGAAGAGTCCTACTCCGATTGGATTTTAATTAAGAGTCCTATTCAATTTGTTTTGGATCTTAACAACTTATCTCCAATTGATTTGGGTGTGGTAGCTGCGTGGAAGAGATCATGTCGGTTTCCCTAGTACCGGGTATTCTCGCGCGCACAGGAGAAAAACCGCTTAAGGATCTCGTCACCTCCACAGGGTGAGCTCCGGACGCACCACGTGTCCAGCGGGGGCCGGTCCTTGCTTCTTCTCATAGGCGAGCTCCGGACCTGCCACGTGTCCAGCGGGGCGGGGCCTCCATTTTCCTCAGAGACGAGCTCCGCGTGCGCCACGTGTCTGGTGGGGCGGGGCCTCCCTTTTCCCTCAGAGGCGAGCTCCGTGTGCGCCACGTGTCTGGCGGGCGGGACCTCCCTCTCCCTCAGAGGCAATCTCTGGGGGCGCCACGTGTCAGCGCCGGACCTCCCCTCTCCTCAGAGGCGAGCTCTGAGAGTGCCACGTGTCCAGCAGTGCCGGACTTCCTTTCTCCTCAGAGACGAGCTCCGAGGTCGACACGTGTCCAGCGGGGCGGACCTCTCGGAGGCGAGCTCCGAGAGCGACACGTGTCCAACAGCGTCAGACCTCCCTTCTCCTCGGAGGTGAGCTCCGAGGATGACACGTGTCCAGCAGTGTCGGACCTCCCGGAGGCGAGCTCTGAGGGTGACACGTGTCCCGCAGTGTCGGACCTCCCGGAGGTGAGCTCCGAGGGTGACACGTGTCCCGCGGGGTCGGAACTCTCGGAGGCGAGCTCCGAGAGCAACACGTGTCCCGTGGGGCGGACCTCATCCCTTCCGCAGGGGTGAGTTCCGAAGTCGACACGTGTCCCGCGGGCTGGGCCTCGCTTCTCTGCAGAGACTAGCTCCGTAGTCAACACGTGTCGCGCGGGGCTGAGCCTCGCTTCTCCGCAGAGACTAGCTCCGAAGGCAACACGTATCCAGTGGGGTCGGACCTCGCCCCTTCTCCTGAGGTGAGCTCCGAGTCTGCCACATGGCCAGCAGTGCCGGACCTCACCCTCTCTGCAGGGATGAGCTCCGAAGGCGCCACGTGGCCAGCGGCCGCGGGAAGTGTCGACGCGCTCCTCGGCGAATTGGAATTGGCTCTTTTTAGCTATCTTTCTTCCATTTTTATGATTCTTTCCCCTGTTCTAATTCTTTTATAATGTTTTTCTATATGCAATGCATGAATATGAAATTGAGGGTGTTACAACAACCTCAGCTCCGTAGACCAGGAAGTAGGGAGTCTCCCCTGTGGCTCGGCTCAGTGATGTCCGGCTAGCCCACGGTGCGCACGAAAGCTCCTCAATCCAGTTGGCACCATGCTTTTTCCAGGTCAGCGCAGGTACGTGTCTTGAGGCCCCTGAGTATCTCAGCATTGGCTCTCTCGACTTGGCCGTTGCTCTCTGGGTGGGCAACGGACGCGTAAGAGACCTGAATACCAAGGTCCTCGCAGTATCCTTGAAATGCTGTAGAGATGAACTGGGTCCCGTTGTTAGTAATGATCCTGTTTGGGACCCCAAACCTGTAGATTATCGACTTGATGAATTTTACTGTGGACTTCTTGTTGATGGTGACTACTGGGGTTGCTTCCGGCCATTTTGTGAACTTGTCTACGGCGACGTAGATGTACCACTACCCTCCGACGATCCTGGGGAACGACCCTAGGATATCCAACCCCCATACTGCAAATGGCCATGAGGGCGAGATCATCTGCAGCGTCTGAGCTGGTGTCTGGATCTTCTTAGCATGGAACTGACATGCCTTGCATCTCTTGACCAGCTTGATGGCATCCAGGAGAGCTGTCGGCCAGTAGAAGCTATGCCGAAAGGCTTTACCGACCATCGTGCGGGACGAAGCGTGGTTGCCGCACTCGCCTCCATGGATCTCTGCGAGTAGCTCGCAACCCTTTTCCCGGGTTATGCACCGCAATAGAACGCTGTTGGCACTACGCAAGTAGAGATCCCCATCCACCAGCGTGACACGACCCCACGGTCTTGTCGAGCCAGGATCACGCTGAGGGGTGCTGCGTTGCACAACACTGGATAACACACATCAAAGATACAAAGTGGAAGCAAAACTTTTATTACATAAAGTGGTTTATGAACATTTTTACATCAAAATAGCTCCAGTCCACACTCACGGGCGTAGACTATGTATCAAGTTCACGTTCAGCCCGTGAACGTGTACTTGCTAGCACACACGCACACTAACACGGCGGCGTGCACGACTCCCACTCGACGGGGTTCCCCTCCTGGGGTTCCGTCTCCTCTTCGGGAGTCCCTTCCTCATAGAACCCTGCAAAAGCTTCAAACACAAGCAGTGAGCACGAAGGCTCAGCAAGTCTGACCCGTCTCTCCTAAATATGGAACTTCTACATGAGGGGTGATAGGTACATGAGGTAAAAATTCATTTGCAAAGGACTCGCCTAATTAGTGGAGCCTTACTTTCAAGTTTTAGCAGCAGGGTGTGGAGAACCTTACGCTAAGGCACATGAGAGAGCCTCAATCAAACAAGAAACACATTTCTCTCATGTACTTTGCCCAAAGTTGAAAAGAACTTTAGTTAGCTCTAAACTACAACAAACCATTAACAATCAAAGTCCATCTTTCAATCAGCAACATTTTAACATGTAACTAGCCTGTTCTTTCTACGTCACGGTACGGTGAACAAGTGGTACTCACTGACCGCGAGGGACGGCTATTATAATCGATTTACACCTGCAGGGTTACCCGAACAATCCGTCACATACGCCCGTACTCGATGTTGCCTACAACAACCATCACGGACGCCGTATGCAACTACCTTTCACCCGTTAGCCAAATGTTGAACCGGTGCAATCGTCCCAAGCAAGAGGTCTCTGCACGCGCATCTCAGTGCCGCCATCCGATTTACACCTCGAGCTCTCAACCTACCCTCTGAACGACCAGCTATGCCTCAACACCCAGCTACCCGAGTTACATCGGTTTCCCGATTCCCATATAGCCGGTAGGTCTTCGGTACTGTTCTTGCTTGTTCAACAGGCCCGCACACGGCTCGGTCCTCAATCGACACAAGTGGAGCTATAGCACACAGGCCCCAAAGTCCTGCTGCCCTTACTCTCCGCTCGGTCTAATTTTTCTTGCCATGTGTATCATGTGCTATCTCTACCCGAGTCGAGTGCCTCTAGCCTATGCTCGCGAGTAGTTCCAACTACTCGACTTGTACCGAATCTTACCCTAACATAGCTTTGCAATAGCTAACGGGGTTTTCAATCCTAGTCCCAACCCATGGTTTTCTTGGCTATGCAATTGGGTTTCCAAACAAGACTCTAATGCAAGGAATCATCATACTCAAGTAAGTGCTCAAAACAATAAAAATTTGTAAGAAGGTTAATGCAAACCGGAGCTTGCCTTGCTGCTCTTGGTCGTAGGCTAGCTGCTCCTCCGGAGTAACAAAGTCTAGGACTTCGGGTTCCTCCTCGACCTTAGCGACTACATGATATATAAGAAGTACATGTATTAAATTAATGCATTTGAATGGACTTTTAAACCTGTGGACCTTCTAAGTCTCACTAGACAAACCCAAAGGTTGTGAAACCTTCACTGTGGCTTGGTTACAACTTAAACATAGAATTGGTCAAGTTTTAGTTGCAGCAAAGCTCATTTGAGCCCTCCACAATTAATCATGTCCTTGACCTTACTTGGAACTCTTAGGGTATTCTAGGGATTTTCATGGAACAAGCCATGACTTTCTGAAAACTAGATTTTCAGAGGGTTCTAATGGAGTTGGTCTCACTTAATTTTAAGGTTCCTAGCTAAAGATATGAGCCACACAATTTCAGAGGAAATTCTGAAAATGTTTCTGAACATTTTCTATTTTCTCTGGAACAGTTTCACTAATCACACCATTAGGTGGATCAAATGAGCTCAAATGGACCTGAAATTTTTATGGTAGTTCAGGGATATTTTGGTGAACATCCCAGCAGAATTTCAGAATTTTCCCCCAAAGGATTCTCCAGTTAAAATTCCAAACAGTTTAAACTTTGAGGAATTAATTCTGGAGAATTAAGGATTTTCATGAAATGAAACTTGATTTGCTGGAAAGTGCTCAGAGAGATGAATCTAAAAAAAATTTGGTTCACTCGATTTGGAGCTTCCTAGCCGAAGTTATGAGGATTTGAAGTTTGAATGAAATCTGAAAATCGGGGAAAAGTTTAAATCTGCCGGGGGCCCATGGGGACACGTGTTGGGCGCGGAGGCGACAGCACACTGAGGCCTACAGGGTTTTTGCGCGCCAGCACATCAGATCCCAGCCGCAAAAACTATGGTTTGAGTTCATATGTGTGGCAAAGACATGAAAAATGGGACTTGCTAAAACTTTTCTTCATTCAAAGTAATACATGGATGAACATCCAACATGAGGCTCACATTTTTCTTTAAAAGTGTTGAACCAATAAGGAGTTAAATACCTCTTTGCATGTAAGTTTAAAATTCAGATTTGAAATTCAAAGTTCACACATAGGGTGGCCAGAAACTTGGAATAAACATGCAGCCCTATAGTTGGGATTATAGGGAAAAGTTTGCTCACAAACTTTTCAATTGTAGGGTGGGCTCAAAAAGGAGTTAAAGAGGAGAATTTGCAAACTTCAACCAAATTCAAATTTGGCAAGCAAATTCAAACTGAATCTGAAGAATTCAAATTCTAGCCCACCTTTTTAAAACTTAGCATTCTGGGGATTTAAAAGATCAGCTTGAGAAGATATTTGGGGAAGAAATGTGGGGTGGGACCCACATGTCATAGAGCTAAAGGGGGAGACTTACTAAGTTTTGCTCTCGGTGGGAGATTTTCCCGAGCAGCTCACGAGCGCCACAGAGGAGCTTGCCGCGCCAGCTCCTGCTGCCGGTCTCCACGCGCTGGCGCCCCGAGGTCGGTCCTGACTGCGTCTTCAACGTGATCGCGTGCCCCCTGGCCGAAGCAAAGCGCAGTTGCCTTCTTCTCTCGCGAGCACACCGAGCAACACGAGCTTCTCCCCCTACGCTCTCGGTCCGATCGGAAGATCGGCAAAACCACCGTGCCTCCTCCTCCCCCGAGCTGCTGAACACTCCCACGAGATCAACCTCCACCTCCCTGACCCACGAGCAAGTGAGCTGCGGCCTCCGGTGCCCGAGAACGACCGCCGCCGCGGCGACCTAATCCGAGAATGTGATCGGGCGCTCATGGACAGCCCTCCACAGGGGGTTTCACGGCCGAGCGATCGCAGCTACAGACGCGCTCGGGTGCGGTGCTGCTCTCAGCCCAAGCTCAGGCCATCCCGTGAAGCATCGCCGGCGAATTTCAAAGTTTTGCTCCGGCGACGTCAACCTGAGCATCCGGTATGGAAATCCAAAATTCTCCACTGCTATTCATTCTTAGCTCGTCAAACTTTGCACGTAGGAGCTGGACTAGCCGGAAATCATATTCTCTTAAGCATTCGTCGCATGAAAACCCTTTGGGGCGACGTATTTTGAGGTCTACCGATCACTTCTCCGGCGGACCCATTTGGTCACACGGCGACAACCCATTTCCAGCCATTCCCGAGCCACTTTGAGGTTGTGTCGACACTCCTAGAGGTACGCTGGTGCTGTAGGGCTCGTCGGCACAAGCTTTTGAGGGCTGGAGACCCCGGGCGACGCTGCCGGACTTCCACAGAGGCAGTTACACGTCGCCGGCCATGTTCCGGTCGTCGGCAGCCCTAGCAAACCCAACAGCCATGTTCCTCGAGGCCCTAAACCCCCTGGCGGCGAGTTGTAGCTCCGGCGGTGGCCGGGAAGGCGGGTCCGGCGAGCTTCCGGTTACTCCGGCGAGGGGGAGCGCGCGGGCGCGAGCGAGAAGCGGGAGGTAGAAGAAAGCTGTGGGCCCTGCCTGTCAGCAGCTCAGAATTCAAATCCGGGATCGGGTGTGGCTGGGATCCCGTGTGCTGGCGCGAAAAACCCCGTGGCCCCGGTGTGGCCCAGTTCTGATTGGTTGGAATTCAAATAAGCGGGCCCAGTGGGATTTTCAATAGGAAAATAATTCCAGACTTAGCTCAATCTTTAGGAATTCATATCTCCCTGTGGAAAACTCCAATTTGAGTGATTCCAATTGGGTTGGATTCATCTCTTCGAATTCTATCCAAATATGAACTCAGATTTGTATGAAAGTCAATATTATATTATGGAAAATTCTTTGAAGGTTTTCTGAAAAAGAATTATTGAGGGAGTTTGGTTTATCAAAAAATACCCAACTTTTTCCAGAATATTCTTTAGCATATTGTTGACCTTCTAGCAAATTTTCAGCTCATTTGAAGATCATTTGAGTAGGAATTTGCTAAAAACAATCTGCTGTGTTCATAAGAGTCCAGAAACATTTTCAGAAAATGTTTCCCACTTCAAAAATCTGTTCTGAGCAATCCATAGCTCCAAAAATCATAGGAAAATTTAGGCAAGCTCTCTGGGACATACTTGGAATTGTAGTTCACTTAGTTCGGCATGAAAATGCACATTACTACAGAATTAATTCTGTTGAGTACAAATGCTTAAAGAATTGTTCTGGGAGAACTACCCAAGTAAAAGGGCTGAATTTTGGACCAGATGACTCTCATGTGATCAAGAACTCACATGTAAATTATCAGCCCAAGATGAGTCCTGGAACTCCCTGTTCTTATTCTCCATACTTGTGTATATGTGGGAATACATAAGAGATATTGTGAGAATTGAGGAGGACACAATATGACTCCACATTAGCTTCAATTTGGCAAGCTAAATCCTTAGGTAGTATAGAACCTGCTGTATTTTGAGGCCATTGGAGTTCTTGTTCTTCAGTTGCACTCAAATCTTTTCAGCTTGTCTATTATGATCATTAGGGAAAATGATTAGTGTATAGCTAAGGCCTTAAGGTCAATTTAGTTTATTTCTGTCCTTTGCACAACAGAGGCAAACCAAGCCATGCTTGGCTTTTCCACCCAACCTCTGTTACTAAGAGATTAATTCTATAACTTCTTTCCATTACATTCTATAAAACATGTGCATATGCATCTCAATAGGAACCACAACGAAGGGGACTCAAAGGAGTGATTCATCGAAGTGGATCAAGCTCCGGAGAGTCAAGGGTGGATCTGCAAGGATACTAACTGCTTATATACGACTACCCTGCAAAACAGGCAAGCTCCGGTTTGCATTTAACAGCTGTTAAGTTTTTATTTTGTATTCACTTTCGGTCAGGATATGAATTGTGCATTAGGTCTAGTGTTTGATACTCCTCTTGCATAGCCAAATAACCCATGGAGTATTGGGTAGGTGTCATTCACCGTGTAGAACTGCCATGCTTAAGTACGGTTTGGTAGAAGTCGAGTGGTGAGATGCTACTCGCAGATTTAGGAACAACAGGGGCATACGGGATTGGTTCGTAATTGAATTAGCAAGTTAAAGTTGAGACCGGAAGGTTGTAGGAGCAGCAGGACATAGGGGCCTGGGTGCTGTAGACCTGTCCGTGTCGGTCAAGGACCGATCCGTATGCGGCCCTGTTGAACAAGTTTGAGTTGTGTACCGGACTCATGCTGGCTATATGGGACCCAGTAAACCGATGTACCTCGGGAAGCTGTCGTTGGGACTTTTCGGGTCGCCTCAGGCGGACGGCCGGTGTGCAGTATGTGGGGAATATTCTCATGACATCTCACGTCGGAAGGTGCACCATGAGAGTAGCTACTGTACGGGGCGACTTGATCGATTCAGCAGGGGTGAAACGGGGGAAAGGCTGCCACGTACGATGTCAGTGATGGTTGTTGTAGGCAACATCGAGTACGGGCGTACGTGTCATGTAGTCCGGGTGTTATTGATTCGAATCACCGTCGCTCACGGAATGGACCGAGCATACTTGTTCTAACAGTCGTGACGTAGTAAGAACTTGCATGAGAAAGGAACTAATCATCTTGATGTGAAGTATTATTCTACCTTGTATTAGAGCTTGATGAATAGGCTAGTGCAAACTCGATTCTTTTATGCCATGAGCAATTTACATCGGGGGAAAGCGTTTCTTGTTTGATTGTGGACTCCCGATGTGGCGTGCCCAGGGTTACTTAAAATGCTGCAATTAATATCTGAAAGTAATGATTCACTTTTAGGCGAGTTTAATTATGCTTATGCCATCCTATGTTAGGTTCATAACCTCACTTAGAGTTTCATGTTTCGGGTGACGGTTAAGTCTTGCTGAGCGTTATGCTCACGGATGCTATCCGAGTTGTTTTGCAGGTAATTGACTCGATGCTTATGAGAAGGGATGCTGATGAGACTCGGGAACCTCCGAGTGCTTACTCAAAGAGCATCCTCGCCGCTGCAGATTGATCTTCGTGTTGCTAGTAAGAAACGTCCGCGGGCTGGACCGTTTCTTTGTTGCTAGTTTAGACATGAGTCGTGAGAGTGATAGTCTTCCGCTGTAGTTTACTCTGATATACTGATTTGTAAAACAATCTTGTACGCTTCCGCGAACTATTTATGTAATATGATGTGTGTTCATCAACCCGTGTGCTGTTGGGTGCCGCATAACATGGCACCACCCGACGAGGTCCTGTGGGGCCGTCTCAATGTATCTCATGAACTCGGTGTTCATGCCGGAGCTGGACAAGTTCGTGGTAGTGTTCATCGACGATATCTTGGTTTACTCCAAGACAGAAGCCGAACACTACTATTAGCATATTATGATGGTGGCAACCTAACTTATTTGTTATGTCGGAAAATCATGCATCTTGGGACGGTTTATGTCTTGGGGGTGCACGTATGCGCTGTCCACCAGTGCGCACAAGCTGAAGGGTGGAGCCCCACGGGTGGCAGGTAACCCGACCCGCTTTAGTATCCTCTACGACTCTTCATGTCGTTTAGGGGTATTCGAGCAACGTCTTCCCTGGCGTGCGTGTTGGGAGACCCCGTCACGTGGTCAGTAACGTGAACACGTAGCTCAAGGCGTGTTTTGCTTGAGAACACCTGGGCGAGTGATGACGGCCAGGTGTACAAACTGTTATGGATACCGGGTTCGGTGTGCAGCCGGACCTGATGATTGAGTGTGGCTTATGTAGGTGCTAACCATGAAAAACCTTAGTGCGTGTAGAACACGTTTGCGAGTGACCGTTTTAGTGCCACCTAATGATACGTGTATGCCGGTGTAATCCGGTTAAGTTTTTCTTTGGTGAGGCAACGTAGTACCGTCATATGTCTTACGGTGCATCGTCACCGTACTACGCTGGATAGTATTCTTACCTATGAAGAAATCATTCATGACTAACTTCCAAACTAAAAATGGATGTGATAAAGCACATATTAGTTACTGAGCTCTTCATTTGAACTAAGTTTCAAAGAAGGGACTTGTTAGGCTTCTTTTGATCTCAAAGACAGAGTGCTCTGTTCAGACAGAAATTTTTCTGGTCTTTAACAGAGCATAACTCTAATTAGTTTGACCAATGGAGGTGTTTGAGAGAGTTCTGGAAAGTTTATTAAGTGCTCTAAAACTTTTCTGTAGAACTCCAGAGCCAAATCCGACACCAACTTGGTTGAACGTCCAGATGAATGCAAACTGTTCAGAAAAAGAGCAGCTGCAAACTTCTCTGGATGTTTCGGTAAATTGGTCATAACAATCTGTAGAAAATTTTCTAAGGGTCATGTAATACACCGTTGGAAAGGTTATGAAACTTACAACGATTTTGTAGTTCATAGTTTGTTCAGAATTGTACCCCAGTTTTATGTAAAACTGTGATGAAAACAGCCACATGCAAAGGAGGTGCTGGCAAATTTTAGCCAGAAATTCTGTCAACTTTGAACAATCCTAACTTTTGTTCCAGAAATGATCTAGGGGCATGTGAGTACTCGTTGAAAATATACTGAAGTTAACTTTAACTTTGGTATTCAACTTGAGTTATGAAAATGCTAATAACTGGATCAAATTCTGGGTTAAGTACATAAAGGTCTGTTCTGTACAGAATGAGGGACTGAATATGTTGGCTTTAGAAAGATGTGTAAACATGAAATTTTGTTATGCTTTCATAAAGTTTTAGCATGTTCATGTTTTACATACTTTCACATACTGCTGAGATCATATTTTGACTCCCCTCACAAATTATCTTTGTGCAGTATGGTGCGTACTCATTCTCCGAGTAGGGTTGATAGTTCTCGTCAAGACAATGATGACTCGACTCCACCACGGGCACCGCCATCAACGGTATGGGCGGATGTCATGGCTCAGATGGTCGAGTCAAGTCAAGAGAACACAAGACTACTCCAAGCCTTGGTACAACAGGGCTTACTCCAGCGTGCACAACAGGACGTTCCACCTCGGAACGCCTACTTGGATTTCTTGGCGACACAACCGCCAATCTTCACGGAAGCCCATGAACCAGTGGAAGCTGATCAGTGGCTTCGAGTTATGGAGTCCAAGTTTGGGGTGTTTGAGTGCGACGAATATCAGAAGACACTATTTGCAGCTCAACAGCTCCATGGAGCCGCCGGCAATTGGTGGTTCGCTTATCTTGCCACTGTTCCGGAAGGCCATCAAGTGGAGTGGACGGAATTTCGTGAGGCATTCCGTGCTCGTCACATTCCTATGGGTTTTATCAAGGCCCAACAGCAGGAATTTAGGAACTTGAAGCAGGGGGACATGAGTGTCCTCAATTATGTCAGGCGATTCAACCTTCTGGCACAATATGCTCCTACTTATGCGACGAGCGAAGCTGCAATGTGTGACTACTTTTTCTATGGCTTGAGTGCCATACTAAAAGAGAAGTTAGCCTTGTTCAATCAAGGCAGTTACACCGAATTGATCAGTGTTGCTCTGCTGCAAGAACAAGCGACACTTGAGTGTCAAGCAGAGAAGAGGGACCGGGATGATGTGCAAGAAGACACACCAGTTGTTCCTCGCAAATACCGTGTGGTGTATCACACACAATCCGATGAAATATGGCAATCACCAGTGAGATCAACTCCGTACAGATTTCCTGCTCAAGAATCTTGTCTTGAAGCAACACCTTTGCCGCAGCAACGAATGACACCTGTGACATCATTGCTGCAGCCGAGTACATCAACTCCTCAACCACAAGTCGACGAAAAACCGGGGAAACCTCCGTGTTCTTATTGCCACCGTTTGGGGCATTTTAAGCAGGAATGCCGGGAGAAGTTGGTGAACAACAGACAGCCATCATCATCAGGTGGTATGCCGCCACCTGCTCCAGTCAACATAACAGCATTGCAATCCGGGAGTGTGCAACATCTTGCTATTGAGGATGTCCCGGAGGGAGCACCGGTGTTAGCGGGCATGTTTACTCTCAAAGACGTGCCCGTGCTCATACTTTTTGATTCCGGTGCAACCCATAATTTTATCAGCAAAACATGCGTGGATCAGCACCAATTATCCACCGATACTCCCACGACGAGTTTTCTTATACGTTCACCGGGAGGAAATATCTCTGCCAATCAGATTGTGTCCCGAGCAGCTTTGTGTTTGGGCGGAAAGATATACCCAACATCGCTGATTATGTTGGATAG
Source organism: Neostapfia colusana (assembly GCA_030760725.1). NCBI lineage: Eukaryota > Viridiplantae > Streptophyta > Magnoliopsida > Poales > Poaceae > Neostapfia > Neostapfia colusana. The sequence continues at coordinate 319,588 of JASWHV010000050.1, read as the reverse complement.
GCAGAATATAGACATTATATTGGGGATGTCTTGGTTAAATCGTCACGGTGCCGTTCTCAATATCGGTAACCGGACTGTCCAGATTGACTCGCCGATTCACGGACAGCACACGCTGTTTTTAGACAGCGAAGATCCAGATATGGTAGAGGCCTACCACACGGAAGCGCTGAAGCTTGAAGATATTGTGGTGGTACGTGATTATCCCGACATATTTCTCGATGACTTACCGGGCATGCCGCCCGAACGGGACGTCGAGTTTAAGATTGAACTGGCGCCGGGAACGACGCCTATCTCACGAAGGCCTTACAAGATGGCACCTAACGAGCTAGCGGAGTTGAAAGAGCAACTGAATGAACTTATGAGCAAGGGTTTCATACGACCAAGTTCTTCACCTTGGGGTTGCTCAGCGCTGTTCGTTAAGAAGAAGGACGAAACACTACAGCTATGTGTTGATTACCGTCCTTTAAATGCTGTCACAATCAAGAACAAGTATCCTTTGCCCCGCATTGACATCCTGTTTGATCAACTTGTGGGGGCAAAGGTATTTTCGAAGATGGATCTTCGGTCGGGCTATCATCAAATCAAGATCCGACCAGAGGACATACCGAAGACAGCTTTCTCGACGAGATACGGACTCTACGAGTACCTCGTCATGTCATTTGGGCTAACCAACACTCTGGCACACTTTATGTATTTGATGAATTATGTATTCATGCTGGAGTTAGACAAATTCGTCGTGGTATTCATCGACGACATATTGGTTTACTCCAAATCTGAAGAAGAGCACGCTGAACATCTGCGTATCGTGCTACAACGGTTGCGGGAGCACCAATTATATGCCAAGTTCAGCAAGTGTGAATTTTGGATTTACCAAGTGCCTTTCCTAGGCCATATTATTTCAGCAGAGGGCATTGCCGTGGACCCCAGCAAAATTGAACAAGTGCTGAAGTGGGAATCTCCCAAGTCAGTCCACGATGTCCGAAGTTTCCTACGTTTAGCAGGGTATTATCGGAGGTTCATTCCGAGCTTCTCAAAAATTGCCAAACCAATGACGGAGCTGCTGAAGAAGGGCACTAAATACATGTGGAATGCAGCATGTGAAGCCGCATTCAAAACTTTGGTGAAACATCTCACAACGGCTCCAGTTCTTGCTCAGCCGGACACGACGAAGTCATTTGATGTATACTGCGATGCATCCGGCATCGGTCTCGGCTGCGTTCTGATGCAAGAAGGGCGTGTAGTCGCCTATGGGTCTCGTCAACTGCGAAACCACGAGCAGCATTATCCAACTCACGATCTTGAGCTTGTTGCAGTGGTGTTGGCATTGAAGATGTGGAGGCATTACCTACTGGGTAATCTTGTTCACCTCTACACCGACCATAAGAGCCTGAAGTATATCTTCACGCAGAAGGAGCTGAATATGAGACAACGGAGATGGTTGGAGCTCATCAAAGATTATGAAATTGAGATCCACTATCATCCGGGAAAAGCAAACGTGGTTGCCGACGCGCTGAGCCGGAAAGCCCACGTTCACAACTTAGCGGCTGCTGAGTTAGAAGACGAGGAACCCAGCCTCCGTGTCATTCCGTATGGCACGCTTTATAATCTCGCGCTCATTCCAACGATCCGTGAAGAGATTGTTGAGGCTCAAAGAAGAGACAGAGGTATGTCTCACATATGGAGAAGACCAGACAACGGAGAGGTGAAATGCTTCCGGAAGGATGAGAACGGTACAATATGGTTTAACGACCGTATAGTGGTACCGCGCAATATGAAACTCCGGAAGAAGATCTTGGATGAAGCCCACCTATCTAAGTTTTCCCTTCATCCCGGAAGTAACAAGATGTACCAAGATTTGAAACAGAAATTTTGGTGGACGAGGATGAAGAGGGAGATTGCTAAATACGTATCCGAATGCGATACGTGTAGAGGGTCAAGGCTGATCATATGCGGAAAGCCGGACCGCTACAACCTTTGAAGATTCCAGCGTGGAAATGGGAGGATGTGAGTATGGACTTCATCGTCGGATTACCGCTCACATCCAAGAAGCATGACTCGATATGGTTGATCGTCGACCGGTTGACGAAATCAGCTCATTTCATACCAGTGAACACTCATTATCGAGCAAGGCAATATGCGGAGTTATTCATCTCCAGAATTATATGCTCACATGGTGTCCCAAAGACCATCATTTCAGATCGAGGTGCGCTGTTTGTTCCTCGTTTTTGGGAGCAGCTGCACGCCTCGTTGGGCACCAAGCTGATTAGGAGCTCCGCATATCACCCTCAAACCGATGGACAAACTGAGAGGGTGAATCAAGTACTTGAGGATATGTTGAGAGCGTGTGCCATCCACCACGGTAGGAATTGGGACGATCACCTACCGCTGGCAGAGTTTTCATACAACAACGGTTATCAAGCGAGTATTAAAATGGCACCGTATGAAGCTCTCTATGGCCGGAAGTGTCGCACACCACTGAATTGGTGTGAGTCCGGCGAAAGAGTTCTGTTTGGGATTTATCTTGTCAACGAAGCCGAAGACCGAGTTCGGTTGATACAAGAGAACTTAAAGGCTGCCCAATCCCGACAGAAGAGCTACGCTGATCAACGGCGTAGGCCATTGCATTTTGACGTCGGAGAGCACGTGTATCTTCGTGTATCTCCGATGAAGGGAATTCACCGGTTCGGTGTAAAGGGGAAACTCGCTCCCCGTTTTATTGGTCCTTTTGCTATCACGGAGAAGTGCGGACCCGTAGCCTACCGGCTAGAATTACCGGCAAGTCTAGCGGGTGTTCATGATGTATTTCATGTTTCACAGCTGCGGAAGTGCCTCAAATTCACCGCTGCTGTTCGCACTGAGGACATCGACGAATTGAAACCGGACCTGACCTACACCGAGCGACTGGTCCAGATTTTGGATGAAAAGACCCGGGTAACCCGGAACCGGACGATCAGATTCTTCAAGGTGCTGTGGAGTAATCACACCACGGATGAGGCGACGTGGGAAAGTGAAGATTATCTCCGCACCAACTACCCGGAAATTTTATCCTTGTACAGTTTGTAATTACCTCTCCCGTCTTGTTCCTCTTTTGTAATCTCGGGACGAGATTCTTTTAAGGGGGGAGGAATGTAAAAGTCCCAAAAATGTGTATGAATAAAAACTATGGTTTGAGTTCATATGTGTGGCAAAGACATGAAACATGGGACTTGCTAAAACTTTTCTTCATGCAAAGTAATACATGGATGAACATCCAACATGAGGCTCACATTTTTCTTTAAAAGTGTTGAACCAATAAGGAGTTAAATACCTCTTTGCATGTAAGTTTAAAATTCAGATTTGAAATTCAAAGTTCACACATAGGATGGCCAAAAACTTGGAATAAACATGCAGCCCTATAGTTGGGATTATAGGGAAAAGTTTGCTCACAAACTTTTCAATTGTAGGGTGGGCTCAAAAAGGAGTTAAAGAGGAGAATTTGCAAACTTCAACCAAATTCAAATTTGGCAAGCAAATTCAAACTGAATTTGAAGAATTCAAATTCTAGCCCACCTTTTTAAAACTTAGCATTCTGGGGATTTAAAAGATCAGCTTGAGAAGATATTTGGGGAAGAAATGTGGGGTGGGACCCACATGTCATAGAGCTAAAGGGGGAGACTTACTCACTAAGTTTTGCTCTCGGTGGGAGATTTTCCCGAGCAGCTCGCGAGCGCCACAGAGGAGCTTGCCGCGCCAGCTCCTGCTGCCGGTCTCCACGCGCTGGCGCCCCGAGGTCGGTCCTGACCGCGTCTTCAACGTGATCACGTGCCCCCTGGCCGAAGCAAAGCGCAGTTGCCTTCTTCTCTCGCGAGCACACCGAGCAACACGAGCTTCTCCCCCTCCGCTCTCGGTCCGATCGGAAGATCGGCAAAACCACCGTGCCTCCTCCTCCCCCGAGCTGCTGAACACTCCCACGAGATCAACCTCCACCTCCCTGACCCACGAGCAAGTGAGCTGCGGCCTCCGGTGCCCGAGAATGACCACCGCCGCGGCGACCTAATCCGAGAAAGTGATCGGGCGCTCGTGGACAGCCCTCCACAGGGGGTTTCACGGCTGAGCGATCGCAGCTACGGACGCGCTCGGGTGCGGTGCTGCTCTCAGCCCAAGCTCAGGCCATACCGTGAAGCATCGCCGGCGAATTTCAAAGTTTTGCTCTGGCGATGTCAACCCGAGCATCCGTTATGGAAATCCAAAATTCTCCACTTCTATTCGTTCTTAGCTCGTCAAAATTTGCACGTAGGAGCTGGACTAGCCGGCGATCATATTCTCTTAAGCATTCGTCGCATGAAAACCCTTTGGGGCGACGTATTTTTAGGTCTACCGATCACTTCTCCGGCGGACCCATTTGGTCGCACGGCGACAACCCATTTCCAGCCATTCCCGAGCCACTTTGAGGTTGTGTCGACCCTCCTAGAGGTACGCTGGTGCTGTAGGGCTCGTCGGCACAAGCTTTTGAGGGCTGGAGACCCCGGGCGACGCTGCCGGACTTCAACAGAGGCAGTTACACGTCGCCGGCCATGTTCCGGTCGTCGGCAGCCCTAGCAAACCCCACAGCCATGTTCCTTGAGGCCCTAAACCCCCTGGCGGCGAGTTGTAGCTCCGGCGGTGGCCAGGAAGGCGGGTCCGGCGAGCTTCCGGTTACTCCGGCGAGGGGGAGCGCGCGGGCGCGAGCGAGAAGCGGGAGGTAGAAGAAAGCCGTGGGTCCCGCCTGTCAGCAGCTCAGAATTCAAATCCGGGATCGGGTGTGGCCGGGATCCCGTGTGCTGGCGCGAAAAACCCCGTGGCCCCGGTGTGGCCCAGTTCTGATTGGTTGGAATTCAAATAAGCGGGCCCAGTGGGATTTTCAATAGGAAAATAATTCCAGACTTAGCTCAACCTTTAGAAATTCATATCTCCCTGTGGAAAACTCCAATTTCAGTGATTCCAATTGGGTTGGATTCATCTCTCTGAGTTCTATCCAAATATGAACTCAGATTTGTATGAAAGTCAATATTGTATTCTGGAAAATTCTTTGAAGTTTTTTTGAAAAAGAATTATTGAGGGAGTTTGGTTTATCCAAAAATACCCAAATTTTGCCAGAATATTCTTTAGCATACTGTTGACCTTCTAGAAAATTTTCAGCTCATTTGAAGATCATTTGAGTAGGAATTTGCTAAAAACAATCTGCTGTGTTCATAAGAGTCCAGAAACATTTTCGGAAAATGTTTCCCACTTCAAAAATCTGTTCTGAGCAATCCATAGCTCCAAAAATCATAGGAAAATTTAGTCAAGCTCTCTGGGACATACTTGGAATTGTAGTTCACTTAGTTGGGCATGAAAATGCACATTACTACAGAATTAATTCTGTTAAGTACAAATGCTTAAAGAATTGTTCTGGGAGAACTACCCAAGTAAAAGGGCTGAATTTTGGACCAGATGACTCTCATGTGATCAAGAACTCACATGTAAATTATCAGCCCAAGATGAGTCCTGGAACTCCCTTTTCTTATTCTCCATACTTGTGTATATGTGGGAATACATAAGAGATATTGTGAGAATTGGGGAGGACACAATATGACTCCACATTAGCTGCAATTTGGCAAGCTAAATCCTTAGGTAGTATAGAACCTGCTGTATTTTGAGGCCATTGGAGTTCTTGTTCTTCAGTTGCACTCAAATCTTTTCAGCTTGTCTATTATGATCATTAGGGAAAATGATTAGTGTATAGCTAAGGCCTTAAGGTCAATTTAGTTTATTTCTGTCCTTTGCACAACAGAGGCAAACCAAGCCATGCTTGGCTTTTCCACCCAACCTCTGTTACTAAGAGATCAATTCTATAACTTCTTTCCATTACATTCTATAAAACATGTGCATATGCATCTCAATAGGAACCACAACGAAGGGGACTCAAAGGAGTGATTCATCGAAGTGGATCAAGCTCCGGAGAGTCAAGGGTGGATCTGCAAGGATACTAACTGCTTATATACGACTACCCAGCAAAACAGGCAAGCTCCGGTTTGTATTTAACAGCTGTTAAGTTTTTATTTTGTATTCACTTTCGGTCAGGATATGAATTGTGCATTAGGTCTAGTGTTTGATACTCCTCTTGCATAGCCAAATGACCCATGGAGTATTGGGTAGGTGTCTTTCACCGTGTAGAACTGCCATGCTTAAGTACGGTTCGGTAGAAGTCGAGTGGTGAGATGCTACTCGCAGATTTAGGAACAACAGGGGCATACGGGATTGGTTCGTAATTGAATTAGCAAGTTAAAGTTGAGACCGGAAGGTTGTAGGAGCAGCAGGACATAGGGGCCTGGGTGCTGTATACCTATCCGTGTCGGTCAAGGACCGATCCGTATGCGGCCCTGTTGAACAAGTTTGAGTTGTGTACCGGACTCATGCTGGCTATATGGGACCCAGTAAACCGATGTACCTCGGGAAGCTGTCGTTGGGACTTTTCGGGTCGCCTCAGGCGGACGGCCGGTGTGCAGTATGTGGGGAATATTCTCATGACATCTCACGTCGGAAGGTGCACCATGAGAGTAGCTACTGTACGGGGCGACTTGATCGATTCAGCGGGGGTGAAACGGGGGAAAGGCTGCCACATACGACGTCAGTGATGGTTGTTGTAGGCAACATCGAGTACGGGCGTACGTTTCGTGTAGTCCGGGTGTTATTGATTCGAATCACAGTCGCTCGCGGAATGGACCGAGCATACTTGTTCTCACAGTCGTGACGTAGTAAGAACTTGCATGAGAAAGGAACTAATCATCTTGATGTGAAGTATTATTCTACCTTGTATTGGAGCTTGATGAATAGGCTAGTGCAAACTCGATTCTTTTATGCCATGTGCAATTTACATCGGGGGAAGCGTTTCTTGTTTGATTGTGGACTCCCAATGTGGCGTGCCCAGGGTTACTTAAAATGCTGCAATTAATATCTGAAAGTAAGGATTCACTTTTAGGCGAGTTTAATTATGCTTATGCCATCCTATGTTAGGTTCATAACCTCACTTAGAGTTTCATGTTTAGGGTGACGGTTAAGTCTTGCTGAGCGTTATGCTCACGGATGCTATCCGAGTTGTTTTGCAGGTAATTGACTCGATGCTTATGAGAAGGGATGCCGATGAGACTCGGGAACCTCCGAGTGCTTACTCAAAGAGCATCCTCGCCGCTGCAGATTGATCTTCGTGTTGCTAGTAAGAAACGTCCGCGGGCTGGACCGTTTCTTTGTTGCTAGTTTAGACATGAGTCGTGAGAGTGATAGTCTTCCGCTGTAGTTTACTCTGATATACTTATTTGTAAAACGATCTTGTACGCTTCCGCAAACTATTTATGTAATATGATATGTGTTCATCGACCCGTGTGCTGTTGGGTGCCGCATAATACGGCACCACCCGACGAGGTCCTGTGGGGCCGTCTCAGCGTGGTATCAGAGCTGCGTTGGGAACAGAGCACGGATTGAGCATCATATTATGTCACAAACGTAGGGTACGGTGACATAACGGTACTAGGCCCACATAAGGACTACTATTAGCATATTATGATGGTGGCAACCTAACTTATTTGTTATGTCGGAAAATCATGCATTTCGGGACGGTTTATGTCTTGGGGGGTGCACGTATGCGCTGTCCACCAGTGCGCACAAGCTGAAGGGTGGAGCCCCACGGGTGGCAGGTAACCCGACCCGCTTTAGTATCCTCTACGACTCTTCATGTCGTTTAGGGGTATTCGAGCAACGTCTTCCCTGGCGTGCGTGGTGCAATTTGGGAGACCCCGTCACGTGGTCAGTAACGTGAACACGTAGCTCAAGGCGTGTTTGGCTTGAGAACACCTGGGCGAGTGATGACGGCCGGGTGTACAAACTGTTATGGATACCGGGTTCGGTGTGCAGCCGGACCTGATGATTGAGTGTGGCTTATGTAGGTGCTAACCACGAAAAACCTTAGTGCGTGTAGAACACGTTTGCGAGTGACCGTTTTAGTGCCACCTAATGATACGTGTATGCCGGTGTAATCCGGTTAGGTTTTTCTTTGGTGAGGCAACGTAGTACCGTCATATGTCTTACGGTGCATCGTCACCGTACTACACTGGATAGTATTCTTACCTATGAAGAAATCATTCATGACTAACTTCCAAACTAAAAATGGATGTGATAAAGCACATATTAGTTACTGAGGTCTTCATTTGAACTAAGTTTCAAAGAAGAGACTTGTTAGGCTTCTTTTGATCTCAAAGACAGAGTGCTCTGTTCAGACAGAAATTTTTCTGGTCTTTAACAGAGCGTAACTCTAATTAGTTTGACCAATGGAGGTGTTTGAGACAGTTCTGGAAAGTTTATTAAGTGCTCTACAACTTTTCTGTAGAGCTCCAGAGCCAAATCCGACACCAACTTGGTTGAACGTCCAGATGAATGCAAACTATTCAGAAAACAGAGCAGCTGCAAACTTCTCTGGATGTTTCAGTAAATTGGTCATAACAATCTGTAGAAAATTTTCTAAGGGTCATGTAATACACCGTTGGAAAGGTTATGAAACTTACAACGATTTTGTAGTTCATAGTTTGCTCAGAATTGTACCCCAGTTTTATGTAAAACTGTGATGAAAACAGCCACATGCAAAGGAGGTGCTGGCAAATTTTAGCCAGAAATTCTGTCAACTTTGAACAATCCTAACTTTTGTTCCAGAAATGATCTAGGGACATGTGAGTACTCGTGGAAAATTTACTGAAGTTAACTTTAACTTTTGTATTCAACTTGAGTTATGAAAATGCTAATAACTGGATCAAATTCTGGGTTAAGTACATAAAGGTCTGTTCTGTACAGAATGAGGGACTGAATATGTTGGCTTTAGAAAGATGTGTAAACATGAAATTTTGTTATGCTTTCATAAAGTTTTAGCATGTTCATGTTTTACATACTTTCACATACTGCTGAGATCATATTTTGACTCCCCTCACAAATTATCTTTGTGCAGTATGGTGCGTACTCATTCTCCGAGTAGGGTTGATAGTTCTCGTCAAGACAATGATGACTCGACTCCACCACGGGCACCGCCATCAACGGTATGGGCGGATGTCATGGCTCAGATGGTCGAGTCAAGTCAAGAGAATACAAGACTACTCCAAGCCTTGGTACAACAGGGCTTACTCCAGCGTGCACAACAGGACGTTTCACCTCGGAACGCCTACTTGGATTTCTTGGCGACACAACCGCCAATCTTCACGGAAGCCCATGAACCAGTGGAAGCTGATCAGTGGCTTCGAGTTATGGAGTCCAAGTTTGGGGTGTTTGAGTGCGACGAATATCAGAAGACACTATTTGCAGCTCAACAGCTCCATGGAGCCGCCAGCAATTGGTGGTTCGCTTATCTTGCCACTGTTCCGGAAGGCCAACAAGTGGAGTGGACGGAATTTCGTGAAGCATTCCATGCTCGTCACATTCCTATGGGTTTTATCAAGGCCCAACAGCAGGAATTTAGGAACTTGAAGCAGGGGGACATGAGTGTCCTCGATTATGTCAGGCGATTCAACTTTCTGGCACAATATGCTCCTACTTATGCGATGAGCGAAGCTGCAATGTGTGACTACTTTTTCTATGGCTTGAGTGCCATACTAAAAGAGAAGTTAGCTTTGTTCAATCAAGGCAGTTACACCGAGTTGATCAGTGCTGCTCTGCTGCAAGAACAAGCGACACTTGAGTGTCAAGCAGAGAAGAGGGACCGGGATGATGTGCAAGAAGACACACCAGTTGTTCCTCGCAAATACCGTGTGGTGTATCACACACCATCCGATGAAATATGACAATCACCAGTGAGATCAACTCCGTACAGATTTCCTGCTCAAGAATCTTGTCTTGAAGCAACACCTTTGCCGCAGCAACGAATGACACCTGTGACATCATTGCTGCAGCCGAGTACATCAACTCCTCAACCACAAGTCGACAAAGAACCGGGGAAACCTCCGTGTTCTTATTGCCACCGTTTGGGGCATTTTAGGCAGGAATGCCGGGAGAAGTTGGTGAACAACAGACAGCCATCATCATCAGGTGGTATGCCGCCACCTGCTCCAGTCAACATAACAGCATTGCAATCCGGGAGTGTGCAACATCTTGCTATTGAGGATGTCCCGGAGGGAGCACCGGTGTTAGCGGGCATGTTTACTCTCAAAGACATGCCCGTGCTCATACTTTTTGATTCCGGTGCAACCCATAATTTTATCAGCAAAACATGCGTGGATCAGCATCAATTATCCACCGATACTCCCACGACGAGTTTTCTTATACGTTCACCGGGAGGAAATATCTCTGCCAATCAGATTGTGTCCCGAGCAGCTTTGTGTTTGGGCGGAAAGATATACCCAACATCGCTGATTATGTTGGATAAGCAGAATATAGACATTATATTGGGGATGTCTTGGTGAAATCGTCACGGTGCCATTCTCAATATCGGTAACCGAACTGTCTAGATTGACTCGCCGATTCACGGACAGCACACACTGTTTTTAGACAGCGAAGATCCAGATATGGTATAGGCCTACCACACGGAAGCGCTGAAGCTTGAAGATATTGCGGTGGTACGTGATTATCCTAACGTATTTCCCGATGACTTACCGGACATGCCGCCCGAACGGGACGTCGAGTTTAAGATTGAACTGGCGCCGGGAACGACGCCTATCTCACGAAGGCCTTACAAGATGGCACCTAACGAGCTAGCGGAGTTGAAAGAGAAACTGAATGAACTTATGAGCAAGGGTTTCATACGACCAAGTTCTTCACCTTGGGGTTGCTCAGCGCTGTTCGTTAAGAAGAAGGACGAAACACTACGGCTATGTGTTGATTACCGTCCTTTAAATGCTGTCACAATCAAGAACAAGTATCATTTGCCCCGCATTGACATCCTGTTTGATCAACTTGTGGGGGCAAAGGTATTTTCGAAGATGGATCTTCGGTCGGGCTATCATCAAATCAAGATCCGACCGGAGGACATACCGAAGACAGCTTTCTCGATGAGATACGGACTCTACGAGTACCTCGTCATGTCATTTGGGCTAACCAACGCTCCGGCACACTTTATGTATTTGATGAATTCTGTATTCATGCTGGAGTTAGACAAATTCGTCGTGGTATTCATCGACGACATATTTGTTTACTCCAAATCTGAAGAAGAGCACGCTGAACATCTGCGTATCGTGCTACAACGGTTGCGGGAGCACCAATTATATGCCAAGTTCAGCAAGTGCGAATTTTGGATTTACCAAGTGCCTTTCCTAGGCCATATTATTTCAGCAGAGGGCATTGCCGTGGACCCCAGCAAAATTGAACAAGTGCTGAAGTGGGAATCTCCCAAGTCAGTCCACGAGGTCCGAAGTTTCCTAGGTTTAGCAGGGTATTATCGGAGGTTCATTCCGAGCTTCTCAAAAATTGCCAAACCAATGACGGAGCTGCTGAAGAAGGGCACTAAATACATGTGGAATGCAGCATGTGAAGCCGCATTCAAAACTTTGGTGAAACATCTCACAACGGCTCCAGTTCTTGCTCAGCCGGACACGACAAAGCCATTTGATGTATACTGCGATGCATCCGGCATCGGTCTCGGCTGCGTTCTGATGCAAGAAGGGCGTTGTCGAAGTGTGCGATCGACGCTTCCCCCGGGCCTGCACTGGGCAGCCCGCGGAGGTTCTTTTTTTCGGAGGGGCTAGTCCCTAGCGGAGAGCTTGCACAGATGGACGAGTTAGTAAGAGCTTGACACGGCGAGTTTTACGTGGTTCAGGCCGTCGGAGCGTAAAACCCTACGTCCACGGCGAGCTATGGAGCTCGCTGTATTGCTTGCTGCTCAGGGCCGGAGGCCTGAGCTTGGGGGTGAGTTACAGCTTGAGAGTGTATGGCTAGCGTATGAGTTGCAAAGTGCGAACCCTTGCTATCGACGCCTACCCGAGCCTTTTATAGTCCAAGACTCGGGCGGCTTACAAGGGAAGCCGGGACCCGACAGGTGGTCCCGGGAAGATTGTCTATTATCTATCGTATCTGCAGTTATGCCGGTGGTTGTCTCTGGTCGAAGGCTTCTGAGTCTTCATCTTGCCGCCCTGCCCATGCCGCATGCTAGTCGTAGTGGTTGATGATGGCGCAGGCGGCATGGGATGTCTTGTCGCGGTGTTTATTGGCTGACAGGTTCTGACACCGCGCGCCAATCTGTGATGCGACTGGGCGCAACGGCACCTGTCAGAACCGTGCTCCGCGTCTTGGGAAGACGCGGGCCTTGAATACCTTGTACGGGCAAGGTATGGAGCGTATTTACGCCCGCTGCCTATCGCTCGGGGCAGGCAGCGTCGCTCTGCTGCCACGTGGCGGGCCCGGAGCCCTTCTCAGAGAAGAGGAGGGTCAGCCCCGCGGGGCACGTGGAGCCTCCGGACCTCTCCCCGTGGAGGGGGAGGTCCGGCTTCTGTATGCCACGTGGCGGGCCCGGAGCTCTCCTCTGAGGAGAGGGAGGTCCGGCCCCGCCGGACGCGTGGCGCCTTCGGAGCTCTCCCTGCGGAGAAGGGCGAGTTCCTTAGGCATTTTACCCTGTGCGTCGGGGGTACCCCATATCTCAGGTACCGACAGTGGCCCCCGGGCACATCTCGGGGGAGATAGCGAGCCCGAGGTGGGACCTCCGTCTCTTCCGATCTGCGCACTTCCTCTAAGTCCCGAATTGACCGCTGCCGGAGCACGAACGGCCACGGGATCGCGGGAGCGTGCGCTCACTTGATGGTTGCTTTTACTGAGGCGGTTCCCAAGACTGCCACTTCTGCATGTTGTGCCGCTTTCTTCGGGAACCGCCAAAGTGCCTTGCCGGCTCATCTTCTCAGGAGACTGACTCCTTGCCCCCACCGCTTCAGTCAGGCGGCTTGGGCCCACCCGTCATCGGCACTCGGTTCAGGAACCGAAGCGGTCGCCGACGCGGGGTATCCAAAGAGTTCCGAATCGCTTGGGATCGCACCCGGGAAGGTGTTAAATTAAACCTCCATGTGGGTACATTCCTCTTATAAGGCTTCCAGCCCCTGCGCCTCCCTCAGGTCCCTGCAGCCTTGTCTTCTTCCATGGCTCTCAACCCGCCTTATGGGGGAAGAATTGCTCTCGGTTCCCTCCAGCGGTCGCGTCTGCACCAAGCCTGGGACTCAGGGAGCCTGCCTGCCCTGCCCCTGAGGGTAGTGGAGTCTTCAAAAGAACCGCTGAAGCATCGAAGAGAATCCTAGGCGGCAGGGTCTCCAAGAACACCGCTGAATACTGCGGAGAGGGCCTCAGGAGCACCCTTGATGACTCCGGCTTTTGCGCAGGTGATGAAGGTTGGGGGCTCCAGGAGCACCCTTGTCGACACCGGCTTTTGCGCAGGTGATGAGGGAACTTCAGGAGATAGAAACCGCCGATGCACCGTGGAGAATCCCAGGCTGTAGAGTCTCCAAGAAGGCCGCTGAATACTGCGGAGGGGGCCTCAGGAGCTCCCGTGGTGTCACTGGTTTTTGCGCCGGTGAGGAGGAAGGCGATTCCTGCGCTCTGGTCATAGAGCGAGAGAGTTCCGCCAGGGCTGAAGCCTGGTGATGCGGCCGTTAATGCAACTTCTGGATTCTGGTCGTGTCGGGAGACCTTTGGGGCTTGTTCCTTTCTTTTTATCGAGTCTGTAGTCCAGCTCATGGAGCCTCGCTTAATTTGACTCTTTTGGATACTTGTGTCTGCGATACTTTTTATCTCCTTCTTGGCTTTGCCTGGCCGAGTCCTTAGTTCCGCAAGGTACTCAGAGGCCATTTCCAATCTCGGAGCTTTGCAGACACCCTCCCCGGGTCCTAACCGTGTTAGGGGCCCCCAGAGGTCTCCGGATCTCGCCCTATGGGGAGCTCCAGATCTGCCTGCCACATGGCGGGTCCGGAGCTCCTTCCTAAGAGGCGGGAGCTCCGGCCATGTTGGACACGTAGGGCTTTCGGAGCCCTCCCACCGAGGGGGAGGTCGGGCTTCCGCCCACCACGTGGCGAGCTCGGAGCCCTCCTCAAGGGAGGAGAGAGTTCTGAGCCCGCTGGACACGTGGGGCCCCCGGGCCCCGCCCCTGCTGGAGGGGCAGGTCCCGGTCCTTCCAGTCCCAGGCCGGAGTAGCTGGTAGCTCCTTTCCTCCTGCTTCATGCAGTCCCTGTTGCCGCAACCTGGAGGCCCTGCACATAGGTAGAGGAAACGTAATTCTCCTTGGGGGCTCCCCCTCCCTCATTTCATAGTCTTATTTGACTTATAGCCCCTAACCATATGCTTGGTGCTTGGGGACTTGTAGAGAGGGGGAGCTGAGTACATGGCAACCATGCACTGCAAGGGTGATTAAAAAACTTAATTCACAATTTAAATGAGTACAAAGAAAGAGCAAAGTAGAGCAGATTTCTTTTCGTACAACCTCCTATAGGAGGAAGGCAGGCTAAACATGGAGGCCACGACCCACCCCATTAAGAGGGGAAGCAAGACTCTACGCGCTTGGAGTCGGAACCATGCAAAGCTGAACGTAGTCCTGGACCGTCCCCTGGGGTTTAGCTGCTCCGAGCGCTGCTCCTGGACTCTATGGAGTTTATTACGAAAAGAAAGTACTGTCCTATTTTTGCTCTAGGGGTAGAACTTACGGAGGTGTTCTATGTTCCAAGGGTTTGGGAGCAGGTCCCCATCCTCGGTGGAAAGGCGCACACACCCGGGGCGGCATACTTTCGCGACTCGGAAGGGGCCTTCCCAACTAGGGGAGAGTTTGTGGGCCCCTTCGCGAGAAAGTATACGCCGCAACACCAGGTCACCTTCCTGCAGCTCCCGGGCACGCACAGACCTCTGGTGGTAGCGCCGAAGCGCTTGTCTGTACCGCGCGTTACGGATTGCCGCATGTAATCGGACCTCATCGACGAGGTCGATTTCTCCACGCCGGAGGTTGTCCTGCGTGGCTTCGTCGTAAGCCCGGACACGGTGAGACTTCATGGTGATTTCTGGGGGAAGTACAGCTTCAGCCCCGTACACCATGAAGAAGGGTGTCTCCCCGGTGGCCCGGCTCTGGGATGTCCGGTTAGCCCATAGTGTGCTCGGAAGCTCATCTACCCAATTGGCACCATGTTTCTTCAGGTTGGCGAAGGTGCGAGTCTTAAGGCCCCGGAGAATCTCCGCGTTGGCCCTCTCAACTTGCCCATTGCTCCTCGGGTGGGCGACAGAGGCATAGCATATCTGAATGCCAAGGTCCTCGCAGTAGTCTTGGAATGCTGCGCTGTGAACTGGGTCCCGTTGTCAGTGATGATCCTGTTTGGGACCACGAACCGGCAGACAATAGACTTGATGAATTTTACTGCGGATTGTTTGTTGATGGTGACGACTGGTGTAGCTTCCGGCCACTTGGTGAACTTGTCGATAGCGACATAGAGGTACCGGAATCTCCCGACGGTTCTGGGGAATGGTCCCAGGATGTCCAGCCCCCATACGGCAAACGGCCATGAGGGCGGGATCATCTGTACCGCCTGAGCCGGTGTATGGATCTGCTTGGCGTGGAACTGGCACGCCTTGCAGCTCTCGACCAGCTTGACGGCATCCTGGAGTGCTGTCGGCCAGTAGAAGCCATGCCGGAAGGCTTTACCGACAAGCGTGCGTGAGGAAGAATGACTTCCACATTCGCCTCCATGGATCTCAGCGAGCAAGTCGCAGCCTTCCCCCTGGGTTATGCACCGCAATAGGATGTGGTTGGCGCCACGCCGGTAGAGATCCCCCTCTACCAGCGCGTACCTCTTAGCCATACGCACAATCCGTTCAGCGGTTACACATTCATCAGGGAGGATGTTGTCTTTCAAGTAGTCCCGGATCTCCGTGATCCATGCATCGGGTCTGACTTGAGCGTCTGGATCTTGAGCGTTGGGTTGCACGGAGTCCCCAGTGACGCTTACGATCCTTGGCCGTATCCATGGCTGTAGGGCCACCGGGACCGCCAGCTTCGAGGTGCTGGGCAAGTCCCCTTCGCCCGGCTCGGCGGGCCGGGCTGTGGGCCGCAGCAACGTCCTCTCGAAAACTCCTTCGGGCGCAGGGGCTCCAGTGGAAGCCTTCATTGAAAGGTTGTCGGCTGCGGAATTACCAGCGTGCGGTACGTGGTGCAGGTCCAAGGCGAGGAATTCTTTCTCCAACATCTGCACGTGAAGCAGATACGCAGCTAGCTGTGGGTCATTGCAGGAGCATTCGCCCTTGACTTGCTTGATGACCAGCTGGGAGTCGCCCTGTGCCAACAGCTGGCGAGCGCCTAAAGTCAGGGCTGTCTGCAGGCCAAAGATGAGTGCTTCATACTCCGCCATGTTGTTGGTTGCCTTGAAATTGAGACGCACCATATACCCAAACTGCTCCCCCGATGGCATAAGGAGCAGTACGCCGGCACCGGCCCCCTGCTTTCGCGAGGAGCCGTCGAAGAAGAGTGTCCAGTGGGGTTCGGTGAAGACCGGAGCTTTGGGCTCTGGCTCACCGCCTTCATGGCCCCCTGGGTCAGTCTTCGTTGGTGTCCACTCCGCCACAAAATTAGCCAGTGCTTGGCTCTTGACTGCATGACGTGGGAGGAAGTCCAGCTCAAACTCCGCCAGTTCCGCCGCCCATTTGGCAACGTTGCTAGTTGCATGGGGGCTGTGAAGAATCGTCTTCAGTGGATACGAGGTGACTACCGAGACCTGGTGGGCCTGGAAGTAGTGGCAGAGCTTCCTGGAGGCCACGAGCACCGCATACAGCAGCTTGTGGACTTATAGGTACCTTGTCTTGGCCTCATTAAGTACCTCACTGATGTAGTAGACAGGCCTATGTATGGTTCGGACCCTCTCTCTTAGGCTTGGGAGCTCCTCGTCCATTGGCCCCGGCGCGCCGGAGGTGGGTGGACCCACGGGGGCCTCCGGGAGCTGGGACCCGGAGGCCCTTAAGCTTTCTTGATCATTCGGGAGCTCCGGGGGGTCTTGAGGGACCTCCGGGAGATCCCAATTGGACCCTGGAGATTTATCTTGGGGGTCCGGGAGGCCGTCTTGGGCCTCCGGGTGGTCGTCTTGGACCTCCAGGAGGTCCGGGAGACCGTCTTGGCCCTGCGGGCCCCCTGGTGTTTGACTTCTGCTACCGGAGCAGGTTGCGAGGGCGAGAGGTCTGGCCGCTCTGCGACGAGGACCATACTCACCACTTCAGTTGTCGCCGCGATGTAGAGCAGCAGGTGCTCTCCGGGCTCAGGGGCTACCATGATAGGCAGGGTCATCAGGAGTCGCTTCAACTCCTGGAAAGCCTCTTCTGCTTCGTTAGTCCAGGCAAAGGGGCCTGACTTGCGCAGGAGCTTAAAGAAAGGGAGTGCCCGCTCTGCTAGCCTCGGTATAAACCGACTCAGCGCGGCTAGACATCCCGTGAGTTTCTGGACATCCTTGACGCGGGCAGGGGGCCGCATCAAGTCGATGGCCTTGATCTTCTCTGGGTTGGCCTCAATTCCTCGGTGGGAGACAAGGAACCCTAAGAGC
Organism: Neostapfia colusana; assembly: GCA_030760725.1. NCBI lineage: Eukaryota > Viridiplantae > Streptophyta > Magnoliopsida > Poales > Poaceae > Neostapfia > Neostapfia colusana. The sequence continues at coordinate 302,084 of JASWHV010000050.1, read as the reverse complement.
TTCCCAGAGGACACGCCGAACACACATTTATCTGGGTTCAGCTTGGTGCGCGTAGAGCGCAACTTGTCAAAGACTAAAGCTAGGTTATCTAGTAGGGATGACCCCTGCTTGACCTTGACAACTATGTCATCGACATACACCTCAACCAGGTCTCTTATTAACTCCCCAAAGGTTTTGTGCATTGCCCACACAAAGGTGGGGAGTGCATTCTTTAAGCCGTAAGGCGTAGACACATAGCAATAAAGGCCGTCTACTGTGATGAAGGAGGTGTGCTCCTCGTCTTCTCTAGACATGGGGATCTGATGGAAACCCGAGTAGGCGTCTAGGAAGCACAGCATATCACAGCCTGACGTTGAGTCTACTATTTGATCTATTCTAGGGAGAGGGAATGGATCTTTAGGACATGCCTTATTGAGACTGGTGTAGCGATGCACATCCGGAGCTTCCCGCCGGCCTTCGGGACAATGACGGGGTTCGCCAACCATCGTGGGTGATGGACCTCCCGTATGAAGCCAGCGTCCAGCAGTTTCTTGACTTCCTCACGGATGAAGTTTTGCCGCTCGATGGACTGCTTTCGGGGCTTCTGTTGAACCGGCCGAGCGTCGGGGAAGACTTTCAAGTGGTGCTCGATCACCTCACTGGGGATCCCCGGCATCTGTGACGGCTGCCATGCAAACACGTCGACGTTGTGCCAGAGGAAGGTGACGAGCGTGCCTTCCTATTTGCTATCCAGGCCCCCGGCTACCCGGGTGGTCTGGGTAGCTTCGGCACCGACTTGGACGACCTTTAAGGGGACGCCGCCCTCGTCGAGAGGTTGCACCCGGGGTGCTGTGGTGGAAGCACGGTGACGTGCGCTCGGGCGGAGCTGGTCCGGCTCCGTATTGTCGGGGGCTGATGCCCCACCTGTTGCGAGTGCTTGGAGCTTCTCCAGGGCCGACACTGCAGCAGTGCGGTCCCCACGAATCCTGAGAACGCCCGTCGGTGTTGGCATCTTCAGGACGAGGTAGCCGTAGTGGGCTACAGCCATGAACCGGTACAGGGCTGGCCTGCCGATTATGGCGTTGAAGGGGAGGTCTATCTCCGCTACGTCGAACAGAATGTACTCTGTTCGATAGCTGTCCGGAGCCCCGAAGGTCACCGGGAGACTAATGTTGCCGTAGGGGATAACCTGTCCCGGCCCTACCCCTGAGAACGGGCTCGACGGGGTGAGCTTGGCCATCGGGACCTTCAGCTTCTGGAAAGCTGCACGGCTGATGAGGTTCAGCCCAGCCCCTCCATCTACCAAAACGTGGTACATTCTCACGTTGGCGATGGTAGGGGCCACCAGGAGCGGTAGTTGGCCGGCCCCAGCCATGTTCCTGGGGCAGTCGGTGGCGTCAAAGCTGATGGGGTCCCCATCCACTTAAGGTGCGGTGCAGCACTCGGGAGTGGCGCCACCTTCGCTACCGCTCGGCGCAGAGTCTTGACTGCGCTTCGGGACGAGGGGTCGGCGGACCCGCCGTATATGACGTAGAGCTTCTTCCGACGCTCGTCGTCTCTGGAGCCGGAGTCCTCACGATTGCATGCCGCCTTCATGACACGCTGAGACTCCTGGATCTCCTCTGGGTGGTTGATGTTGTCTGGAACATCCACCCCCTGCTCATCTTCCTTTGGATGGAAGGGCAGGGCATCAGCCCGCTGCCGCTTCCCCTTGCGGAAGCGCTCTGCGAGCCTTCGGATCTCCCGGCACTCGGCAGTAGTGTGGCGACAGCTTCCGTGCACGGGGCACATGTTGTCCTGGCTATCTCCCGGGGTCGGTGACTTTCGCTGCCTCTTGTCAGGGCGCGGCCCCTGAGCCCCACTGAACGCTGCCGCAGTGATGACTTGGGTCACGGCCGGCGGTCTTATCTTGCTTCTGCCCCGGCTCTTGGTCTTCCTGCTACCTCCATTGGGAGTAGGACCAGATCCGGGCAGCCCTCCTGACTCGGAGGATGGCTGTGAGTGCCAGTTCCGTCCCTCGGCTGCTCTGACGCACTTGTCCGCCAAGCTGAAGAGCTCAGAGGCATCGCGGACCTCCCTGGTCGCGAGTTTCTCAAGCATCTTCTTGTCTCGGACGCCTTGTCGGAACGCCACCACCACAGAAGCATTTTGAACGTGTGGGATGGTGTTCCGCACCTGGGAGAACCGCTGGATGAAAGAGCGCAGCGACTCCCCAGGTTGTTGTTGGATGGCGTGGAGGTCGAGCTCCGTGCCAGGCCGGGTGTAGGAACTGCCGAAGTTGGCTATGAACTGTCGGCAAAGCTCTCCCCAGGAAGTTACGGAACCCTGGGGGAGGTTCATGAGCCAAGACCGAGCTGGGCCAGTCAAGGCGACAGGGAAGTAATTGGCCATGACGGCTTCATTCCCTCCTGCGGCAAGCACGGCGGTGGAGTAGATCTGGAGGAATTCCGCCGGGTTGATGCTGCCGTCGTACTTCTCGGGCAGGAGCGGCCGAAACTTACGCGGCCATTTCGCGAAGCGAAGGTGGGGCGCGAGGGCCGCACACCCTGCTTCTGTCGCCGCAGGTTCTGATGCCGCGAACGCTTGGTTCGCACTGAGCACCGCATGCCCCGGCATGGGCAAGGCTGCACCATAGGCCGGGGGCGCCATATGCAGGACATACGACTGTGGCATATTCTGCACGGCACAGGCCTGGGGCAGAGATCGCGTGGCGATGGTCTGCTCTTCAGGCTGGGTCGAGGCCGACGTCAGGCTGTCGTCAGCCTCTTGGTGGCGACGCCTTTCTCGGCGCCGCTCGAGGTATACCCGGGCATCTTGACCCAGGTGACACTGTTCCAGCTCTGTCCTCAGATCTGTTGACTGGGGGCTGGTAGAGCTGGAGTCTGCCGTCTGCTCGCCATTCAATGGTGCGCGCATCAGCGACGCGACCGATTGGCGAGAGCGTCGTCCCCGCCGAGGTCGAGGGCTTGCGGCGGCGACGACGAGACGGTCTACCTCTCGGATCCACTGCCGGGTCGCTGCCTGAGGCGCGTCCCCAGCGGGCGGATTCTACAGTAGCGCTCTCGCAGCAGCTACGCACCCCCACTGGGCACGCCGAGCGCTACTGAAGACTTGAAGCTGGTTGGAGCCTGCATTGCCGGGGTCGGCGCTGCCAGAGCCGGTTGCTGGCTCCCAGCTCGCACCGACACACTCCGTCCCGAGTGTGTCGACATGTACTCCCCCCTGGTCGCGGTCTGCCGCAGAGGCGAGGGGGGAGAGTTCGCCGCTGAAGGAAGCTTGGTCATCTTCGTCGGCGGGAACTCGTCGCGCTAGGGGAAAAGCCCCCTACCTGGCGCGCCAAATGTCGAAGTGTGCGGTCGACACTTCCCCCGGGCCTGCACTTGGCAGCCCGCGGAGGTTCTTTTTTCGGAGGGGCTAGTCCCTAGCGGAGATCTTGCGCAGATGGACGAGTTAGTAAGAGCTTGACATGGCGAGTTTTACGTGGTTCAGGCCGCCGGAGCGTAAAACCCTACGTCCACGGCGAGCTATGGAGCTTGCTGTATTGCTTGCTGCTCAGGGCCGGAGGCCTGAGCTTGGGGGTGAGTTACAGCTTGAGAGTGTATGGCTAGCGTATGAGTTGCAAAGTGCGAACCCTTGCAATCGACGCCTACCCGAGCCTTTTATAGTCCAAGACTCGGGCGACTTACAAGGGAAGCCGGGACCCGACAGGTGGTCCCGGGAAGATTGTCTATTATCTATCGTATCTGCAGTTATGCCGGTGGTTGTCTCTGGTCGAAGGCTTCTGAGTCTTCATCTTGCCGCCCTGCCCATGCCGCATGCTAGTCGTAGTGGTTGATGACAGCGCAGGCGGCATGGGATGTCTTGTCGCGGTGTTTATTGGCTGACAGGTTCTGACACCGCGCGCCAGTCTGTGATGCGACTGGGCGCAACGGCACCTGACAGAAGCGTGCTCCGCGTCTTGGGAAGACGCGGGCCTTGAATACCTTGTACGGGCAAGGTATGGAGCGTATTTACGCCCGCTGCCTATCGCTCGGGGCAGGCAGCGTCGCTCTGCTGCCATGTGGCGGGCCCGGAGCCCTTCTCAGAGAAGAGGAGGGTCAGCCCCGCGGGGCACGTGGAGCCTCCGGACCTCTCCCCGCGCAGGGGGAGGTCCGGCTTCTGTATGCCACGTGGCGGGCCCGGAGCTCTCCTCTGAGGAGAGGGAGGTCCGGCCCCGCCGGACGTGTGGCGCCTTCGGAGCTCTCCCTGCGGAGAAGGGCGAGTTCCTTAGGCATTTTACCCTGTGCGCGGGGGTACCCCATATCTTAGGTACCGACAGGCGTGTAGTCGCCTATGGGTCTCGTCAACTGCGAAACCACGAGCAGCATTATCCAACTCACGATCTTGAGCTTGCTGCAGTGGTGTTGGCATTGAAGATGTGGAGGCATTACCTACTGGGTAATCTTGTTCACCTCTACACCGACCATAAGAGCCTGAAGTATATCTTCACGCAGAAGGAGCTGAATATGAGACAACGGAGATGGTTGGAGCTCATCAAAGATTATGAAATTGAGATCCACTATCATCCGGGAAAAGCAAACGTGGTTGTCGACGCGCTGAGCCGGAAAGCCCACGTTCACAACTTAGCGCTGCTGAGTTAGAAGACGAGGAACCCGGCCTCCGTGTCATTCCGTATGGCACGCTTTATAATCTCACGCTCATTCCAACGATCCGTGAAGAGATTGTTAAGGCTCAAAGAAGAGACAGAGGTATGTCTCACATACGGAGAAGACTAGACAACGGAGAGGTGAAATGCTTCCGGAAGGATGAGAACGGTACAATATGGTTTAACGACCGTATAGTGGTACCGCGCAATATGAAACTCCGGAAGAAGATCTTGGATGAAGCCCACCTATCTAAGTTTTCCCTTCATCCCGGAAGTAACAAGATGTACCAAGATTTGAAACAGAAATTTTGGTGGACGAGGATGAAGAGGGAGATTGCTAAATACGTATCCGAATGCGATACGTGTAGACGGGTCAAGGCTGATCATATGCGGAAAGCCGGACCGCTACAACCTTTGAAGATTCCGGCGTGGAAATGGGAGGATGTGAGTATGGACTTCATCGTCGGATTACCGCTCACATCCAAGAAGCATGACTCGATATGGTTGATCGTCGACCGGTTGACGAAATCAGCTCATTTCATACCAGTGAACACTCATTATCGAGCAAGGCAATATGCGGAGTTATTCATCTCCAGAATTATATGCTCACATGGTGTCCCAAAGACCATCATTTCAGATCGAGGTGCGCTGTTTGTTGCTCGTTTTTGGGAGCAGCTGCACGCCTCGTTGGGCACCAAGCTGATTAGGAGCTCCGCATATCACCCTCAAACCGATGGACAAACTGAGAGGGTGAATCAAGTACTTGAGGATATGTTGAGAGCATGTGCCATCCACCACGGTAGGAATTGGGACGATCACCTACCGCTGGCGGAGTTTTCATACAACAACGGTTATCAAGCGAGTATTAAAATGGCACCGTATGAAGCTCTCTATGGCCGGAAGTGTCGCACACCACTGAATTGGTGTGAGTCCGGCGAAAGAGTTCTGTTTGGGATTGATCTTGTCAACGAAGCCGAAGACCGAGTTCGGTTGATACAAGAGAACTTAAAGGCTGCCCAATCCCGACAGAAGAGCTACGCTGATCAACGGCGTAGGCCATTGCATTTTGACGTCGGAGAGCACGTGTATCTTCGTGTATCTCCGATGAAGGGAATTCACCGGTTCGGTGTAAAGGGGAAACTCGCTCCCCGTTTTATTGGTCCTTTTGCTATCACGGAGAAGTGCGGACCCGTAGCCTACCGGCTAGAATTACCGGCAAGTGCCTCAAATTCACCGCTGCTGTTCGCACTGAGGACATCGACAAATTGAAACCAGACCTGACCTACACCGAGCGACCGGTCCAGATTTTGGATGAAAAGACCCGGGTAACCCGGAACCGGACGATCAGATTCTTCAAGGTGCTGTGGAGTAATCACACCACGGATGAGGCGACGTGGGAAAGTGAAGATTATCTCCGCACCAACTACCCGGAAATTTTATCCTTGTACAGTTTGTAATTACCTCTCCCGTCTTGTTCCTCTTTTGTAATCTCGGTTCTTTTAAGGGGGGAGGAATGTAAAAGTCCCAAAAATGTGTATGAATAAAAACTATGGTTTGAGTTCATATGTGTGGCAAAGACATGAAAAATGGGAATTGCTAAAACTTTTCTTCATGCAAAGTAATACATGGATGAACATCCAACATGAGGCTCACATTTTTCTTTAAAAGTGTTGAACCAATAAGGAGTTAAATACCTCTTTGCATGTAAGTTTAAAATTCAGATTTGAAATTCAAAGTTCACACATAGGGTGGCCAAAAACTTGGAATAAACATGCAGCCCTATAGTTGGGATTAAAGGGAAAAGTTTGCTCACAAACTTTTCAATTGCAGGGTGGGCTCAAAAAGGAGTTAAAGAGGAGAATTTGCAAACTTCAACCAAATTCAAATTTGGCAAGCAAATTCAAACTGAATTTGAAGAATTCAAATTCTAGCCCACCTTTTTAAAACTTAGTATTCTGGGGATTTAAAAGATCAGCTTGAGAAGATATTTGGGGGAAGAAATGTGGGGTGGGACCCACATGTCATAGAGCTAAAGGGGGAGACTTACTCACTAAGTTTTGCTCTCGGTGGGAGATTTTCCCGAGAAGCTCGCGAGCGCCACAGAGGAGCTTGCCGCGCCAGCTCCTGCTGCCGGTCTCCATGCGCTGGCGCCCCGAGGTCGGTCCTGACCGCGTCTTCAACGTGATCACGTGCCCCCTGGCCGAAGCAAAGCGCAGTTGCCTTCTTCTCTCGCGAGCACAACGAGCAACACAAGCTTCTCCCCCTCCGCTCTCGGTCCGATCAGAAGATCGGCAAAACCACCGTGCCTCCTCCTCCCCCGAGCTGCTGAACACTCCCACGAGATCAACCTTCACCTCCCTGACCCACGAGCAAGTGAGCTGCGGCCTCCGGTGCCCGAGAATGACCGCCACCGCGGCGACCAAATCCGAGAATGTGATCGGGCGCTCGTGGACAGCCCTCCACAGGGGGTTTCACGGCCGAGCGATCGCAGCTACGGACGCACTCGGGTGCGGTGCTGCTCTCAGCCAAAGCTCAGGCCATACCGTGAAGCATCGCCGGCGAATTTCAAAGTTTTGCTCCGGCGACGTCAACTTGAGCATCCGGTATGGAAATCCAAAATTCTCCACTTCTATTCGTTCTTAGCTCGTCAAACTTTGCACGTAGGAGCTGGACTAGCCGGCGATCATATTCTATTAAGCATTCGTCGCATGAAAACCCTTTGGGGCGATGTATTTTGAGGTCTACCGATCACTTCTCCGGCGGACCCATTTGGTCGCACGGCGATAACCCATTTCCAGCCATTCCCGAGCCACTTTGAGGTTGTGTCGACCCTCCTAGAGGTACGCTGGTACTGTAGGGCTCGTCGGCACAAGCTTTTGAGGGCTGGAGACCCCGGGCGACGCTGCCGGACTTCCACAGAGGCAGTTACACGTCGCCGGCCATGTTCCGGTCGTCGGCAGCCCTAGCAAACCCCACAGCCATGTTCCTCGAGGCCCTAAACCCCCTGGCGGCGAGTTTTAGCTCCGGCGGTGGCCGGGAAGGCGGGTCCGGCGAGCTTCCGGTTACTCTGGCGAGGGGGAGCGCGCGGGCGCGAGCGAGAAGCGGGAGGTAGAAGAAAGCCGTGGGCCCCGCCTGTCAGCAGCTCAGAATTCAAATCCGGGATCGGGTGTGGCCGGGATCCCGTGTGCTGGCGCGAAAAACTCTGTGGCCCCGGTGTGGCCCAGTTCTTATTGGTTGGAATTCAAATAAGCGGGCCCAGTGGGATTTTCAATAGAAAAATAATTCCAGACTTAGCTCAATCTTTAGAAATTCATATCTCCCTGTGGAAAACTCCAATATCAGTGATTCCAATTGGGTTGGATTCATATCTATGAGTTCTATCCAAATATGAACTCAGATTTGTATGAAAGTCAATATTATATTCTGGAAAATTCTTTGAAGGTTTTCAGAAAAAGAATTATTGAGGGAGTTTGGTTTATCCAAAAATACCCAAATTTTGCCAGGATATTCTTTAGCATATTGTTGACCTTATAGCAAATTGTCAGCTCATTTTAAGATCATTTGAGTAGGAATTTGCTAAAAACAATCTGCTGTGTTCATAAGAGTCCAGAAACATTTTCAGAAAATGTTTCCCACTTCAAAAATCTGTTCTGAGCAATCCATAGCTCCAAAAATCATAGGAAAATTTTGGCAAGCTCTATGGGACATACTTGGAATTTTAGTTCACTTAGTTGGGCATGAAAATGCACATTACTACAGAATTAATTCCGTTGAGTACAAATGCTTAAAGAATTGTTATGGGAGAACTACCCAAGTAAAAGGGCTGAATTTTGGACCAGATGAATCTCATGTGATCAAGAACTCACATGTAAATTATCAGCCCAAGATGAGTCCTGGAACTCCCTGTTCTTATTCTCCATACTTGTGTATATGTGGGAATACATAAGAGATATTGTGAGAATTGGGGAGGACACAATATGACTCCACATTAGCTGCAATTTGGCAAGCTAAATCCTTAGGTAGTATAGAACCTGCTGTATTTTGAGGCCATTGGAGTTCTTGTTCTTCAGTTGCACTCAAATCTTTTCAGCTTGTCCATTATGATCATTAGGGAAAATGATTAGTGTCTAGCTAAGGCCTTAAGGTCAATTTAGTTTATTTCTGTCCTTTGCACAACAGAGGCAAACCAAGCCATGCTTGGCTTTTCCACCCAACCTCTGTTACTAAGAGATTAATTCTATAACTTCTTTCCATTACATTCTATAAAACATGTGCATATGCATCTCAATAGGAACCACAATGAAGGGGACTCAAAGGAGTGATTCATCGAAGTGGATCAAGCTCCGGAGAGTCAAGGGTGGATCTGCAAGGATACTAACTGCTTATATACGACTACCCTGCAAAACAGGCAAGCTCCGGTTTGCATTTAACAGCTGTTAAGTTTTTATTTTGTATTCACTTTCGGTCAGGATATGAATTGTGCATTAGGTCTAGTGTTTGATACTCCTCTTGCAAACCCAAATGACCCATGGAGTATTGGGTAGGTGTCTTTCACCATGTAGAACTGCCATGCTTAAGTACGGTTTGGTAGAAGTCGAGTGGTGAGATGCTACTCGCAGATTTAGTAACAACAGGGGCATACGGGATTGGTTCGTAATTGAATTAGCAAGTTAAAGTTGAGACCGGAAGGTTGTAGGAGCAGCAGGACATAGGGGCATGGGTGCTGTAGACCTGTCCGTGTCGGTCAAGGACCGATCCGTATGCGGCCCTGTTGAACAAGTTTGAGTTGTGTACCGGACTCATGCTGGCTATATGGGACCCAGTAAACCGATGTACCTCGGGAAGCTGTCGTTGGGACTTTTCGGGTCGCCTCAGGCGGACGGCCGGTGTGCAGTATGTGGGGAATATTCTCATGACATCTCACATCGGAAGGTGCACCATGAGAGTAGCTACTGTACAGGGCGACTTGATCGATTCAGTGGGGGTGAAACGGGGGAAAGGCTGCCACGTACGACGTCAGTGATGGTTGTTGTAGGCAACGTCGAGTACGGGCGTATGTGTCGTGTAGTCTGGGTGTTATTGATTCGAATCACCATCGCTCGCGGAATGGACCGAGCATACTTGTTCTCACAGTCATGACGTAGTAAGAACTTGCATGAGAAATGAACTAATCATCTTGATGTCAAGTATTATTCTACCTTGTATTGGAGCTTGATGAATAGGCTAGTGCAAACTCGATTCTTTTATGCCATGAGCAATTTACATCGGGGGAAGCGTTTCTTGTTTGATTGTGGACTCCCAATGTGGCGTGCCCAGGGTTACTTAAAATGCTGCAATTAATATCTGAAAGTAAGGATTCACTTTTAGGCGAGTTTAATTATGCTTATGCCATCCTATGTTAGGTTCATAACCTCACTTAGAGTTTCATGTTTAGGGTGACGGTTAAGTCTTGCTGAGCGTTATGCTCACGGATGCTATCCGAGTTGTTTTGCAGGTAATTGACTCGATGCTTATGAGAAGGGATGCCGATGAAACTCGGGAACCTCCGAGTGCTTACTCAAAGAGCATCCTCGCTGCTGCAGATTGATCTTCATGTTGCTAGTAAGAAAGGTCCGCGGGCTGGACCGTTTCTTTGTTGCTAGTTTAGACATGAGTCGTGAGGGTGATAGTCTTCCGCTGTAGTTTACTCTGATATACTTATTTGTAAAACAATCTTGTACGCTTCCGCAAACTATTTATGTAATATGATGTGTGTTCATCGACCCGTGTGCTGTTGGGTGCCGCATAACACGGCACCACTTGACGAGGTCCTGTGGGGCCGTCTCAGCGTGGTATCAGAGCTGCGTTGGGAACAGAGCACGGATTGAGCATCATATTATGTCACAAACGTAGGGTACGGCTGAGATAACGGTACTAGGCCCACATAAGGACTACTATTAGCATATTATGATGGTGGCAACCTAACTTATTTGTTATGTCGGAAAATCATGCATTTCGGGACTGTTTATGTCTTGGGGGGTGCACGTATGCGCTGTCCACCAGTGCGCACAAGCTGAAGGGTGGAGCCCCACGGGTGGCAGGTAACCCGACCCGCTTTAGTATCCTCTACGACTCTTCATGTCGTTTAGGGGTATTCGAGCAACGTCTTCCCTGGCGTGCGTGGTGCAATTTGGGAGACCCGTCACGTGGTCAGTAACGTGAACACGTAGCTCAAGGCGTGTTTGGCTTGAGAACACCTGGGCGAGTGATGACGGCCGGGTGTACAAACTGTTATGGATACCGGGTTCGGTGTGCAGCCGGACCTGATGATTGAGTGTGGCTTATGTAGGTGCTAACCACGAAAAACCTTAGTGCGTGTAGAACACGCTTGCTAGTGACCGGTTTAGTGCCACCTAATGATACGTGTATGCCGGTGTAATCCGGTTAGGTTTTTCTTTGGTGAGGCAACGTAGTACCGTCATATGTCTTACGGTGCATCGTCACCGTACTACACTGGATAGTATTCTTACCTATGAAGAAATCATTCATGTCTAACTTCCAAACTAAAAATGGATGTGATAAAGCACATATTAGTTACTGAGCTCTTCATTTGAACTAAGTTTCAAAGAAGAGACTTGTTAGGCTTCTTTTGATCTCAAAGACAGAGTGCTCTGTTCAGACAGAAATTTTTCTGGTCTTTAACAGAGCGTAACTCTAATTAGTTTGACCAATGGAGGTGTTTGAGACAGTTCTGGAAAGTTTATTAAGTGCTCTACAACTTTTCTGTAGAACTCCAGAGCCAAATCCGACACCAACTTGGTTGAACGTCCAGATGAATGCAAACTGTTCAGAAAACAGAGCAGCTGCAAACTTCTCTGGATGTTTCGGTAAATTGGTCATAACAATCTGTAGAAAATTTTCTAAGGGTCATGTAATACACCGTTGGAAAGGTTATGAAACTTACAACGATTTTGTAGTTCATAGTTTGCTCAGAATTGTACCCCAGTTTTATGTAAAACTGTGATGAAAACAGCCACATGCAAAGGAGGTGCTGGCAAATTTTAGCCAGAAATTCTGTCAACTTTGAACAATCCTAACTTTTGTTCCAGAAATGATCTAGGGGCATGTGAGTACTCGTGGAAAATTTACTGAAGTTAACTTTAACTTTGGTATTCAACTTGAGTTATGAAAATGCTAATAACTGGATCAAATTCTGGGTTAAGTACATAAAGGTCTGTTCTGTACAGAATGAGGGACTGAATATGTTGGCTTTAGAAAGATGTGTAAACATGAAATTTTGTTATGCTTTCATAAAGTTTTAGCATGTTCATGTTTTACATACTTTCACATACTGCTGAGATCATATTTTGACTCCCCTCACAAATTATCTTTGTGCAGTATGGTGCGTACTCATTCTCCGAGTAGGGTTGATAGTTCTCGTCAAGACAATGATGACTCGACTCCACCACGGGCACCGCCATCAACGGTATGGGCGGATGTCATGGCTCAGATGGTCGAGTCAAGTCAAGAGAATACAAGACTACTCCAAGCCTTGGTACAACAGGGCTTACTCCAGCGTGCACAACAGGACGTTTCACCTCGGAACGCCTACTTGGATTTCTTGGCGACACAACCGCCAATCTTCACGGAAGCCCATGAACCAGTGGAAGCTGATCAGTGGCTTCGAGTTATGGAGTCCAAGTTTGGGGTGTTTGAGTGCAACGAATATCAGAAGACACTATTTGCAGCTCAACAGCTCCATGGAGCCGCCGGCAATTGGTGGTTCGCTTATCTTGCCACTGTTCCGGAAGGCCACCAAGTGGAGTGGACAGAATTTCGTGAAGCATTCCATGCTCGTCACATTCCTATGGGTTTTATCAAGGCCCAACAGCAGGAATTTAGGAACTTGAAGCAGGGGGACATGAGTGTCCTCGATTATGTCAGGCGATTCAACTTTCTGGCACAATATGCTCCTACTTATGCGACGAGTGAAGCTGCAATGTGTGACTACTTTTTCTATGGCTTGAGTGCCATACTAAAAGAGGAGTTAGCTTTGTTCAATCAAGGCAGTTACACCGAGTTGATCAGTGCTGCTCTGCTGCAAGAACAAGCGACACTTGAGTGTCAAGCAGAGAAGAGGGACCGGGATGATGTGCAAGAAGACACACCAGTTGTTCCTCGCAAATACCGTGTGGTGTATCACACACCATCCGTTGAAATATGGCAATCACCAGTGAGATCAACTCCGTACAGATTTCCTGCTCAAGAATCTTGTCTTGAAGCAACACCTTTGCCGCAGCAACGAATGACACCTGTGACATCATTGCTGCAGCCGAGTACATCAACTCCTCAACCACAAGTCGACAAAGAACCGGGGAAACCTCCGTGTTCTTATTGCCACCGTTTGGGGCATTTTAGGCAGGAATGCCGGGAGAAGTTGGTGAACAACAGACAGCCATCATCATCAGGTGGTATGCCGCCACCTGCTCCAGTCAACATAACAGCATTGCAATCCGGGAGTGTGCAACATCTTGCTATTGAGGATGTCCCGGAGGGAGCACCGGTGTTAGCGGGCATGTTTACTCTCAAAGACGTGCCCGTGCTCATACTTTTTGATTCCGGTGCAACCCATAATTTTATCAGCAAAACATGCGTGGATCAGCACCAATTATCCACCGATACTCCCACGACGAGTTTTCTTATACGTTCACCGGGAGGAAATATCTCTACCAATCAGATTGTGTCCCGAGCAGCTTTGTGTTTGGGCGGAAAGATATACCCAACATCGCTGATTATGTTGGATAGGCAGAATATAGACATTATATTGGGGATGTCTTGGTTAAATCGTCACGGTGCCATTCTCAATATCGGTAACCGGACTGTCCAGATTGACTCGCCGATTCACGGACAGCACACACTGTTTTTAGACAGCGAAGATCCAGATATGGTAGAGGCCTACCACACGGAAGCGCTGAAGCTTGAAGATATTGCGGTGGTACGTGATTATCCTGACGTATTTCCCGATGACTTACCGGGCATGCCGCCCGAACGGGACGTCGAGTTTAAGATTGAACTGGCGCCGGGAACGACGCCTATCTCACGAAGGCCTTACAAGATGGCACCTAACGAGCTAGCGGAGTTGAAAGAGTAACTGAATGAACTTATGAGCAAGGGTTTCATGCGACCAAGTTCTTCACCTTGGGGTTGCTCAACGCTGTTCGTTAAGAAGAAGGACGAAACCCTACGGCTATGTGTTGATTACCGTCCTTTAAATGCTGTCACAATCAAGAACAAGTATCCTTTGCCCCGCATTGACATCCTGTTTGATCAACTTGTGGGGGCAAAGGTATTTTCGAAGATGGATCTTCGGTCGGTCTATCATCAAATCAAGATCCGACCGGAGGACATACCGAAGACAGCTTTCTCGATGAGATACGGACTCTACGAGTACCTCGTCATCTCATTTGGGCTAACCAACGCTCCGGCACACTTTATGTATTTGATGAATTCTGTATTCATGCCGGAGTTAGACAAATTCGTCGTGGTATTTATCGACGACATATTTGTTTACTCCAAATCTGAAGAAGAGCACGCTGAACATCTGCGTATCGTGCTACAACGGTTGCGGGAGCACCAATTATATGCCAAGTTCAGCAAGTGCGGATTTTGGATTTACCAAGTGCCTTTCCTAGGCCATATTATTTCAGCAGAGGGCATTGCCGTGGACCCCAGCAAAATTGAACAAGTGCTGAAGTGGGAATCTCCCAAGTCAGTCCACGAGGTCCGAAGTTTCCTAGGTTTAGCAGGGTATTATCGGAGGTTCATTCCGAGCTTCTCAAAAATTGCCAAACCAATGACGGAGCTGCTGAAGAAGGGCACTAAATACATGTGGAATGCAGCATGTGAAGCCGCATTCAAAACTTTGGTGAAACATCTCACAACGGCTCCAGTTCTTGCTCAGCCGGACACGACGAAGCCATTTGATGTATACTGCGATGCATCCGGCATCGGTCTCGGCTGCGTTCTGATGCAAGAAGGGCGTGTAGTCGCCTATGGGTCTCGTCAACTGCGAAACCACGAGCAGCATTATCCAACTCACGATCTTGAGCTTGCTGCAGTGGTGTTGGCATTGAAGATGTGGAGGCATTACCTACTGGGTAATCTTGTTCACCTCTACACCGACCATAAGAGCCTGAAGTATATCTTCACGCAGAAGGAGCTGAATATGAGACAACGGAGATGGTTGGAGCTCATCAAAGATTATGAAATTGAGATCCACTATCATCCGGGAAAAGCAAACGTGGTTGCTGACGCGCTGAGCCGGAAAGCCCACGTTCAAAACTTAGCGGCTGCTGAGTTAGAAAACGAGGAACCCAGCCTCCGTGTCATTCCGTATGGCACGCTTTATAATCTCACGCTCATTCCAACGATCCGTGAAGAGATTGTTGAGGCTCAAAGAAAAGACAGAGGTATGTCTCGCATACGGAGAAGACTAGACAACGGAGAGGTGAAATGCTTCCGGAAGGATGAGAACGGTACAATATGGTTTAACGACCGTATAGTGGTACCGCGCAATATGAAACTCCGGAAGAAGATCTTGGATGAAGCCCACCTGTCTAAGTTTTCCCTTCATCCCGGAAGTAACAAGATGTACCAAGATTTGAAACAGAAATTTTGGTGGACGAGGATGAAGAGGGAGATTGCTAAATACGTATCCGAATGCGATACGTGTAGACGGGTCAAGACTGATCATATGCGGAAAGCCGGACCGCTACAACCTTTGAAGATTCCGGCGTGGAAATGGGAGGATGTGAGTATGGACTTCATCGTCGGATTACCGCTCACATCCAAGAAGCATGACTCGATATGGTTGATCGTCGACCGGTTGACGAAATCAGCTCATTTCATACCAGTGAACACTCATTATCGAGCAAGGCAATATGCGGAGTTATTCATCTCCAGAATTATATGCTCACATGGTGTCCCAAAGACCATCATTTCAGATCGAGGTGCGCTGTTTGTTGCTCGTTTTTGGGAGCAGCTGCACGCCTCGTTGGGCACCAAGCTGATTAGGAGCTCCGCATATCACCCTCAAACCGATGGACAAACTGAGAGGGTGAATCAAGTACTTGAGGATATGTTGAGAGCGTGTGCCATCCACCACGGTAGGAATTGGGACGATCACCTACCGCTGGCGGAGTTTTCATACAACAACGGTTATCAAGCGAGTATTAAAATGGCACCGTATGAAGCTCTCTATGGACGGAAGTGTCGCACACCACTGAATTGGTGTGAGTCCGGCGAAAGAGTTCTGTTTGGGATTGATCTTGTCAACGAAGCCGAAGACCGAGTTCGGTTGATACAAGAGAACTTAAAGGCTGCCCAATCCCGACAGAAGAGCTACGCTGATCAACGGCGTAGGCCATTGCATTTTGACGTCGGAGAGCACGTGTATCTTCGTGTATCTCCGATGAAGGGAATTCACCGGTTCGGTGTAAAGGGGAAACTCGCTCCCCGTTTTATTGGTCCTTTTGCTATCACGGAGAAGTGCGGACCCGTAGCCTACCGGCTAGAATTACCGGCAAGTCTAGCGGGTGTTCATGATGTATTTCATGTTTCACAGCTGCAGAAGTGCCTCAAATTCACCGCTGCTGTTCGCACTGAGGACATCGACAAATTGAAACCAGACCTGACCTACACCGAGCGACCGGTCCAGATTTTGGATGAAAAGACCCGGGTAACCCGGAACCGGACGATCAGATTCTTCAAGGTGCTGTGGAGTAATCACACCACGGATGAGGCGACGTGGGAAAGTGAAGATTATCTCCGCACCAACTACCCGGAAATTTTATCCTTGTACAGTTTGTAATTACCTCTCCCGTCTTGTTCCTCTTTTGTAATCTCGGGACGAGATTCTTTTAAGGGGGGAGGAATGTAAAAGTCCCAAAAATGTGTATGAATAAAAACTATGGTTTGAGTTCATATGTGTGGCAAAGACATGAAAAATGGGACTTGCTAAAACTTTTCTTCATGCAAAGTAATACATGGATGAACATCCAACATGAGGCTCACATTTTTCTTTAAAAGTGTTGAACCAATAAGGAGTTAAATACCTCTTTGCATGTAAGTTTAAAATTCAGATTTGAAATTCAAAGTTCACACATAGGGTGGCCAAAAACTTGGAATAAACATGCAGCCCTATAGTTGGGATTAAAGGGAAAAGTTTGCTCACAAACTTTTCAATTGTATGGTGGGCTCAAAAAGGAGTTAAAGAGGAGAATTTGCAAACTTCAACCAAATTTAAATTTGGCAAGCAAATTCAAACTGAATTTGAAGAATTCAAATTCTAGCCCACCTTTTTAAAACTTAGCATTCTGGGGATTTAAAAGATCAGCTTGAGAAGATATTTGGGGGAAGAAATGTGGGGTGGGACCCACATGTCATAGAGCTAAAGGGGGAGACTTACTCACTAAGTTTTGCTCTCGGTGGGAGATTTTCCCGAGCAGCTCGCGAGCGCCACAGAGGAGCTTGCCGCGCCAGATCCTGCTGCCGGTCTCCATGCGCTGGCGCCCCGAAGTCGGTCCTGACCGCGTCTTCAACGTGATCACGTGCCCCCTGGCCGAAGCAAAGCGCAGTTGCCTTCTTCTCTCGCGAGCACACCGAGCAACACGAGCTTCTCCCCCTCCGCTCTCAGTCCGATCGGAAGATCGGCAAAACCACCGTGCCTCCTCCTCCCCCGAGCTGCTGAACACTCCCACGAGATCAACCTTCACCTCCCTGACCCACGAGCAAGTGAGCTGCGGCCTCCGGTGCCCGAGAACGACCGCCGTCACGGCGACCTAATCCGAGAAAGTGATCGGGCGCTCGTGGACAGCCCTCCACAGGGGGTTTCACGGCTGAGCGATCGCAGCTACGGACGCACTCGGGTGCGGTGCTGCTCTCAGCCCAAGCTCAGGCCATACCGTGAAGCATCGCCGGCGAATTTCAAAGTTTTTCTCCGGCGACGTCAACTTGAGCATCCGGTATGGAAATCCAAAATTATCCACTTCTATTCATTCTTAGCTTGTCAAACTTTGCACGTAGGAGCTGGACTAGCCGGCAATCATATTCTCTTAAGCATTCGTCGCATGAAAACCCTTTGGGGCGACGTATTTTGAGGTCTACCGATCACTTCTCCGGCGGACCCATTTGGTCGCACGGCGACAACCCATTTCCAGCCATTCCCGAGCCACTTTGAGGTTGTGTCGACCCTCCTAGAGGTACGCTGGTACTGTAGGGCTCGTCGGCACAAGCTTTTGAGGGCTGGAGACCCCGGGCGACGCTGCCGGACTTCCACAGAGGCAGTTACACGTCGCCGGCCATGTTCCGGTCGTCGGCAGCCCTAGCAAACCCCACAGCCATGTTCCTCGAGGCCCTAAACCCCCTGGCGGCGAGTTGTAGCTCCGGCGGTGGCCGGGAAGGCGGGTCCGGCGAGCTTCTACTCCGGCGAGGGGGAGCGCGCGGGCGCGAGCGAGAAGCGGGAGGTAGAAGAAAGCCGTGGGCCCCGCCTGTCAGCAGCTCAGAATTCAAATCCGGGATCGGGTGTGGCCGGGATCCCGTGTGCTGGCGCGAAAAACCCTGTGGCCCCGGTGTGGCCCAGTTCTGATTGGTTGGAATTCAAATAAGCGGGCCCAGTGGGATTTTCAATAGGAAAATAATTCCAGACTTAGCTCAATCTTTAGAAATTCATATCTCCCTGTGGAAAACTCCAATTTTAGTGATTCCAATTGGGTTGGATTCATCTCTCTGAGTTATATCCAAATATGAACTCAGATTTGTATGAAAGTCAATATTATATTCTGGAAAATTCTTTGAAGGTTTTCTGAAAAAGAATTATTGAGGGAGTTTGGTTTATCCAAAAATACCCAAATTTTGCCAGGATATTCTTTAGCATATTGTTGACCTTATAGCAAATTTTCAGCTCATTTGAAGATCATTTGAGTAGGAATTTGCTAAAAACAATCTGCTGTGTTCATAAGAGTCCAGAAACATTTTCAGAAAATGTTTCCCACTTCAAAAATCTGTTCTGAGCAATCCATAGCTCCAAAAATCATAGGAAAATTTAGGCAAGCTCTCTGGGACATACCGGAATTGTAGTTCACTTAGTTGGGCATGAAAATGCACATTACTACAGAATTAATTCCGTTGAGTACAAATGCTTAAAGAATTGTTATGGGAGAACTACCCAAGTAAAAGGGCTGAATTTTGGACCAGATGACTCTCATGTGATCAAGAACTCACATGTAAATTATCAGCCCAAGATGAGTCCTGGAACTCCCTGTTCTTATTCTCCATACTTGTGTATATGTGGGAATACATAAGAGATATTGTGAGAATTGGGGAGGACACAATACGACTTCACATTAGCTGCAATTTGGCAAGCTAAATCCTTAGGTAGTATAGAACCTGCTGTATTTTGAGGCCATTGGAGTTCTTGTTCTTCAGTTGCACTCAAATCTTTTCAGCTTGTCCATTATGATCATTAGGGAAAATGATTAGTGTATAGCTAAGGCCTTAAGGTCAATTTAGTTTCTTTCTGTCCTTTGCACAACAGAGGCAAACCAAGCCATGCTTGGCTTTCCCACCCAACCTCTGTTACTAAGAGATCAATTCTATAACTTCTTTCCATTACATTCTATAAAACATGTGCATATGCATCTCAATAGGAACCACAACGAAGGGGACTCAAAGGAGTGATTCATCGAAGTGGATCAAGCTCCGGAGAGTCAAGGGTGGATCTGCAAGGATACTAACTGCTTATATACGACTACCCTGCAAAACAGGCAAGCTTCGGTTTACATTTAACAGCTGTTAACTTTTTATTTTGTATTCACTTTCGGTCAGGATATGAATTGTGCATTAGGTCTAGTGTTTGATACTCCTCTTGCAAACCCAAATGACCCATGGAGTATTGGGTAGGTGTCTTTCACCATGTAGAACTGCCATGCTTAAGTACGGTTCGGTAGAAGTCGAGTGGTGAGATGCTACTCGCAGATTTAGGAACAACAGGGGCATACGGGATTGGTTCGTAATTGCTTAGCAAGTTAAAGTTGAGACCGGAAGGTTGTAGGAGCAGCAGGACATAGGGGCATGGGTGCTGTAGACCTGTCCGTGTCGGTCAAGGACCGATCCGTATGCGGCCCTGTTGAACAAGTTTGAGTTGTGTACCGGGCTCATGCTGGCTATATGGGACCCAGTAAACCGATGTACCTCGGGAAGCTGTCGTTGGGACTTTTCGGGTCGCCTCAGGCGGACGGCCGGTGTGCAGTATGTGGGGAATATTCTCATGACATCTCACGTCGGAAGGTGCACCATGAGAGTAGCTACTGTACGGGGCGACTTGATCGATTCAGCGGGGGTGAAACGGGGGAAAGGCTGCCACGTACAACGTCAGTGATGGTTGTTGTAGGCAACATCGAGTACGGGCGTACGTGTCGTGTAGTCTGGGTGTTATTGATTCGAATCACCGTCGCTCGCGGAATGGACCGAGCATACTTGTTCTCACAGTCGTGACGTAGTAAGAACTTGCCTGAGAAATGAACTAATCATCTTGATGTCAAGTATTATTCTACCTTGTATTGGAGCTTGATGAATACGCTAGTGCAAACTCGATTCTTTTATGCCATGAGCAATTTACATCGGGGGAAAGCGTTTCTTGTTAGATTGTGGACTCCCGATGTGGCGTGCCCAGGGTTACTTAAAATGCTGCAATTAATATCTGAAAGTAAGGATTCACTTTTAGGCGAGTTTAATTATGCTTATGCCATCCTATGTTAGGTTCATAACCTCACTTAGAGTTTCATGTTTAGGGTGACGGTTAAGTCTTGCTGAGCGTTATGCTCACGGATGCTATCCGAGTTGTTTTGCAGGTAATTGACTCGATGCTTATGAGAAGGGATGCCGATGAGACTCGGGAACCTCCGAGTGCTTACTCAAAGAGCATCCTCGCCGCTGCATATTGATCTTCGTGTTGCTAGTAAGAAACGTCCGCGGGCTGGACCGTTTCTTTGTTGCTAGTTTAAACATGAGTCGTGAGGGTGATAGTCTTCCGCTGTAGTTTACTCTAATATACTTATTTGTAAAACAATCTTGTACGCTTCCACAAACTATTTATGTAATATGATGTGTGTTCATCGACCCGTGTGCTGTTGGGTGCCGCATAACACGGCACCACCCGACGAGGTCCTGTGGGGCCGTCTCAATGTATCTCATGAACTCGGTGTTCATGCCGGAGCTGGACAAGTTCGTGGTAGTGTTCATCGACGATATCTTGGTTTACTCCAAGACAGAAGCCGAACATGCCGAACACTTACGGATCGTTCTTCAATGATTGCGAGACCACAAGCTCTACGCCAAGTTCAGTAAATGCGAGTTTTGGATCAGCCAAGTGCCATTCTTGGGACATATCATCTCAGCAGAAGGCATTGTGGTTGACCCAAGCAAAATAGAGCAGATGCTGAAATGGAAAGCTCCCACTTCAGTCCATGAAGTCAGAAGCTTCCTCGGGTTAGCGGGATACTATCGGAGATTCATTCCAAGCTTCTCCAAGCTCGCTAAACCGATGACAGAATTGCTGAAGAAGGGAACGAAATATGTTTGGAACACGGCTTGTGAAGGAGCGTTCCAAGCATTGGTGAAGCATCTCACCACAGCCCCGGTCTTAGCTCAACCGGATACAACAAAGCCCTTCGACGTGTATTGCGATGCGTCCGGTATTGGGCTCGGCTACGTGTTGATGCAGGAAGGTCGTGTGGTCGCATATGGCTCACGCCAACTTCGGAACCATGAGCAGCATTATCCGACTCATGATCTTGAGCTTGCTGCCGTGGTGTTGGCGCTGAAAATGTGGAGGCACTATCTCCTGGGGAATCTGGTGCATCTCTACACCGATCACAAGAGCTTAAAATATATTTTCACCCAGAAGGAGCTGAACATGAGGCAAAGGAGGTGGTTAGAGCTGATCAAAGATTATGAGATTGAGATCCAATACCACCCCGGCAAGGCGAATGTGGTTGCCGACGCGTTGATTCGGAAATCACATGTCCATCACCTCACCATTACCCCGGTTGAGGAGGAAGAGCCGAGTTTATACTTGGTTCCTTATGGATCGCTTTACAACCTTGCCCTCATCCCTACTATCAGGGAGGACATCATTGCAGCTCAGAAAAATGATAAAGGCATGGCACATCTCCGGAGACGGATAGACAATGGAGAGATCAAATGTTTCCGGAAAGATGATGAGGGGACGCTGTGGTTCAATGACCGAATAGTCGTACCCCGAGATATGGAACTGAGGAGGAAGATCCTCGATGAAGCTCACTTGTCCAAATACTCCATTCATCCGGGCAGCAACAAAATGTACCATGATTTGAAGAAGAAATTTTGGTGGACACGGATGAAGCGGGAGGTAGCTAAGTACGTATCCGAGTGCGATACGTGCCGACGAGTGAAAGCTGATCACATGAAGAAATCAGGGCTGTTGCAACCCCTGAAGATCCCGGCTTGGAAATGGGATGATGTGAGCATGGATTTCATTGTGGGATTACCCTTAACATCCAACAAACATGATTCCATTTGGGTGATTGTTGACCAACTGACCAAGTCAGCCCACTTCATCCCCGTACATACACATTTCCATGCCAACAGATATGCGGAGTTATATATCGCCAGGATCCTATGTTTGCATGGCGTACCCAAGACCATAGTCTCAGACTGAGGTGCATTGTTTGTATCTCGCTTTTGGGAGCAGTTGCATGCTGCTTTGGGTACTAAACTGATTAGAAGCTCCACCTACCACCCTCAGACAGATGGCCAAACAGAGAGGGCGAATCAGGTTCTAGAAGACATGTTGAGAGCATGTGCTATCCACCATGGTAGGAACTGGGATGATCACCTACCATTGGCGGAATTCTCGTACAACAATGGCTATCAGGCGAGTATCAGATGGCACCCTACGAAGCTCTCTACGGTCGCAAATGCCGCACCCCATTAAATTGGTGCGAGTCCGGTGAAAGGGTCACATTCGGGGTTGATGTGGTGAACGACGCCGAAGAGCGCGTTCGGACAATTCAAGCCAATTTGAAGGCCGCTCAATCCCGGCAGAAGAGCTACGCTGATAAGAGGCGTAGACCGTTGCACTTTGACATCGGTGAACACGTGTACCTCCGCGTGTCCCCGATGAAGGGTGTGCACCGGTTCGGTGTGAAGCGGAAGCTCGCTCCCCGTTTTATTGGACCCTACGCCATCACCGAGAAGTGTGGACCAACGGCGTATCGATTGGAGTTACCGGCATCCCTTGCTGGTGTCCATGATGTTTTCCATGTTTCGCAACTGCGAAAATGTTTGAAGCATACGGCTGCTGTTCCTACCGAAGACATCGGCGAGCTGAAACCGGATTTGACCTATGATGAGTATCCGGTGGAAATTCTTGATGAGAAAGCCCGAACCACGCGTAGCAGAACGTTGTGGTTCTACAAAATACTCTGGAGCAACCACACCGCCGAAGAAGCGACGTGGGAGAGCGAGGAGTTCCTTCGCTCAAATTACCCGGAGTTCATGGCTTCTCAACACGGGTAAGTCCCTATTACATCGCTATCTCTTCTTTTGTAATCTCGGGACGAGATTCTTTTAAGGGGGGAGAGATGTAAAAGCCCAAGAAAAGGGACTTGCAAAAACTTTTCTTCACCTCACAACACCACAGTTTTTATTGTGGATATCTTAGGAAATATTGTGAAGAGCAAGTAACCTCCATCAAAAGAGTGATTAGAGGGGAAAGCCTTCATTTTCAAAAAATGGGATTTGTACACATGAACATGAGAGGTTGAGCTCACCCCTAGAACTTAAAAAGTCTTGGGAGGGTTCAAGCCAAGTTTCATGCAAATCCAACACTTCTTGAGGCACTTTTTGAGGTAGTTGAAAAGAAGGCCAATTTGAAGGTAAATTCAAATTGCAGCAACTTTCATTACTCAAATTCAAAAGATAGCTTCATATTCAAACTCAGCACATTTTTCTGAGTTAGCCCACCAATTTTCATCCCTATTGGAGTTCATCTTGTCGGGAGCTAAATTTGCAATAATTCAAAACTGAATTTGAATTCCAGTTTAAACATGAAGCAAATTTAACCCAACAAAGTCTCCCATTCAATGTTCAGTAGCTGGGATATTTACAAAATAAAGGGGAGAAAGAATTAGAGGGGGGAAGAGGGCCCACTGGTCAGCCACCCGGGGGAGCAAACCGACTCGGGCACGCGGTCGAACACCCTACGGCCGACAGCGCACAGGGTCGACCCCCTCCCAACGCAGCCACCGCGCCACGTCCTGCTCGGGGGATGAGGGCGCCGGCTACAAAGTGATGAACCCAACGGGTACGGGGGACGCCCTATCTTTCGATGAGAGATGTTGGTAATGAACGAATTTGGTGGAGGCCGACGTTGGCTGCCCGACTACCACAACCAGAATGGTGTGGCGCCTTGAGCAACAGTTACACCATCTCCTGGTAACTACGATTTGGGTGGAGGTCGACGTTGTGCTACCCGACTACAACAACCACAAGGATGCTGTGCCTTAGCGATAGTTACACCGGCTCCTGTTGTTGCTGTACTTGCCGTGCCAAGAACAGCCTTGAACCTGCAAGCAATCGAAGAACAAGCAAGAACAAGATAACAAGCAAACACTCACGGGTGTGAAAAAGTTGGGGTTTTGATTCAAGTAATCGGAAGGTCTCGTCGACACCTGCGTTACAAGGAAGTAGCAATGGCTAAACTTACAGAAAACAAAAAACCGCCCTGTCAAAGAGCTCTTGAACTACTTAAATAGGGGAGGGAAGAGGGAAATTCGTCCAGCAACAAAGGTAGGACGTGATCTCCCTTATTCCCTTCCTTTTTCTGTGATAGACTACCATTTAATAGGGAAAGAAAGAGGGAAACCCATCCAACAGCAAGGCAGGATATGATTTCCTCTATTTCTTTCCTTATTATAGCACATCTATCTTTAAATGGGGGAAGAAAGAGGGAATTTTGTCCAGCAGCAAAGTTGGACGAGATTTCCCTTATTCCTTTCCTTATTTGTCTAAATCTCTCTTTATTACATGGCCCCAGCCTCAAGATTTCTCCTTGGGTGGAGCAGCCTTTATTGCATTAATCCCTCCATCCCTCCTAGCTGGATCAATTCCCAAGCACCTGATAATTAAGTTGACGTGCACGAGCGCGTGTCATTGGACCTTGATTAGCTGAGAGTGGTGAATGGGCTGGTGTTGTGGTTGTATCAACGGTAGCGATGTCCGCATCATCCTCCCCTTCATGCAATTGAGTCATCCTCGACTCAAATGTGTCTTCCTCGCCCATATATGGTTTTAAATCTGCAATATTAAAAGAGGAAGTAACCCCAAAATATGCAGGCAACTCAATTTCATATGCATTATCATTAATTTTTCTAAGCACTTTGAAGGGTCCAGCAGCTCTAGGTAGTAATTTAGATTTTCTCAAATCAGGAAATCTATCCTTTCTAAAATGCACCCAAACCAAATCACCAGGTTCAAAAGTAACATGCTTCCTACCCTTGCTACCGGCTTGTTGATACTTAGCGTTCATGCTCTCAATGTTTGCTTTAGTTTGCTCATGCATTTTAAGAATTAATTCAGCACGGCGAGAAGCATCAAAATTCAATTTCTCTGAAGGTGGCAGAGCCAAAAGATCAATGGGAGCACGAGGAATAAAACCATATACAATATGAAAAGGGCACAATTTAGTAGTAGAATGCAGCGAACGATTGTAAGCAAATTGAATATGAGGCAAACATTCTTCCCATAATTTGATGTTATGTTTCAGAACAGCCCTTAGCATGGTAGATAAACTACGGTTCACTACTTCGGTCTGTCCATCAGTTTGAGGGTGACAAGTGGTAGAAAAGAGTAATTTTGTCCCCAATTTAGCCCATAAGGTTTTCCAAAAATGACTAAGAAATTTGGCATCTCTATCTGAAACAATATTGTTTGGAACCTCATGCAAACGAACAACTTCTCGAAAGAACAAATCAGCAATATGGGTAGCATCATCAGTTTTGTGGCATGGTATGAAATGTGCCATTTTAGAAAATCTGTCGGCAACAACAAAAATACTATCCCTCCCCTTCTTTGTTCTAGGCAATCCTAAAACAAAATCCATAGAAACATCCTCCCATGGAGCACTAGGAACAGGAAGAGGCATGTATAAACCATGTGGATTAAGACAGGACTTAGCTTTTTGACAGGTGGTGCAACGAGCAACAAACCGCTCCACATCTCTCCTCATCTTTGGCCAAAAGAAATGGCTTGCTAAGATGTCTTCTGTATTCTTGACACCAAAGTGTCCCATCAATCCTCTACCATGTGCTTCCTGCAATAGTAAGATACACACAGAACCAGCTGGAATGCACAATTTGTTAGTTCGAAACACAAAACCATTAGTGAGAACAAATTTGTTCCATGTTTTTCCTTCTTTACATCGTAGCAGCACATCTTTGAAATCAGCATCAAAAGCATATTGTTCTTTAATTGTTTCCAAGCCAAAAATCTTAAAATCAAGTTGGGACAACATATTGTAACGGCGAGATAAGGCATCCGCAATGACATTATTTTTCCCTTTCTTGTGTTTGATGACATAAGAAAAGAACTCAATGAATTCTACCCACTTGGCATGCCTACGGTTCAGATTAGTTTGGTTCTTAATGTGCTTCAAAGATTCATGATCAGAATGTATAACAAATTCTTTAGGCCATAAATAATGTTGCCATGTTTCCAAAGTTCGTACTAGTGCATATAATTCTTTATCATAAGTGGAATAGTTCAGACTAGGCCCACTCAGTTTCTCGCTAAAATAAGCAATAGGTTTCCCCTCTTGCAACAAGACACCTCCCAATCCAATACCACTAGCATCACATTCCAATTCAAAAGTCTTACTGAAATCTGGTAATTGGAGAAGGGGTGTATGAGTTAACCTATTCTTCAAAGTTGCAAATGCAGCCTCTTGCGCCTTGCCCCATGTGAATGGAGCACCCTTCTTTGTAAGGTCATGCAGTGGGCCTGCTATGGTGTTGAAGTCTTTCACAAAACGACGATAGAATACAGCAAGTCCAAGAAAGCTTCATACTTGTGTAACCGTGGTAGGAGTCGGCCAGCTGTGTATCGCCTCCACCTTGCTTGATCAACTTAAATTCCCTGTGGTGTCACAACATAGCCAAGAAAAGAAACTCGATCCGTGCAAAAGGTGCACTTGTCAATGTTACCAAATAAGCGTGCATCATGTAAAGCATTGAAAACAGCACGGAGATGATCAAGATAAACTTCGAGAGATGCGCTATAGATCAAGATGTCATCGAAATATACTACCACAAATCTTCCAATGAAAGCACGTAAAACCTCATTCATTAATCTCATGAAAGTGCTAGGTGCATTCGTGAGACCAAAAGGCATGACTAACCACTCATACAAACCAAACTTTGTTTTAAACGCTGTTTTCCATTCATCACCTAGCTTCATGCGAATTTGATGGTATCCACTACGCAAATCAATTTTAGAGAAAATCATCGAGCCACTAAGTTCATCAAGCATATCATCTAACCTAGGAATAGGATGACGATATCTAATGGTAATGTTATTAATTGCTCGACAATCTACACACATGCGCCATGATCCATCTTTCTTTGGGACCAAAAGGACATGAACGGAGCAAGGACTAAGGGACTCACGCACATAACCTTTGTCGAGTAATTACTGTACTTGCCGCTGAATCTCCTTAGTCTCCTCCGGATTGGTCCTATATGGTGCTCGGTTGGGCAAAGAAGCCCCAGGGATGAGGTCAATCTGATGCTCAATCCCTCTCAATGGTGGCAGCCCGGCTGGTACCTCTTGTGGAAACACATCAGCGTATTCCTGCAAAAGCTTAGTGATAGAAGGAGGCAAAGCACATGGTGTGTCATGAAGTGAGAACAAAGCTTCTTTGCAAACAAACACATAGCAGATTGCAGTTTCACTTTTTAATTCAAACAAATCAGATTTGGAAGCAAAAAAACAAGTGCTCGTTAATTTTATTTCATTCTTCTTCATATGAGCAGATTTGGAATTGTCAGTCTTAGGCTGTACCGATTTCTTCACGACATCTGAATTTTCATTTTCAGCAGATTTCTTATTTTTCTCTTTGCAAGCTCTAGCAATGTCATCCTTCAAAATAGCATCAGGGGACATAGGGTGCAAAACAAGTTTCTTCTCATGATGCATGAAAGAGTATTGATTTGATTTACCATGATGTAATGTATCTTTATCAAATTGCCAAGGTCGACCAAATAGCATAGAACAAGCTTGCATAGGTACCACATCACAATCAATGTAATCATGGTAGGAACCAATTGCAAATTCGACACGAACCAGACGTGTTACCTTAAGCTTACCACTGTCGTTGAACCATTGGATGTAGTAGGGATGTGGATGTGGAAGTGTTGTCATTGTGGGGACCCACCGTCCCGATCGTTCACGGGGACGGGGCACCTCGCCCGGGAATCGCATTGGGTGGTGCCGTGCGATGCGGCACCCAACGGCACACATAATAAAGCATCATATTACATACATCAGGCGGAAGCTTACAAAGTGAAAATTTTACACGTACTTCTCAAAATGAACTACAGCGGAAGACTATTACAACTCACGTCTCGTACCTATGCTAAGCAACAGAGAAGGTGTCCAGCCCGCGGACCCTTCTCGCTAGCAACACTATCATAATAGCAGCGGCAGGGGTTACCCTGAGTTCATCCCTCGGAGAGCTCCGAGTCTCATCAGGTACCCGTACATCTCAGCGTACAGTTATTACCTGCAAAACAACTTATGCAGTATCTGTGAGCACGAAGCTCAGCAAGACTGACCCGTCACCCTAGTCATGAAACTCTACATGATGAAAATAGAGGGCTGATTATAGCATTTTGCATAAACGATGAACTTGAGCTAAAGGAGAGTCCTTACTTCCAGTTTAATCAACTTTTATAGACCTCGCGCAACTTACATCGAGACTCCACAATCAAACAAGAAACGCTTCATCTCGATGTCACTTGCCCGAGGTGAAAGTAACTTTAGTGAACTACCCTAGACTCATACAGACCTTGCGCCATCAACGTCGAGACTCCACAATCAAACAAGAAACGCTTTGCCTCGACGCTACTGGCCCAAGGTGGAAAATAATTTTAGTGAAAGTGTTGATCATTCCTCATCTCCATTATGAGGATTACTCACGAAGCATTATTAACTTTTCCCAGTTTATTACTACGTCACGACTCAGTGTACAAGTATGCTCACTACCACGAGCGACGGTGATTGCAATCAAAAACACCCGGCTGACACGACACGTACGCCCGTACTCGACGTTGCACACAGCAACCGTCACTGACGTCGTACGTGGCAACCTTTCACACGACACCCAAATGTCGAACCGGTCCCACCGACTGGGATTAAGTCTCTCCACGGCAAACCCTCGTAGAGCTGACTCCTCTATCCTTTCAGCATCGGCATCAGACGGTGAGGTATGCCTCGACAACCAGGTTAACATGTTACATCGGTTTCCTGGGTCCCATATTGCCAGTATGCATCCGGTACACATCTCAAACTTGTCCAGCGGGGCCGCACACGAGAACGGGCCTTAATCGACTCATACATAGACTAGGCTCACAGGACCACGTCCTTGACCTTCCATCCACTGCCCGGTCTCCATTCCCAACTATGAGGATCAATTCCCAACTCTTCCGATTGATCCCTCTTAACCCCGTCTCACGAGTAGGAATCTGCCTACTCGAGTTATGCCTCTTTTAATCCACTTTTTGTTGAGATCAGCAGTTATAATTAATTGGTAACATAACATATCCTACATTAAACTCCAGGGTTTTCTGGTTCATGCATTTGGAGTTTCATACCATCTAGACGTAATGCAATAAATATAATACTAGACGTATGAAGTGAATACAAATAAAAACTTGTAAATTTGATGCAAATTGGGGCTTGCCTTTGTTTTGCAGGTGACTTATATATATATATATATGCAGTTAGTGAAGACCACTTGGTGCTTGATCAACCTCTTTCCTCCTTCCTTGATTTCTACTCCGATGACTTAAACTCCTCCACGTAGATACTACACGTGATGAATATGCATATCGTTTAATTGTAAAAACTTTGCTACAAGTCCTAATAACAAGTTTTCAAAAACTGGAACTCTGTTTAAGAATTTAAAATGACACTGGTGCTAGTGGTTTAGGTTTGGATCTAATCACATGATTAAATGTTAAGTGGTTTTCCCCCTCTTCTATATTGATCACCTAAAGGGGTTAAAAGCACTGGGGTGATCCAGGGCTCCAATGGATCTGAGGATTTTCATGTGTGTTCCTTGTCACAAGAAAACACTCTGGACCAAAAATTAGCACTTTTTATTGAGTGGTTTGTTCAGAATAATTTTCTAAGCAATTAAGCAATGAAGAATTAATTCTGAGATCACACCCATGTTCATGCAAAAATTAGTGAACTACAATTTCAATTATAGCTCATATAGTTTGCATGAATTTTCCTATCATTTTTGAAGCTAAGAACTTCCCAGAACTGAATTTCCATGTTTTGGAAATTCTCTGAAAGTGTTTATGTATTCAATTGAATACAGTACCTTCAAATCTAAATTTCCCTGATCAAATCAACTCAAATTGAGCTGAAACTTTTACAGGGGGTCACTAATACCCTAAAGACTATTCTGGCAAAATTTGAGTATTTGTGGATTGACCAAACTCCCTCTAAAATTCTTTTGCTAAAAAGATTTAAAGAATTTTACAGAATTAACTAAAGGGTTTCATACAAATTGGGTTCTACATTTGGATAGTACTCTATCAGAGGAGTCCAACAAAATTTGTTTCAAAATTTTTGGATTCTCCTACCCAAAGTTGTAGCTATTCAAAGTTTGAACTGAAAACTGAAATTCTCCAAAATGTTCAAATGCTGGCAGTGGGTCCAGGGGACAGGTGTCACGCGTCGGGGCAAGCCACACGGGCTACAGGGTATTTCCCACGCCGCCACACCAGATCCCTGCGCCACAGCCGATCAGATATTTGAAAAAAACATTCGCTGACGGGCGGGACCCACCGGGTCGTCTTCTACCTCCGGCCACCCGCGCCCGCGCGCGCCGCCGGGCTTGCCGGAGTTCGACGGATTCCGGCCTCCCGGCCATCCCCCGAGCCCTCCCTCGCCGCTAGGGCCTAATTTCACGTGCTGAACACGATGGAACCGTCTTCCCCGGCCGGCGATAGCTCTAACCTAGCTGGCCACGGCGCGGCGGCTCTGGACTGGTTCGGCAACGTCGCCCGGTCATCCTAGCCTGCCCAGACCTCGGTGGAACGGCGCTACAGCACCAGTGGACTATGGGGATGCTCGACCTAGCCTCAAAACTGCTCGGGACCGGCGGCTAATGGTGTCTCACCGTGCACCCGAAACCTCTTCCGCGTTTGAGGTCGGAAATTTTGGAATTCATGCGGTCTACGTGCGTCTTTCCAACTAGGGTTGTGAAGGACTACTGATCGCCGGCTAGTGGCCGACCTGTGTGCAAGATTTGACAAGCTACAGAGGATTGGAGAGCGAGAATTTTGGAGGCGATTACCGGATGCTCTGTTGGAGGTCGCCGGGACAAAATCTCCGAATTGGCCGCCGATCCTCCACGGTTTGCTCCAGGCTTTGGAGGAGAGCAGCAGCACGATGGCGCGCTCCCGTGGTCGGGCTTGCTCGGACGTGACAACCCTTGTGGAAGGCTGCCCGCGTGCGCCCGATCGTCGGCTGTCTGTGGTTCGCCGTGGTAGAGGCGTTTAACGCTCGAAACCCACCACGGATGGCTAGCTCTCGCGCTCAGAAGGTGCGGAACGGTGGCACAGCGTCGTTGTGCAGCTCGGGGAGGCGCTGTGGCGCGGTTTAGCCGGCTCCCGATGGCTTCCCAGAGGAGTGGCGAGCTCGGTTTTGTTTTCGGGAGAACACGCGTGTGAGGAGAAGAAACACCCGTGGTCACCTTGTCTACGCGGGAAGAATCACGTGGAGGGGTGCCGCCGACTCCCGTGCTGCCAGCGGCCCGGGCGAAGAGCAGGAGGTGGAGCCTCGGTCGACGGGGGCGGTCGCTCGGTGTCGCCTGCGGGTGAAACCCCGGTGGAGTGAGGAACAGAGAGAAAACTTAAGTGTTAAGTCTACTCTTTCCTATGACATGTGGGCCCCACAATTCAGTACCTCTTTTCCTCAAAATATCTCCAAATTTTGACAATTATCCAACCCATTTGTTTGAAAATTGGAAACTGAGCTCATTTGACAAGTTTGGACAAATTCCATGCAAATTCAAATGTTCATTTGAATTCTTTGCACATTTGACTCCCTTTGGAAAAATGGGCAGCAAATCTTTTCAAAATTAAATGAAACTTTGCCTCCCCACTAATTTGGACCTAAGGAATCCAAATATGCCACTTGATTCTTGTGTTAGCTGCTGCAAACAATAGTTTGGACACAAACAGTTTTGAATTTCCATTGTGTCTTCCCCTCGCTTGAAGTTTGAATCTACATTTAGTTCATCACTGATTTTTAAACCCTTCCATTGCACTTGAGCTCTTAATTTCTGTGGTTTTAATCCACATTAGGTCCATCCATGCAATAGCCCTAAGTTTGTTTAGAAGAATCTCACCTATGTTATCATATGTGGGAAAAAGTTTCAGCTAAGCCCCTTTTTCATACACATGACTCCAACATTTGTGCAAACTCATGTTTCTTTGTATTCACATTTTGGGACCTTTACAATCCTCCCCCCTTAAAAGAATCTCGTCCCGAGATTACAAAAGAAAGATGAGATGGAAGGTAATTACAACAACTACGACAGAAGTTCCGGATAGTTCTTGTGGAGGTAATCTTCACTCTCCCAAGTCGCTTCTTCCGGTGTGTGATTACTCCACAAGACTTTGTAAAATTTCAAAGCCCGATTTCGAGTGATCCGGATCTTCTCGTCGATAATCTTGATGGGCTTCTCGGTGTAGGTGAGGTCCGGTTGCAATATTTCTATGTCTTCCGAAAGGATGTCCGTCAGCTTCTTCAAACACTTTCTCAAGTGCGAGACATGGAAGATGTCGTGGATACCCGATATGGATGGCGGCAGCTCCAAACGGTAGGCTACCGGCCCACACCGTTCTGTAATAAGGAACGGACCCACAAAGCGAGGAGCTAGCTTTCCCTTGACCCCGAATCGATGAATTCCCGCCATCGGGGATACTCAGAGATAGACGTGATCTCCAACTTCAAAACACAAGGGTCGGCGTCGCTGGTCCGCATAGCTTTTCTGGCGAGATTGAGTGGCCCTGAGGTTTTCTTGAATCAGCTGGACCCGCTCTTCGGCATCTTTTACAAGATCAATGCCAAAAATCACCCTTTCGCCCGATTCACACCAATTGAGTGGTGTGCGGCACTTCCTGCCATAAAGTGCTTCGTATGGTGCCATTTTAATACTGGATTGGTAACCATTGTTGTAGGAGAACTCTGCTAATGGCAAATGGTTATCCCAGTTCTTTCCATGATCTATGGCACATGCCCTCAGCATATCTTCCAAAATCTGGTTCACCCTCTCCGTTTGACCGTCCGTCTGAGGGTGGTATGCTGAGCTTCTGATTAACTTTGTTCCCAGAGATTCATGTAGTTGCTCCCAGAAACGAGCAACAAATATTGAACCTCGGTCTGATATGATGGTCTTGGGGAATCCATGCAAGCATACAATTCTAGAGAGATACAACTCTGCATATTGTTTAGTATGGAATCCCGTATTCACTAGGATGAAGTGGGCTGATTTGGTTAAGCGATCAACAATCACCCAAATGGAGTCATGCTTTCTGGACGTGAGAGGCAGTCCGACAATAAAGTCCATGCTGATGTCCTCCCACTTCCATGCTGGAACGTTTAATGGTTGCAGCATTCCCGCTTTCTTTATGTGGTCAGCCTTGACTCGCCGACATGTATCACATTCGGATACATATTTGGCAATTTCTCGCTTCATCCGAGTCCACCAAAATTTTGTTCTCAGATCTTGATACATCTTATTGCTCCCTGGATGTATCGAGTACTTGGACATATGAGCTTCGTCCAAGATCTTCTTTCTTAGCTTCAGATTCCGGGGGTACCAC
Source organism: Neostapfia colusana (assembly GCA_030760725.1). Classification (NCBI taxonomy): domain Eukaryota; kingdom Viridiplantae; phylum Streptophyta; class Magnoliopsida; order Poales; family Poaceae; genus Neostapfia; species Neostapfia colusana. Next base: position 268,262 of record JASWHV010000050.1, on the reverse strand, counting down.
GATACGGTCGTTAAACCATAACATGCCTTGATCATCTTCCCGGAAACATTTCATCTTATCCTCTTTAATCCTTGCTCGTATATTCCGCATCCCTCTATCTATCTTCTGGGCTTGTACAATCTCCTCTCTAATGGTAGGCACCAGAGCCAGATTATACAACGCACCATACGGAATCACCCGCAAGCTTGGTTCTTCATCCTCATCCGGAACAACTGACACGTTATTCACGTGGGATTTACGACTGAGTGCATCAGCCACCACGTTAGCTTTGCCCGGATGGTAATGGATCTCGAGCTCATAATCTTTGATTAATTCCAACCATCTCCGCTGCCTCATATTGATATCCTTCTGAGTGAATATATATTTGAGGCTCTTATGGTCGGTGTAGAGGTGCACTAAATTACCAAGTAAATAGTGCCTCCACATCTTCAACGCGAGCACCACCGCAGCAAGCTCTAGGTCATGAGTGGGGTAGTGCTGCTCGTGGTTGCGGAGTTGTCGAGACCCATACGCGATTACGCGTCTATCTTGCATTAAGACGCAGCCAAGTCCAATGCCTGAGGCATCACAATAAACATCAAATGGCTTTGTTGTATCCGGTTGGGCTAGCACCGGTGCCGTTGTGAGATGTTTCTTTAAGGTTTGAAATGCCTCTTCGCAGGCCTCTGTCCACACATACTTGCTGCTCTTCTTCAATAACTCTGTCATTGGTTTGGCCACCTTCGAGAAGCTGGGAATAAATCTCCGGTAATAACCCGCTAGTCCTAGAAAACTGCGGATTTGATGAACCGATGTTGGAGACTCCCACTTCAAGACTTGCTCAATTTTGGTTGGATCCACGGCCACACCCTCTGCTGAAATAATGTGGCCTAAGAATGGTACCTTGCTGATCCAAAATTCACACTTGCTGAATTTGGCATACAGCCTATGTTCCCGTAACCGTTTGAGCACAATATGAAGATGTTTGGTGTGCTCCTCCTCCGATTTGGAGTATACGAGAATGTCGTCGATGAAAACCACGACGAACTGATCCAACTCTGGCATGAATACAGAATTCATGAGATACATAAAATGTGCGGGTGCATTTGTTAGCCCGAAAGACATGACTAGATACTCATAGAGCCCGTTTCTAGTCGAGAAGGCCGTCTTCGGTATATCCTCCGCTCTGATCTTTATCTGATGATAACCAGACCGTAAGTCCATCTTGGAGAATACCTTGGCACCCACTAACTGATCAAATAATATATCGATCCGTGGCAACGGATATTTATTTTTGATCGTCACTGCATTCAGCGGCCGATAATCCACACATAATCGAAGTGACTCATCCTTTTTCTTCACAAAAAGGGCTGAACAGCCCCATGGTGATGAGCTTGGTCGGATGAACCCTTTGTCCATTAAGTCCTTTAGCTGTTCTTTTAGTTCACCTAATTCCTTCGGAGACATTTTGTACGGCCTCCGAGATATTGGTGTGGTTTCCGGTGCTAACTCGATCTTAAATACCACATCCCTCTCAGGCGGCATCCCTGGAAGATCGTCGGGAAACACATCTGGGTACTCACGGACCACTGGAATATCCTCCAGTTTCGTGGTCATACTGTGGTACACCACTGGATTTTTAGAATCCACGGCTTCAAGTATGAGCGTTTGGAGACCGTAGCTTGGAGAGTCCAAACTAACAATCCGTGGACCAATATCAAGAACAGCCCCGTGGTAGTTCATCCACGCCATTCCTAGAATCACGTCGATCTTTTGCCCCTCTAACACAATGAGGGTTGTGGGGTATAAGTTTCCACCTAAGCACAAGGGTGCTTTGATCACTACTTCATTAGCAGCTATATTTCCACCCGGTGAGCGGATAAGGTAGTGATCCTTCGGTGTAGAGGTGGAAAGCTCAGCTTTGCACACAAACAACCTGCTGATGAAATTGTGTGTAGCTCCAGAGTCAAATAAAATTAACACGGGCAGTCCATTGAGGGTGAACATTCCCGCTAGCACGGGTGCCCCATCTGGCACATCCTCTAGAGCTGTATGATAAATGCACCCGGATTTTGGTGCAGTTCCTTGAAGCTGAGGACGGGGTTGATTCATACCCCGCCTCGGTGTAGTTTCTCTATGGTGTATCCTTCCTGGACACTTCCTGCTGATGTGACCCAAGTACCCGCACGTGAAGCACGGTTTCTCAGCCGGTTCCTGATTGCTCTGTGCATGGTCATTAGTGGTATTCTGCTGCGGCAAGAACACTTGAGGAGCAGAATAACGTGGCTGCATATACCGTTGTTGCAGCTGTCCGTATTCCGAGCATTGGGACGAACGACCGGAATATTGCTGGAGTCGTCGAGCCGACTGCATCAGCTGACAGTTCAAGGTACTGTCCACCACCCGATATTTCTGAGGAGCACTACTGCTACTCTCCGGTGGTACCTGGTTCTTTCTTTTCTCAGCCTGAACTTCCTGCTGAGCATCTTCAACCATGATGGCAGCACTCATCAATTCGTTGAAGTTCTTTCAATTAGCTAAAACGAGTCTCTCCTTTAGCTTGGGATTGAGGCTGCGGAAGAACCATTCACACTTTTGTGCTTCGGTGTTCACATGTTGAGGCGCATACTGCGCCAGCTTGTTGAACACTTGCAAATGCTTGTATGCACCCCTCTCTCCTTGTTTTAAGGCCAGGAACTCCTCGAGTTTCCGCTGAATTATTCCGGACGGAACATGATACACCAGAAACGCCTTCCAGAATTCTGCCCATGAAACGTCATGTCCATCTGGTAAGGAGGCGAGTTGATTTGCCCACCATGCACTGGCGGACCCGTGAAGTTGTTGCGCTGCGTATAAAACCTTCTGCTGTTCGGTGCATTGAAGCAATCCGAACTTAGACTCAATGGTACGGATCCAGCTATCCGCCACCAGAGGATCCTCAGATTCAATGAAAACCGGTGGTTGAGTTGCCAAGAACTCAACATAGGAATTCAGTTGCGGTTGGCGCAAGTTTTCGTCTTGACATCCCCCTTGACGGGATATATTCATCACCAGGGTGCGGAGCAAGTCGGTTCGCTCATCGCTTGCACCCGTCATGGCAGCCAGAATGTCCGCCATTGTGACCGTGGGTGGAAGTCCTGGTGGTGGCTGCTGTTGCGGAGCTGGCTGCTCCCGCTGTGGAGAGTTATCACCACGACCACCACTGGAACCACCTGCCTCACTCATGGAAACGAGTTCGCACCATTCTGCAATTGCAAAAGTTCATTATCAGTTCAACACTATCACTTGATTTATTCCATAAACAAAGTAGTGTAACACTGATAATGAAACCTCAACACGTAAGCAAACTGATTTAAACGCAAACTGATGTATCCAACGGCAAGGATTTACAAGCCGACTGATTGGTCCTCAAACAGATCAGATTCTGATCCAGTTAAAAGCACTTTCATAACTCAAGTTGAATATCAAAGTTAAAGTTAACTTTAATATATTTCCAACGAGTATCCAAATGCCTCCATATCACTTCTGGATCAAAAGTTATGTTTTCGCAAAGTTGACAGACTTTCTGGATAAAATTTGCCAGCATCTCTTTTGTATGTGGCTGACTTTATCACCGTTGTATATGAAAATACAACAAGAATCTGAACAACCTTTGAACTACAACAATGTCGCATATATCATAACCTTTCCAACGGTGTATCATATGCTCCTTAGGGATTTTTCTACAGGAAGTTATGGCTTAAAAACAGAAAGGTCCAGAGAGGTTTTTGGTACTGTCCTGGTTCTGAACAGTTTGCCTTCAACTGGACTTTTCACCAACTTAACGTGTGATTTTGATCTGGAGGTCTACAAGAAAGTTGTAGAGCACTTGAAATTCTTTCCAGAACTGTATCATACACCTTAATTGGATCAATCTACCCAGAGTTATGCTCTGTTAAAGTCCAGCAAAAATTTCTGCCAGAAACAGAGCACTGTTTTTGAAATCTTTAAAACCTAGACACTCTCTCATTTGAATCTTAGTTCAAAATAAGAGTTCAGTAACTAATATTTGTTTTAAACTTCCATTTTTAGTTGAAAGTTAGCTCATGAATCATTTCTTCATAGGGAATAGGTTATTATGTGTAGTACGGTGTCGATGCACCGTAAGAAACATGTCGGTACTACGTTGCCTCTCCAAAAGAAAATCCTAAACCGGCTTATACCGGCATATACGTATTATCAGTGGCACTAAAACGGTCTCTTGCACAAGTGTACTACACGGGATACGTACGTGGTTAGTACCTGCAGAAAATCACTCAATGATGGTGCACTCAAAGGTTGTTTCATTTCAGGCAGTTCCATATTTGAAAGTAAATACAAACGCCCGTATCATTGCCATACGGCCGTCCTTGAGTTAAGTCACGTCTCAAGGTACGTGATCGTGTTTCAACACCACACGACGGGGAACCCGAGTATGTCATGAACGGGTCGTCACGGTTGGGAATGTTATCAACCCAACGGATACCACCTACTGCCCTGCAGGGCACGCCGATGGCAAGCGCTGCGTATGTCCTCCTGGGCTACTTCCAGACGAACACACTCTCGCGTTACTGACCACGCGATGGGGTCTCCACTTACTTGCCTAATGCACGCTAGGGATCAGCGTTTCATATGAACTCAGGAACATGAAGAGTTCAAGAGTTTCATATTAACATCTCACAACCAAGCTGTGAGATCTAGCCCTGAACCACTTTCCTCGTCAGGGGAGCTAACCGAAATTGAACCGCTTTCGGTGGCATTCCTTACCATGCTTACCTGAACGTAGGTGCGTCGTTACATAAACAAGATTCAGAATTATAACAAATATGTTAGCCATGCCACTTAAGTAACTATACTACTATAGTCCTTATGTGGGCCAAATACCGTTTCCTCACCGAATACTAAGTTTTTGTCGTAATACGATCCTTATTCCGTGTGCTATTACCAATGCGGCTCTGATATCATGCTGTGGGGACCCACCGTCCCGATCGTTCACGGGGACGAGGCACCTCGCCCGGGAATCGCATTGGGTGGTGCCGTGCGATGCGGCACCCAACAGCACACATAATAAAGCATCATATTACATACATCAGGCGGAAGCTTACAAAGTGAAAATTTTACACATACTTCTCAAAATGAACTACAGCGGAAGACTATTACAACTCACGTCTCGTACCTATGCTAAGCAACAGAGAAGGTGTCCAGCCCGCGGACCCTTCTCGCTAGCAACACTATCATAATAGCAGCGGCAGGGGTTACCCTGAGTTCATCCCTCGGAGAGCTCCGAGTCTCATCAGGTACCCGTACATCTCAGCGTACAGTTATTATCTGCAAAACAACTTATGCAGTATCTGTGAGCACGAAGCTCAGCAAGACTGACCCGTCACCCTAGTCATGAAACTCTACATGATGAAAATAGAGGGCTGATTATAGCATTTTGCATAAACGATGAACTTGAGCTAAAGGAGAGTCCTTACTTCCAGTTTAATCAACTTTTATAGACCTCACGCAACTTACATCGAGACTCCACAATCAAACAAGAAACGCTTCATCTCGATGTCACTTGCCCGAGGTGAAAGTAACTTTAGTGAACTACCCTAGACTCATACAGACCTTGCGCCATCAACGTCGAGACTCCACAATCAAACAAGAAATGCTTTGCCTCGACGCTACTGGCCCAAGGTGGAAAATAATTTTAGTGAAAGTGTTGATCATTCCTCATCTCCATTATGAGGATTACTCACGAAGCATTATTAACTTTTCCCAGTTTATTACTACGTCACGACTCAGTGTACAAGTATGCTCACTACCGCGAGCGACAGTGATTGCAATCAAAAACACCCGGCTGACATGACACGTACGCCCGTACTCGACGTTGCACACAGCAACCGTCACTGACGTCGTACGTGGCAACCTTTCACACGACACCCAAATGTCGAACCGGTCCCACCGACTGGGATTAAGTCTCTCTACGGCAAACCCTCGTAGAGCTGACTCCTCTATCCTTTCAGCATCGGCATCAGACGGTGAGGTATGCCTCGACAACCAGGTTAACATGTTACATCGGTTTCTTGGGTCCCATATTGCCAGTATGCATCCGGTACACATCTCAAACTTGTCCAGCGGGACCGCACACGAGAACGGGCCTTAATCGACTCAGACATAGACTAGGCTCACAGGACCACATCCTTGACCTTCCATCCACTGCCCGGTCTCCATTCCCAACTATGAGGATCAATTCCCAACTCTTCCGATTGATCCCTCTTAACCCCGTCTCACGAGTAGGAATCTGCCTACTCGAGTTATGCCTCTTTTAATCCACTTTTTGTTGAGATCAGCAGTTATAATTAATTGGTAACATAACATATCCTACATTAAACTCCAGCGTTTTCTGGTTCATGCATTTGGAGTTTCATACCATCTAGACGTAATGCAATAAATATAATACTAGACGTACGAAGTGAATACAAATAAAAACTTGTAAATTTGATGCAAACTGGGGCTTGCCTTTGTTTTGCAGGTGACTTATATATATATGCAATTAGTGAAGACCACTTGGTGCTTGATCAACCTCTTTCCTCCTTCCTTGATTTCTACTCCGATGACTTCAACTCCTCCACGTAGATACTACACGTGATGAATATGCATATCGTTTAATTGTAAAAACTTTGCTACAAGTCCTAATAACAAGTTTTCAAAAACTGGAACTCTGTTTAAGAATTTAAAATGACACTGGTGCTAGTGATTTAGTTTTGGATCTCAACACATGATTAAATGTTAAGTGGTTTTCCCCCTCATCTATATTGATCACCTAAAGGGGTTAAAAGCACTGGGGTGATCCAGGGCTCCAATGGAGCTGAGGATTTTCATGTGTGTTCCTTGTCACAATAAAACACTCTGGACCAAAAATTAGCACTTTTTATTGAGTGGTTTGTTCAGAATAATTTTCCAAGCAATTAAGCAATGAAGAATTAATTCTGAGATCACACCCATGTTCATGCAAAAATTAGTGAACTACAATTTTAATTATAGCTCATAGAGTTTGCATGAATTTTCCTAGCATTTTTGGTCCCAGAACTGAATTTCCAAGTTTTGGAAATTCCCTGAAAGTGTTTATGTATTCAATTGAATACAGTACATTCAAATCTAAATTTCCCTGATCAAATCAACTCAAATTGAGCTGAAACTTTTACAGGGGTTCACTAATACCCTAAAGAATATTCTGGAAAAATTTGAGGATTTTTGGATTAACCAAACTCCCTCTAAAATTCTTTTGCTAAAAAGCTTTAAAGAATTTTACAGAATTAACTAAAGGGTTTCATACAAATTGGGTTCTACATTTGGATATTACTCTACCAGAGGAGTCCAACAAAATTTGTTTCAAAATTTTTGGATTCTCCTACCCAAAGTTGTAGCTATTCAAAGTTTGAACTGAAAACTGAAATTCTCCAAAATGTTCAAATGCTGGCAGTGGGTCCAGGGGACAGGTGTCACGCGTCGGGGCAAGCCACACGGGCTACAGGGTATTTCCCGCGCCTCCACACCAGATCCCTGCGCCACAGCCGATCAGATATTTGAAAAAAAAAACCGTCGCTGACGGGCGGGATCCACCGGGTCGTCTTCTACCTCCGGCCACCCGCGCCCGCGCGCCGCCGGGCTCGCCGGAGTTCGACGGATTACGGCCTCCCGGCCATCCCCCGAGCCCTCCCTCGCCGCTAGGGCCTAATTTCACGTGCTGAACACGATGGAACCCTCTTCCCCGGCCGGCGATGGCTCTAACCTAGCTGGCCACGGCGCGGCGGCTCTGGACCGGTTCGGCAACGTCGCCCGGTCATCCTAGCCTGCCCAGACCTCGGTGGAACGGCGCTACAGCACCAGTGGACTATGGGGATGCTCGACCTAGCCTCAAAACTGCTCGGGACCGGCGGCTAATGGTGTCTCACCGTGCACCCGAAACCTCTTCCGCGTTTGAGGTCGGAAATTCTGGAATTCATGCGGTCTACGTGCGTCTTTCCAACTAGGGTTGTGAAGGACTACTGATCGCCGGCTAGTGGCCGACCTGTGTGCAAGATTTGACAAGCTACAGAGGATTGGAGAGCGAGAATTTTGGTGGCGATTACTGGATGCTCTGTTGGAGGTCGCCGGGACAAAATCTCCGAATTGGCCGCCGATCCTCCACGGTTTGCTCCAGGCTTTGGAGGAGAGCAGCAGCACGATGGCGCGCTCCCGTGGCCAGGCTTGCTCGGACGTGACAACCCTTGTGGAAGGCTGCCCGCGTGCGCCCGATCGTCGGCTGTCTGTGGTTCGCCGCGGTTGAGGCGTTTAACGCTTGAAACCCACCACGGATGGCTAGCTCTCACGCTCAGAAGGTGCAGAACGGTGGCACAGCATCGTTGTGCAGCTCGGGGAGGCGCTGTGGCGTAGTTTAGCCGGCTCCCGATGGCTTCCCAGAGGAGCGGCAAGCTCGGTTTTGTTTTCGGGAGAACGCGCGTGTGAGGAGAAGAAACACCCGTGGTCACCTTGTCTACGCGGGAAGAATCACGTGGAGGGGCGCCGCTGACTCCCGTGCTGCCAGCGGCCCGGGCAAAGAGCAGGAGGTGGAGCCTCGGTCGACGGGGGCGGTCGCTCGGTGTCGCCCGCGGGTGAAACCCCGGTGGAGTGAGGAACAGAGAGAAAACTTAAGTGTTAAGTCTACTCTTTCCTATGACATGTGGGCCCCACAATTCAGTACCTCTTTTCCTCGAAATATCTCCAAAGTTTGACAATTATCCAACCCATTTGTTTGAAAATTGGAAACTGAGCTCATTTGACAAGTTTGGACAAATTCCATGCAAATTCAAATGTTCATTTGAATTCTTTGCACATTTGACTCCCTTTGGAAAAATGGGCAGCAAATCTTTTCAAAAATAAATGAAACTTTGCCTCCCCACTAATTTGGACCTAAGGAATCCAAATATGCCACTTGATTCTTGTGTTAGCTGCTGCAAACAATAGTTTGGACACAAACAGTTTTGAATTTCCATTGTGTCTTCCCCTCGCTTGAAGTTTGAATCTACATTTAGTTCATCACTGATTTTTAAACCCTTCCATTGCACTTGAGCTCTTCATTTCTGTGGTTTTAATCCACATTAGGTCCATCCATGCAATAGCCCTAAGTTTGTTTAGAAGAATCTCACCTATGTTATCATATGTGGGGAAAAGTTTCAACTAAGCCCCTTTTTCATACACATGACTCCAACATTTGTGCAAACTCATGTTTCTTTGTATTCACATTTTGGGACCTTTACAGTCATCCCAAGCTTTTCTACCATGGTAGCACTTGCTAAATTGTTGCGGCTTCCTCCATCAATAATAATGCGACACGATCGTTCCAAAACTACACACTTAGTTTGGAATAGATTGTGTTGCTGGTTCTGTTCAGCTTTGATCATTTGGGCACTCAAGACACGCCTCACAACAAGACTCTCATAGTGGGCAGCATGATCAGCCCCAATGTGCTCTTCATCATCATTCTTCTTTCCTGCTGCTTGTGCAGCAAGCATGGCATATGTTTCATTATCTAAATCGCTAGCGGATGAGTACTCACCATTTTCTCGTACAACCAGCACACGCTTGCTTGGGCAGTCCCTTCGTAGGTGCCCAAAACCCTTGCACTGGAGGCATTGAATGTCTTTTGTTCTCCCGGTAGAAGCAATGGAAGAAGAAGTGTTGGCTGCAACTTGGGTGGATCCTTTTGTTGTCTCGATTGCACGCGAAGGTGCTGATTTTGATGTAGTCCTGGGCAACCCATTGGAAGCATCGTCTGGAGAATCATGCTTAGTACCAGCAGTATTTGAGCGGAACTGCCATGAGGTAGTTCGACCTGCAGAAATGTTAGTTCTTGTACGTCGTCCCTGCACTTCTCTTTTAGCCTTACAAGCAAGATGGAATAATCGAGTGACGTTAGTGTATTCCTTATAAGCCAATATGTCCTGAATTTCTCTTGTTAAACCACCCATAAACCTAGCCATTGCAGTCTCTTCATTTTCAACTAGGCCACAACGCATCATGCCTATTTGAAGTTCTTGATAGTATTCCTCAACAGATTTGTTGCCTTGCCTAAGTTGTTGTAATTTATGCAACAGGTCACGAGCATGATAGGAAGGAACAAAACGACGACGCATGATTCATTTCAAAGCATTCCAAGTTTGTGGTACGGTAGCTGGATTTTTAGTTTGATATTCATGCCACCAAACAGAAGCAAAGTCAGTGAATTCACTAGTGGCAGCTCTAACCTTTTTATCATCAGGGAAATCATGGCATGCAAATTTTTGATCTACTGACAATTCCCAAGATAGATATGCATCCGGATCATATTTACCATCAAAAGGTGGTATGGAGAATTTAATGCTGCGTAGGGAATCGTCATTGTCACGTACCTCGCGTCGTTGAGCTCGAACACCCATACCACGATGGTCGCGACATGGCTGCCGTCGATACCTGAAAGGTCCACCATCAAGCTCGGTATCTGCCGAATACTCCGCCTCGTCATATCTTGCAGCACTGCCAACGGAGTCGTGGCTGTCATCAAAACGTCTTTGCCTCTCTTCGCGTCCAACCTGTTCCATCCTCTCCAATCGCTCAATGATTGCTGCAAGAGAAGTGTTAATAGCGCCAGCAGTGCTTTCTAATGTGGTCAGTTTGGTGTTGGTGCAAATCTGTGTCGACTCTAATTGACCAATGCGTTCATTGGTGACTTGAATATCCTCATTGAGAGCATCTGTGTGTAGCTTTACTTGGCGTTCGAAATGCTGAATGATGCCCCTCGTACGTGGTGAATGTGGAGATGTCCCATTCGCATCAGCTGACATGGTTAGTAAAGAAAGGAAATACAACAGCAAGCAGATTAATCCTAACAGTTGCTAAGAGGTGGTAGGACAGCACAATTCCTCACTAGCAAGAAATCAAGGTCTTACAAGTTCTTACCATGCGATGCAGGAGGCGCCGGCAATCAGCAAGAACAACAACAAACGGTGGCTGCCAGCACAACCTTATGGTGTCGTAGACAATTTTGTGGAGCTGTAGGTGGCTGCTAGACACAATTTGTGCAAACGAACAGCTAGTACCACATTAGTCACAACAAGTTGAATAAACGTTCCACGATGGTATTGTGCTGGTCCTAGCTCAAACCTTACTAGAGACGTGAGCCGTAACTCCACGTGACGTTGGATTACTATGGTAGGGAAGTTCGAACAGCCCGATCAGTTGTGTTTCAACAACGTTGAAAACAGCAAGTTGAACTTCGAAACATGAAACAAATGTTACACAAATTGTCTCTCTTTTTTTGTACTTAGAATTTTTTTTGTGATTGTAATCAGTGCGGCTTTTCTTTTTGCACACGCCTTTTTCTTGCTGATCCGTGCAGCTTTTCTTTTGCACTTGCCTTTTTTTCTCAACTTTGGGTAGATAATGGAAATGGACTGAGAACAAAGTGGCACGAACTCAAAACTCTAGCGGTGAAAAACTTAGGACCAGCAACTTGACACAAAAAGGCAACCGTGAATTCAACAAGTCGAGAGCTAAGTAGTCAAGCAAAAGGCTCAAAGTGTTTTTAGGATTTTTTTAGAGCGAACTTTTGTACGCAAAAATGGACTGTAGGTAAATGAAGAACAAGGAGAAGGAAATCTCTCACCGAGCAACCTGAAATCTGATACCACTTGATGAACCCAACGGGTACGGGGGACGCCCTATCTTTCGATGAGAGATGTTGGTAATGAACGAATTTGGTGAAGGCCGACGTTGGCTGCCCGACTACCACAACCAGAATGGTGTGGCGCCTTGAGAGACAGTTACACCGTCTCCTGGTAACTACGATTTGGGTGGAGGTCGACGTTGTGCTACCCGACTACAACAACCACAAGGATGCTGCGCCTTAGCGATAGTTACACCGGCTCCTGTTGTTGCTGTACTTGCCGTGCCAAGAACAACCTTGAACCTGCAAGCAATCGAAGAACAAGCAAGAACAATATAACAAGCAAACACTCACGGGTGTGAAAAAGTTGGGGTTCTGATTCAAGTAATCGGAAGGTCTCGTCGACACTTGCGTTACAAGGAAGTAGAAATGGCTAAACTTACAGAAAACAAAAACCCGCCCTGTCAAGGAGCTCTTGGACTACTTAAATAGGGGAGGGAAGAGGGAAATTCGTCCAGCAACAAAGGTAGGACGTGATATCCCTTATTCCCTTCCTTTTTCTGTGATAGACTACCATTTAATAGGGAAAGAAAGAGGGAAACCCATCCAGCAGCAAGGCAGGATATGATTTCCTCTATTTCTTTCCTTATTATAGCACATCTATCTTTAAATGGGGGAAGAAAGAGGGAATTTCGTCCAGCAGCAAAGTTGGACGAGATTTCCCTTATTCCTTTCCTTATTTGTCTAAATCTCTCTTTATTACATGGCCCCAGCCTCAAGATTTCTCCTCGGGTGGAGCAGCCTTTATTGCATTAATCCCTCCATCCCTCCTAGCTCGATCAATTCCCAAGCACCTGATAATTAAGTTGACGTGCACGAGCGCGTGTCATTGGACCTTGATTAGCTGAGAGTGGTGAATGGGCTGGTGTTATGGTTGTATCAACGGTAGCGATGTCCGCATCACAAAGCGTGCGGTTGCACTGCTGGGCTGCGTGAAAACCCCCGTATCCTCTCTGTTCCACCGCCCACAAACTCGGCCACACACTCAGTGTTTCACCACCCACTGATCGCCGGCGTCTGAGCAAACCAGGCGCCCTCGTGCCCGACGCTCAACACAAGAAACGACCGCCATAAGGTGCTGGTTCTGCTTGTCCTTACCGTTCGGCATTTCATGCACCGTCAGGGGGGAATTTCTTCCGGGAACGCTACGGTATTCTTAAGGCCGAGCTCCACCAAATCCAACAATTCACAGGTGTTGGCTTATCTCCGGGCGTACCGAGCTAAACACACGATCTACACCCGGCCACGACCACCTAGGATCAAAAACCAGCAAGAACCATGGACTAGGGTTGCGGTTCTTCGAAGTTTTCTGAGAACAGCCGATATCCGGCCTAGGTCACCGGTGAGGTCGTAGTTGCAGCTGTTTTCACGAGGATTAGGGCCCACGTCCGCGATCAGTAGGTGTCAGCGGAGCTCCCCGAGAAAACCGCATCGAAAAAGGTGCAGGGGACGCCGAGTTCGACATCGCCGGTGAGCTCCTGGCCGCTGTTACCGGCGGGAGCACTGTTCCGGCCGTTGTCACGCTCTGGTGAGGGCACCACCGTGTTTCCCAGGCCGAGATAGGCACAAGCGGCGAGAATCGGCAAGTTTTGAGGGCCGGAACCCCTCTCCGGCGAGAGCTCCGGCGAGCTCGGTGGCTGGGTTACGCGGGTGGCCGGAGGAAGACGAAGGGGGGGAGGCCCCACTCGTAGCGGCTGGAAGTAACGTGCGGGATTTTCTGTGGTCCAGGATCCAGTGTGGCTGCGCGGGAAGGAGTCTGTGGCCCCGTGTGGCTCGGCTCCAGCGGTCGACACGTGTGCGATGGACCCACCCGCAGGATTTAAACATTTTTGGAATTTCCAGTTTTAGTTCAAACTTCAAATGAATAGAACTTTGGCTAGGAAACTCCAAATTCGATGAACCAAATTTTGCTGAACTCAGAATTCTGAGTACTTTCCAGCAATACCAAATTCAGCTCATGAAAGTGAATAGTTTTCCAGAATTAAATCCCTAAAATTTAAACTGTTGGGAATTTTATCTGGAGAACTATTTTATGAAAAATTCTGAAATTTGGCTGAGAGGTTCATTGGAAAATCCCTGAATCCCAGTAAAATTTTCAGACTCCTCCAAGTTCATTTAGTTACCCTAATGGGGTGATTAAGAGAACTGCCCTGAGAAAATAGGAAAATGTACAGAAACATTTTTCAGATTTTCTCAAACCTTAATTAGGGCATAACTTTCTGTAGAATTCTTCAAATGACATGAAACCAACTCATTAGAACCATCCTAAATTATAGTTTCCAGAAAGTAATGGTTGGAGCCATGAAAACCCCTAGAATTATTTAGAGGCTCAAATATTGACCAAATGGGCTTTTATTTGTACAAGGTTCAGATGAACTTTGTTTCAAATGAAACTTGGTCAAGACTCTGGTTAGGACCCTACCAAGCCACAATAAAAATTTCAGAACCAAAGGTGAGGGCTAGCTAGAGTTATTAGTAGTTAAGTATTCAAGTTTACACATTGCATTTAAATTTACATGTCGTATTTCATTACACGTGTAGTCACTGAAGAAGAGACTCCGGAAGTGCTGGACTTCCTCCTTCCGGAAGAAGAGCTAACTACTGACCAGCAGCAACAAGGCAAGCCCCGGTTTGCATTAACTCTTTTATCAAGTTTTGCTTTGTTCACATAATTAGGGTGATGTATGAATGTGCATTAGATGTAGGATGGATGGAACCCCACTTGCATGATCAGAAATTTTCCATAAGAGTGAGGGTAGTGTCTAAGATCTCGAGTAGACAGGCTATGCTTAATGTTTCATAGGACTTCGGTACAAGTCGAGTAGTTGGAATCTACTCGCGAGTTTAGGCTTGGGACACACGGGTTCGGTTGAGTGATGTGAGATCACTTTAGTAATGAAAATGAGACTAGGCAGGGGCTAGGGCGCAGCAAGAGGGAGTCTTGCGTGCGCGGCCCTGTCCGTGTCGATTGAGGACCGATCCGTGTGCGGCCCACGCTGATCAAGTTTGAACGTACCGAAGGCATATCGGATATATGGGCCCCGATGAACCGATGTAGCCTAAACCTCCGTCGTCGAGGCATAACACACCGATTTATAGGTGTAGGCTGAGGGCAGCAAGGTGGAAATCTGCCAACGGGCATAGAGAGATGCTCCGTGTGGGGAACCTCCTGCTCGTTTCGGTGCGACCGGTTCGACGTTTGGGCTGTTGGGTGAAAGGTTGTCCCGTACGACATCGAGTGAGCGTGCTGTGCAGCTCCACGGGTGGGCGTACGTGACGTGCTCTTTGGGTTTCCCTGCAGGTGTATATCGAGTCAATTCGCCGTCCCTCGCGGTGAAGAGTACCACTTGGTCACTGAGTCGTGACGTAGAATAATGCATGAAATACGTTGATTCAATATTGCTGATATGATATAATATTGTATTGCTACATGTTTGCCACCAAATATTGCTTACTAAATTTCAGCTTCCTGAACAGTTAACTTGTTGCTAAAAGCTGAACTAAGGATGAACTTGTAGGCGAGTCCGTTTGTTGCAATATGACTATCCCATGTCATTGTACACCTCATGTAGACATTCATGTTTAGGTGAGTCGGTTAAGCCTTGCTGAGCCTTCGTGCTCACGGTTGCTGCTTAAGTGTTTTTCAGGTGAGGAGCCACCCACGGACTCGGAGTACGAGTCCACCGGCGAGGGTTACCCTCCGTCAGGGACCACGGCTGAGTGGGAGCCGTACACGCCGCGCTGAGCTGAGGAGTGCAGCTAGTGTGGGTTGCCCTAGGACTGGGCAACCAACTTTTGCTAGGTAGGCGGGCGTGAGTTGTAGAATAGTAGACTTCCGCTGTGTAATAAAGAACAATAGTTTGTAACTGAGTATGGTACCTTTTTGTACAGTTCAGTTTGTTTTTCCCATGTAATATATTGTGTTCTTATGACGTGTGCTGTCAGGTATCGCATCGCGCGGCACCACCCTCTGCGATCCTGGATGAGCGGATTCCGGTCCGCCACAGCATCCTTCCCGATGAACGTGTAACCGCTGAACTGATCGTTCATATGGCTAAAAGATACACCCTGGTAGACGGAGATCTCTACCGGCGTGGCACCGACAGTGTTCTATTGCGGTGCATAACCCGGGAGGAGGGATGCGAGCTATTCGTAGAGATCCATGAGGGCGAGTGCGGCAACCATGCTTCGTGCCGCATGCTGGCCGGTAAAGCCTTCCGGCATGGCTTCTACTTCCTGATAGCCCTCCTTGACGCTGTCGAGCTGTTCAAGAGATGCAAGGCGTATCAGTTCCACACCAAGCAGATCCACACACCGGCGCAGACGCTGCAAATGATCCTGCCCTCATAACCATTCGAGGCATGATGGCTCGGAATCCCGGCGCTACGACTCAGTGCCGGGGAACCAGGTGGCTCATGCCCCTGAGCAAGGTTTCGACCGCATCCTGGACCACCACATCGCCCAAGCCCGGACCGTCTCAATACGTCCGTGGTGTCCCGGACCGTCCAGGAGGCCCGATGCTAACACCCTGCCTCATCCAGTCTACTTGGTAGGTGCCCCCCACTGAGTAGCCACACCTACCAGGGGGCCATCATGGTAATCCACGCGGGCAGGGCATCGGACCACTCCAGCAACGAGCTGAAGACAAGGGCCGAACTCCCCTAGGGTCCCTGCGTTGCCAGGGGTCCAGAAGGAGTGGTGGCCACATTGCTCGGGTGCCCTGGGTCCTTACGCCACTAAGGGCCTGGAAGAACAAGCTTGGGACATTAGCAAAGTGCTGCCCGCATCAGCTAAGTCATTCTGAACCTTTGCGCTCCCTTACCAATACAATTTTCCTTTCAAGCTTGCGTATATTTTTGCGTACCCCTCGACGTGTACATAGTTGTGTTTATCTGTCTTGCCCTTGGCTAAAATCCTGCTACAAGGAGGAAACGCCTGAGACACCTGTATTGTCTCCGGACCCCCTGGCTACCTTCCTGTCCGTGTCCGGTGACGCCGAAAGGATGCCTCCCCTCTTCGAAGTGTCTGGTCAGCGGGGGGTCCAGGGTGTGTAGCCTGCTTAGACTGGTCCTGCACCCTAAGTGTGCACGTCCTGCCTCTGTTGGCACAGCACCCAAGTGCGGGGGCCCGGACGGCACACCACTTTGGGAAGGTTGGTAACCGGGGTCCAAACACTATTACACCAAATTGCCCAGGCCTCGTAGCTTAGTAGAGGAACATAAGCCATAATGGGGCCGTCGAATAGAGAAAATGCAACTACACGGAACGGTTATCCTTTTCTTTTAGTGTCTGTGCAAGCCACAGGGCTCCGGTCCGTGGGGCCGTAACCCCAACTCTCCCAAGAGGCCACTCTCGGAACCTCAAAAGCTGGCGCCTCCCGAAGGCTCCGGACCTTGTGTCTTACACTAGCACCCGTTTGCCAGAGGGGTCACCGCGACTGGTCAAACTAAGCAAGTCACCCGGACCCTGGAAACTCGTAAAAGGGAGCGGGTACACATCTACAGCAAGAAACAAGGAAACATCAAACTGCTTTGGCGAGCTAAGAGACCCTCCGGTCCTTGCGACATCAAGGATCTGAGGGCCTCATGAGAGTTAAAAATGGTTTTGCCTACCGGACCCAGCACCGAGCGATTAATGGAAGATCAACAGGACGATTTTTTTCATTCATCAACACAGAAATACAAGACAAGACAATAGAGGGCTTGAAACAGAGTTACTTTCAATGATAATAGAGTCTGGCAACTAAGGAAACCTAGCAACTGCAGATCAAGTAGTCTTCTGCTCCGAGGCCTACTTGGTTGTCCCCTGAGCTGGTCTCTGTACAGTGAGACGGTCACCTGCTATTAGACTAAGGACGACAGCAATGCAAGCTGGACCGAGGCAACAGTGACATCCAGTGTCACAGGGTCAAACGCCAACAAGTCGACAGCAATGCATGCTGGACCAAGACAACAGTAACATCCAGTACCGGGTGGGCAAAATCGCCAATGGCAGATTTTGTTGTGTACCATAGTACCAGGAGGAAGGCTTGATCACTCTGGACCTAGCCTTCCTCCGGTACCGGTAGGCAGTCCTCCTGCGGCAGAGCGCCTAGAGGATGTGCTCCACCCGACGCTGGTGTTGGGGCTCACTGCAGGTCGAAGACCCTGTCCCCGACGGCCTCCCCTACCGTCGGCACGTCATCAGGATGGCTTGTGCCTCTATCCAAGACCATCAACAAGAGGGATCCATCAGAGACCCTCAGTGGAGGCCGCACACACACGAACATCTCACAGAAGTGGACGAAGACGACTACCGGTGAGAAGCCATCCGGTGAGCAAGAGCGTCTGGAAGCGGCAACTTCTAACGCACAAGAGGAGATCAAAGGCCACATGGTGAGGAAGGGTGCCGACCTACACTGCAAGACCTCCTTTTATACCCGTCCACGTCGTCTATAAGGTTATACCGTCGTCAATAAGTATTGACGATGGTAAATGGTTATAGACGACGGTTTCTGGCCGGCGTCAATAATTAGTCATCAATAAGTTTATTGACGATGGCTAAAAACAGTTGTCGTCTATAAGTCTGGCGTGCCACGTGGCAGTTCAAGAAGCTTATAGACGACGGCCAGCGGTTGGCCGTCATCAATAAGGAAGCTTATAGACAATGGTACAGTTGGCCGTCGTCTATTATTATGGCTTATAGACGACGGTACAGCCGGCCGTCGTCTATTATTATGGCTTATTGACGACCTAGCTTGGCCGTCATAAATTATTATGGCTTATTGACGACAGCTAATTAGTAGAAATCATCGTCAATAAGAATTGCAGGGTTTTTTTTAAAAAATAGAAAAGGCCGCCATGGCTTCGAGGCCAGCCCTGGCGCAATGGCCAGATCACACAGCCATGAAAACAAATATAGCATAGGCATTAAAACACTATACGCACGCCACTACCCAACGCTACCCTGACCGCTGCCACCGGAGTTCGGGAAGTCATCTTCTCGTAGTCGTCCAAACGCCGGATGCTGGGGGATGGAGTTTGTTGAGCCTGCGTCACTGATCCCTGTGATGTGCATGTATAGTTAGATAAATTAGAAGTTTAAAAATGCGTATTTGACTAAATAAACTCATTACAAGTTAGAATTGAGCAAGTTAGCTAGATTTGGCTATGTTTGAATAAGTTTGTTTTTACTAAGTTTGAGAAGTATCGACTAGTATTTTTTATGTTTGAGCAAGTTCAACTAGTTTTGACTATGTTTGATTAAGTTTGCTCATATTTGACTAAGTTTGAGCAAGATCGACTAGTTTTGTGTATGTTTGAGGAACTTCAACTAGTTTTGCTATGGTTGAGTAAGTTTTATCATATTTTACTAAGTTTGAGCATGTTTAACTAGTTTTGGCTATGTTTGAGTAAGTTTGATCAAATTCAACTAAATTTGAGCAAGTTTAACTAGTTTTAGCAATTATGAGCAATTTTGTACCTGTGCTCCTACCATCGGCCCGTGTGGCACCTGTGGCAGCTGTATCGGTGGTGGCGCTCACTAGGCAAAGAGAGCCTGCTGTCCTGCGACCATAGTCTGCAAATATGAAGCAAAATATTATACATGTCATTCATATATTAGAAATGTTGAGTACAACGGTCTGAATTACCTGCATGGCAGCTTGCAACTGTAGCATGTACGAGTGTTGATACTCGTCCCTAGCCCTGAGCTCCGCTGTCTGCCTCTCGTTCGTCAGTCACAGCGCTTCTTGCATCCTCTGGAGCTCCTCCTGGGCACTCTGTAGCTCCAGATCTCAGCTCATACGTCTGCTGGACCCACCTTGGAATCAAGAGGCCCTTGAGGAAGACCGTGCCTCCCTCGAGTCGACTACTCCAACGAAGATGGCCAACCTACACAACAAAGTGGGAGTATTAAAGTTTCGTGTCTCGAAGTCCATGACATTAAATAAAAAATAACAGAACTCACCGGCCGTGAGGTTTCTCACCACCGCTTCCATACTCGGTTTCAGGTACGATCGGCGCGTTCCGCCAATCATAATCTTCGCCTCGAAGTCTCCGCACCTCCTCCCCATACTTTTCCTGGAAATATAGAAAAATAAAGTCATCATAAGTATTAAAGAGAATTCAATTAAGTTAACAAAAAAACTCACCAACATCTCCGTCGCCGTCTGAGAAGACAGTTGATCAGGCTGCAACGGGTCACTTCCCATGTGACCCCTCCTCCACACCTGGATAGAGGTCGGCTCCTGACCGATCTTGCGCTCCTATCGATACGTGTTAGCATAATGATAGAACAAGAAATTAACTAAAATAAGATTCGAATACCACTTAAAATCCATTTAGCGAGACGTATGTAGCCATCCCCGCCAAGACGGTGTTTCCCGTCCATCCCTCTACTATGTCGCTGGATCATAGACACACCTTGGAAGCTCTGTCTCGCCCAACGAGCACACAAAGAACTGTACGCGTCCGGACAGGATTAAAGCCATGGTACGCTGACCTGGACACATTTGTTATTGGATGAAAACATTGACCGAAATCGGATAATGAAGCAAAGTAAAATAAACATTTTAACTCTGCGTACTGCGCCTCCGTAAAATACTTGTCTGCCACATCTCTGAACTGCCCCAACTCACCCTCGTCCTGATGCAACTTAAAGTACGCCTTCGTAGCCTGAATGCGATCCGTCGATATTGACTTCGTCAGGAGCTTCCTGGCATTGTTGTTGAAGACCAGACGGGCATGATCCAGCTGGGCCTCGTCCTGCAAACGGTAATATTTCTAGAAGAAGAAATATACAAGTAAATGTATTTAACATATAATAGGTTCACATTTAACAAATATTCTTCATACTTACCATGAATTCGTGCCACACATGCTCCTGGTGGTTGGCGTAGGTAATATTCTGGGCCGTAGCGTAATCATACCAAGACGTAGCAGCCCGTCCGTTCACTAGACCGGGGTAGTGACAACTGATGAGCTGGCCCAGGACAGCGTTGACCTGGCGGTGGCGTCCCTGACCCGTGAATGAGTCATCGACCCAAGACCTGATACATGATTCTCAATTAGTACATATATAACTGTAAAAATATCTAAATTGAATTGTTAGAGATTTACTTACCTATCGCCAACCGGACGAATACTTTTTCCATCTTATATAAAAGCACGTGGATCTCTCTTTCCAACTTCTCCATCATCTCCCTTTTGATTTCTTCAGCACAAAGTTGTCTATAAAAGTAGCTAAGCTCGGCTAACACCTGCCACACCTCATCATCAAGATAGCCCCGAAACATAACCGTCAGAAGTCTTTCCATGATTATGTGATAATCATGGCTCTTTAAACCAGTGAGATTTCCAGTCTTAACATTCACGACTCTTCTCAGCCTAGCAGCATAACCGCCTGGGAACTTCAACTTTATCAACCACTTGAAGACTTCTTTCTTTTGTTTTGGTCGAAGGCAGAAAGAAGCACGTGGTTTGCACCAGCTTTGGAGAGCTCAAGACTTAGTCGGTTACAAACCTCTGCCAAATCCTTCTGAGCCTTTATATTGTCTTTTGTTTTTCCCGTTATATCCAAGCATGTGTTTATGATGCATTCGCCCATGTTATGTTCCTGGTGCATGACATCAATGTTATGCATTAGAATTAAGGAGTTCATATACGGTAACTCCCATAGTGCACATATATGAGTCCAATTGTGATCCTCTCCATAACCAACAAAATATCCAGGAGAACCTTCATCTGGTACTAGATTGTTCAGCTGTTCAACAATCTCTGACCCGTTGAGATGTTGTGGTGGTCCCTTTTTTTACAATGGTACCCTTTCTGAAGTCATTTCTCTGTTACCTAAACACGTGATTCGGCGATAACCAATGGCTATGGCAATCAAAGTAGCATATCTTACCACCATGACTTAGACGAAAACAATTCGTGTCCGAAGCACATATCGGACATGTCAATCGACCATGAGTGCTCCAGCCAGAAAACATGCTGTAAGCTGGAAAATCATGAATAGACCACAAGTATGCAGCTCAAAGGTTGAATTTCTGTTTTCTGTAACAGTCGTACGCTTCGACTCCTGTCCATAACATTTTCAACTCTTCAATCAATGGTTCCAACATCCCGTTTAGTCGTGAACCAGGATGATCCGATCCAGATACAATAAGGCATAGGAACATGAACTCATACTTCATACAAAGAGATGGTGGTAAGTTGTACGGGATAGCGAATACGTGCCAACAAGAGTATGGTGTAGCGTTTATACTGAACGGTGAGAAGCCATCTGTTGCCAACCCGAATCGAATATTTCTCGCGTCATTGGCGAAATCTGGATCGAAGCGGTCAAGCGCCTTCCATGCCTCACCGTCGGACAGGTGCACCATCATTCCATTGTTCTCACGTACACCTTCTTTATGCCACCTCATTTGTTTGGCTGTTTTTTTGAGAGAAACAAACGCTTGAACCTAGGTGTGACAGGCAAGTAGCGAAGCTGCTTCTATGCGACTTGAGTCATTACTTTTGAACCGTCGTCATTAACAACTTTGACAAATCTCACTTTATCATATTTTAAGCACTTGTTCTCGTTGGCATGCTCTCTCCAAAAAAACATGCAGTTGTCTAGGCACATATTAATCTTCTCATATTTCATACCAAGACCAGAAATCAACTTCTTAGACTGATACATATCTTTAGGCACTTTATGTGGTTGTGGAAGGATATCGCTGATCAATTTGATGAGATCGTTGTAGCAGTTATTGGAGAATAAATACTTAGACTTAATGGCAATAAATCTAGTCATTAAAGTGAGGAGTGTCACTTCGGTGTGTTCATGCAACGGCTCTTCTAAAGCTTTGAGAAGCGTGAAAAACGCTTCAACCTCCGTTGTAGGAGGATCCTCCATCAATTCAGGATTTATAGCATCAAGCATCTCGTCCATCCTATCGACCCTCGTGTTGTCATCCTCATATGGAACTTGTACGGGCTGAGAAGGTGTCTCACCGTGAAAGGTCCACACCTCATAATGCTGCATGAAATCGTTTCGACACAAGTGAAACGCCAAATTCACTTTGTCCCAACACTTTGCAATCTGATATTTCATACATGAGGACCGCACCTTACTGTACTGTGACTCAGAAAAAACTCGTTGTATGAAGTCATCCGTCTTGGTGAACCACTCATCTAAGTGACTGCCATCTCTTTTCCAACCAGTATACATCCAACTGCGGGCTCCAGCCATGTTTCAGGATATACCTTCAAATCAAACAAATCATTATTAGTTTCATTTTTATGTTATGTCACGGCCCTACAACTAGGCAGATAGGTCCTAAACCTACCCAAGAGTGACCGAGCGGGGCGTGCTTATGACGAGACGCGTGGTCCGGATCCAGAAGAAATTTTGAAACAATAACCCCGCTGTTCTCCAACTGCACGCCTAAAAATGGTGCAACAGAGAACATCAGGGTTATGCCGTCAAAATCCCGTCCAGATTCAGACCTGCATCTCGTCACAAGCCATGCCTCCTTAGTCACTCCCAGGCTGTCCAAATAGAGACAATTCCGAACCTGCACGTCTCACATGCGTATCGCATGTGAGACGTGCCGGTTCAAAACGGGTGACGCATTTCTATAGGTTACGTTACTCATTTTCATTCTTAGATCACTTACGACAGAGAGGAAAGAATGAGATAGAGGGACTCGAGGAAAGAACGGAAAACATAGAGTCGGTACAATGCCGACTCTGGCATAGAGTCATCTGCGGTGGGAATGGAGTAGAGCCTCCATTGCAGAACTTGGAGTAGAGTCATCCGCGACTCCCACACATGGAATAGAGCTTCCCTTGCCGGACCACCAGAGGTCGCTTCCACCGTCCACCCAAGCACGAGTGACTGATGTCCTCGCCATCGTCGTCCGCTTCCGTGCCGTCTCGACGCATACATTACGACTACAACTGTCTATACGGCACGAATACATTTAATACGTGTCGTGCCGTGTCGGGTCAGACCGTGCCGGGCATTCCAAACCCGTTTACATACATAAAACAGAGACTGGTTTGCTTCTCTGCAGATCTTTTGTGTGCCTCTGCCAATTGGGTTCCACACTTTCTTCTCTCCTTATCCCTCCAAAAGATCTTCCAAATTAGCAAGGTTATCTAATTCAACTTTTGTGGAGTTTAAATCTAACATGCATTTGGACATTTTAGCAAGTGTCATCCGAATTCAAATCTGAATTTTGAATTCCTATGCAATTTAAAGTCCCCCTTGAAAGGACTAGCAAAGCACCTCCAAATTTCATTAAACTTTGCATCCCCTCTAATTTGGACCTTAGGAATTCAAATATGAAATCTGATTTCTAAATTAGCTGCTGCAAATGGGGTATTTAACACAACAATTTGCATTTCTTTTGTGATGCCCACATTTGAAATTTGAGTTGAACAAATTGAGTTTGAAATCTGAATTTAAATCCTCCACTTGCACATGAGAACCTTACACATGGTGTTTGAATCAACTTTGTTTCCAAGAATTCAAATAAACATTTGAGCTTGTATGGTTGGACACTCATGTGTATCATCACATGTAGAAAGGTTTCGCAAGTCCCAATTTTCATGAATTCTAAACACATGACATTCAAACTTTAGTTTATTACATTCATATTTTTGGGACCTTTACATTCCTTTCTCCTTAAAAGAATCTCGTCCCGAGACTACAAAAGAAGAACGAGACGGGAGGGTAATTTACAAAGTATATGACAGAAGTTCCGGGATAGTTCTTGTGGATGTAATCCTCGCTTTCCCACATCGCTTCTTCAGTGGTATGATTACTCCACAGGACTTTGTAAAATTTCTACGGTTCCGGGTGATCCGGGTCTTCTCATCGATAATCTGCACCGGTTGCTCGGTGTAGGTGAGATCTGGTTTCAACTCGTCTATGTCTTCGGTGCATACAGCAGTGGTAAACTGTAAAGGTCCCAAAAATGTAAAGCAAATAAAAACAAAGTTTGAATGCTATTTGGTTATGAGTTCATGAAAATTTGGCCTTACAAAAACTTTTTACATGTGATGATGCACATGAGTGTCCCACCACACAAGTTCAAATGATTATTTGAATGCTTGGAAACAAAGTTGATTTAAACTCCTTATGTGAAGTGCTCATGTGCAAGAGAAAGTTTAAATTCAGCTTTTGAACTCAATTTGTTCAACTCAAATTTCAAATGAGGATAACACAATAAAAATGCAAACTGTCCATTTGCAGCAGCTAAATTAAAAATCAGATTTCATATTTGAATTCCTCATGTCCAAATTAGTGGGGATGCAAAGTTTGATGAATTTTGGAGGTACTTTGCTAGCCATTTCAAATAGGACTTTAAATTGCATGAGAATTCAAATTCAAATATGAATTTTGATGAAACATGGGCAATTATCCAAATAAATTGCTGATTTGAACTCCACACATGTGAATTATATCACTGGCTAAATTTGAGAGCGTTTGGGGAGGATAAGGAGGGGAAATGGAGTGGGGCCCACTGGTTATTGGAACAATTAGACTTTCACCCGAAGTCTTCAGTCTCCGTTTCTCACTCAAAGCGACAGAGTTATCACATTGCGCCACCGAGATACGCCGAGAGCCACCTACCAGCTGCTTCCCTCGCATTGGCGACCTGCTCGGCGCTGTTAACAGCTCAAGCCGTGATCCCTTTGCCCACAACTCGGAACCCCGACGCTCTGCTTTCTCCCTCGTGCAAGAACAGGGCAGAGCCATCGCCACCTCTTCGGTATCGCTCGGGAGCCGTCCGTTCTCGCACGAACAGAGCCTGGTGAATAGCAAAACGGCACTAGGGCGTCTCCTTCTACTTCCTCGACACACAACCGAGTGGTGATCGGCCCCCCTACACCAAGAACGACTTGTCTTGCGGCGGCCAAATATCTACAGCTCCGGCCTCCCGTGGACAGCTCAACTCAGAGCCTTTCACGGCCAAGCAAAGGCACCCATAGGCGCGCCGGCCAGATCATCATGCTGCTTCCCTCCAAACCTCAGCCCAAGCCGTTGATCATCGCCAGAGTAATTCCAGTTTTGCTTCCGGCTTATGTAAACTGAACCTCGGGTAAGAATCCACTGAATTCCCATTCAATCGTCGTTTAGAGTTCTTCAAACTTCGCACATTGGTGCTAGACTCGCTAGCACACCTCCACGACCGAAACCATAGCATAAGATCAGCAGTAAAGGCACAATTTCAAGTTTTGCTAATGGCGACCGTGGCGGGGGACCTCGGTTGCACGGTGCAACCCTAGTTAGCGACTTCCCCGACCTAGTTTGCGTTCACGTCAAGCATCTACAATATCCATTGATGCTGTAGAGCCAAGAGAGCATGAGTTTGGCAGGCTAGAAGAGGCGGCCAACATCGCCGGAGTTAAACCAAGCCGCCGCACCATCACGAACAGGTTAGAGGCGTCTCCGGCCCGGGAAAACTACCCCAGCATGTTCAGCATGTGGATTTAGGGGCTAGCGGCAAGTTGTAGGCTGGGGGGAGGCCGGGAGATCGAAGTCCGACGAGCTCCAGCGAGGGGCAGGCGCGCGGGAGCTGGCGGGAGGAAGAAGATGAACGCCGGGCCCACGCGTCAGCCGCTGTTTCTGAGGGGGCTGGATCTTCTGTTGCTCCGGATCAGAATGTGGCTGTGCACAAATAACCCTGTGGCCCGTGTGTTCTGCACTCCGGTTGCGCCACGCCACCCTGGGCTCAGTGTCAGAATTTAAACATTTCCCAGTTTTGTTTAAATTTGCAGATTTCATTTCAAATTTTAGAAGCTCATAACTTTTGCTAAGAAACTCCAAATTGGGTGATTAAAATTGGGTTAGATTCAGCTTGGAAAGATCTATCCAAATTTGTAAGCCATTTTGTATGAAAATCAATAATGATTTCTGGATAGTTCTTTAAAGCATTTCAGTAAAAGAATTATCGAGAGAGTTTGATTCATCCAAATTTTGCCAGAATATTCATTATAATATCATTGAACTCCTTTTAAATTTGCAGCTTATTTGGAGTTGATTTGAGTAGGAAAGTTCAGAATACAAATTGCTGTATTCAAAAAGTCCAGAAACATTTTTCAGAGAGGGATTCCACTTTGTAAAAATCAGTTCTGGGCGATTCTTATCTCCAAAAATCCTAGGAAAATTCATGCATACTCACTGAGCTATACTTGAAATTGTAGTTCAATTTTTTTTGGCATGAACATGTAAGTTACTTCAGAATTAATTCCTTTTAGCCCAAATACTTAGGGAATTGTTCTGGAAAAACTACGTAATGGAAAGTGCTATGTTTTGATCTAGAATACTTTCTTGTGACAAGGAAAACTCACTTGAAAATTTTGAGCGAAAGTTGAGCTCTGGATCAGTACTTTTTAGTACATTTCGCTTAGGTTGTTATACCCCAATTAGGAAAAACACTTAGCACTTGATCACATGTGCTAAACCCAACTCCATCTGCTAGGCTCAGTTCAATTTCAAATTCTTAAACAGAGTTCTGTTTTTAACTTGTCATTAGGCTTTTATAGCAAAAGCTTTACAATTAAGTACATGTGCATTTCATATCATATAGTTATCGACGTGAAGAATTGTGAAGCAATTGAAGTGCGAATCAAGGAGTAAAGTGATCAAGTGATCAAGCCTCAAGTGATCGACACACTAACTGAATTATATATTCTTAGTCACCTGCAAAACAGGCAAGCCCCGGTTTGCATTCAAGCTATATTTATAAAGTCTTTTCATTTATAGTTACTATAGGAATGAAAGAATGATGTGAGGACCCAATGGTCCCGACATTCCAGGATCTTGCTGAGGAGTGCAGCGATAGACAACACCGGATAACACATAGAGAAGAAAATAGGCGGAAGCTAAGTTTTATTACATCAACTCATTTACGAACATAGTTATATCAAAATATCGTTATAGTCTATACTCACGGGCGTAAACTATGCAAAAAGGTTCACGTTCAGCCCGTGAACGTGTTCCTACTAGCATACACAAATCCACTTACACGGTGGCATGCACGGCTCCCACTCGACCGTGGTTCCGTCTGGAGGATCCGTCTCCTCCTCAGGAGTCTCCTCCTCAGGAGTCCCTGCAAACACTTCAATAACAAGTAGTGAGCATGAAAGCTCATTAAGACTAACCCGTCTCATCTAAACATTTACCTCTACAAGATGAAATTTAAGTGTACAATAGGGAATACTTTGCATAAGGACTTGCCTAATTAGTGGACTCTTACTTTCAAGTTTTAGCCTCAAGTTAGTGGAAAACCTCATGCTAAGACACATAGGAAGTCCACAATCAAACAAGAAACACATTCCTCTTATGTGCTCTGTTTAAGATTGAAAAGAATTTTGATTTGCTCTAATCTAAAGCACTTCATTAACAATCAACGTAAGACTTTCAATCAACAACTTTTATTCATGACATCTAGCCTAATCTTTCTACGTCACGGTACAGTGAACAAGTGGTACCCGCTGACCACGAGGGATGGCGTTTATAATCAATTTACACCTGCAGAGTTACCCGAATAACACGTCACGTACGCCCGTGCTCGATGTTTTCTACAGCAACCATCCCGGACGTCATACGCAACAACGTTTCACTCGTTAGCCAGGTGTTGAACCGGTCCTATCGTCCCGACCAGGAGGTCTCTACGCGGACCAACCTCGGTGCCCGCTAGCCGATTTACACCTTGCTGCTCTCAACCAACCCCTTTGGACAACAAGCAATGCCTTAACATATTGCTATCCGAATTACATTGGTTTCCCGGTTCCCATATAGCCGGTATGTTTTGGTACAGCTCTAGCTTGTTCAACAGGCCCGCACACGGCTCGGTCCTCAACCGACACAAGGAGAGATATGGCACACAGGCCCCAACGTCCTGCTGCCCTTACTCTCTCCTCGGTCTCATTTTCATGCCATGTGATTCATTGTTTATCTCTCTAACCGAGTATTGTGCTTCTAGGCCTATTCTCGTGAGTAGTTCTAACTACTCGATTTGTACTGAATCCTATACCATTTGAGCATTGCAGTGGATACTCGAGGTTCAAATCTTAGACCCAACCCTCTGGTTCTCTTGGCTACGCCATTGGGTTTCAAATCAAGACTCTAATGCACATAATATGGAATTCATAATGGAAGTGACAAAACAATAAACATTGTAAACAGGTTAATGCAAACCGGAGCTTGCCTTGCTGCTGGTCGTCGACTAAAGATTCTTTCGGAGGGATAAAGTCAAGTATCTCTGGGTCTTCCTCGACTTGAGCAACTACATGAAATGAAAATATCAAGTGCATGTCAATTTAAATGCATTTATGTTGAAGTGAAGAGTTAAAGACAATAACTCTAGCTAGACAGCCCTTTTGATTCTGAAATATTTACTGTGACTTGGTGAAAACCTAAAGAGAAACTTGGCCAAATTTCATTTGAAACAAAGGTCATTTGAGCCCTGCACAAATAAATGTGTAAATGACCATAATTAGAGTTTCTAAGGTTTTCTAGTGATTTTCATGGAGCAACCATTACTTTTTGGAAACTAGAGTTTGATATGGTTCTAATGGAATTGGTTTCATGTAATTTGGAGAATCCTAGAGAAAGTTATGAGCTAATGAAGTTTAAAGAAAATTCTGAAAAATGTTTCTGTATATTTTTCTTTTTCTCTGGGTCAGTTTACTTAATCACACCATTAGGGGAACTTAATAAACTCGGATGGATCTGAAACTTTTCATGTGACTCAAGCATATTAAAACCAACATCGCGGCCTAATTTCAGAATTTTACACCATGGGAACATCCAGTTAAAATTCCCAACAGTTTAAATTTTGGAGAATTAATTCTGGATAAATAATGGGTTTCATGGGGTTAAACTTGTTTTGCTGGAAATTACTTAGAGATCTGAATCCAACAAAATTTGGTTCACTAAATTTGGACCATCCTAGAAAAAGTTATGTGTGTTTGAAATTTGGCAAAATTCTGGAAAAATGGAAAACCCCGAAATGTTTAAATCTCTGACTGTGGGTCCACGTGTGACGTGTCATCACCAGAGCGCACGACACACTGAACTACAGAATTAAACTCGCGTAGCCACAAACCGATCCTGAGCCACAGAAGATCCGGCGCCCAAAATTCAGAGGCTGACGCACGGGGCCCGCTGGTCGTCTTCAACCTTGCGCTCCCGCGCTCGGCCGCCACCCCCCTCGCCGGAGACCTCGCCGGGAGGGTGTTGCTAGCCACCAAACTTCCTCATTTTCTCTGCCTCCGCCTAGTTCCGTTCGGTGAATATGCTGCTTCCCTTAGTTCGCCACGATAATGACCGGAACATGGCCGGCAACGTGCGGGGCTTTGGGAAAAGTTAGGCTACGTCGGCCGACCTTGCTAGCACCCCACAGGCTTGAGTAAAGGGTCCTACAGCATTAGTGCATCCTAGGGGAGATTGTCGTGGACGCAAATGAGCACAGGAACGGCTCTAAGTAGCATGTCACCGTGCGACCTAGGTCAAAATAGATGAAAAAGGGAAAACTCGGAGAACAGAGGATTTACACAATGGTTCCCCGTGGTTTTTGATCCTAAGAACTCGCACGGACCTCTAGAAGTAGTTTGCTAATTTTTGTGATGGGTGGTGCGACGTGCAGCACAAATTTTAGTTGGCTAACCGACGGTTCATATTGCATGCCGGTGCAAAAACTTGAAATTCTGGTGACCACAGTCCATGGCATGCGGCCGGGGTTTGAGGTGAAGGAGGATAAGACCTAGGCGAACCTTTTGGCATTTAAAGCTCGTTGAAAGCTAGAATATGGTGGCTGAATGACCAGTTCTTGTGGCGGCGGCTCGGGTTGAACCGAGGAAGAAGAAAAACGTGGTGTAGCGGTTAGGAAGCCGAGAACTCCTCCGGTGCGGCGTCGAGGACGTCGAGGAGAGTCAGGTGGTTCTGTTTTTGGCCACAGCTCGGTGTGAAAGCCTTGGACTCGGTCGATTGACGGTGGAGCATAGAGTTCGGCCGTGCGGCGCTGTTCTTTCGCGCGAGTGCGAAGCAAAGCAGGCTGTAAGCGGTGAAATGGCTCGGAGAGGCGTCACGCACGAGGATAAGGAGCTGAGGGCGTCGCTCGGCTGCAAAAATTGTCGAGCAAGAGGTGGTGCCGGTTTCAGCTTGGTGGCGCGCTCGTAGCTGGCCCGACGAACAGAGCAAACCGAGTACAGTCGGTTCGGAACAAATGGTTAACTGACAGAAGGGTCCCACCTCTCAAATTTTGTCCCAAAAATTTAATTCCTACTGCTCTAATTATTTGGGAACCCTAATACCCTTTGCACTTTGATCAAACCACTTAATGACCATTTGAATTTAAACAATTCAAGGTGTGAAATGGTTTGGATGAATTTGCAGCAATTGTGAAGCTGAAATCCAAATTTGGTTTGAATTTGCTCAAAATAGCTCATGTCAATATCAATCCCAAATGGGATGAAATTTGGTGGATGAGCTCATAAAAATGTGATGAGTATGAATATGAATCCCTCTTTTGAATTCATGTGATGGAAGTAGTTTGAATTTGAATTTAAGTTCAAACTAGCTCCTTTAATTATTGTATCCGAAAGTACCTCAAAGAGGTTTGTATTTGCATGGAATTTGGCATGAGCATTCCTAAGAGAGTTTAGGAGGTATTTGTGAGCTCATCCTCTAAATAGTTTGTGTGGGAAATCCATCTTTTGGATTTTGTGAGTTCGTCTTCTAATCCCTCTATTGACGGTGATTACTTGCTCTTCAAATGTGTTCATGTGATTACAATAAATGAGCTGAGGTGTGTGGGGGTGATGAACACTTTTAGCAAGTGAAAAACTTGGGCCCTTACATCTCGCGAGCTTAGGGCTTGGGATCATTTTGGTACGGACTTTGGATTAGAAACTTGAGGAAAATTCACAAAAGAAAAGTTGAGACCGGGCAGGGAGATAGAGATATAGCAGAATGGGGTCCATGCATGCATAGCTCTGGCCTGTGTCGGTTAATGCCCGTTCGTACTTGGCCCCATAGGACAAGTTTGAGTTGTGTACCAGGAGCATACTGGCTATATGGGACGCAGAAAACCAATGTACCTCGTGAGATCCATATTGGAACTTTTCTGATCGGCTTAGGCTTTCGGCGTCAGTACAGCAGGAGGTAACTCGCTCAAGAACATATCACTACGGGTATGTACCTTGAGGGAGCTTGCTGTTTGGGTCGATGGGACCGCTTCTGGTGTGGATGAACATGGGAAAGGTGGCTGCGTGCAACATCGGTTGAGATTGCTGCCGGCAACTTTGAGATGGGTGTACGTGTCGTGCAGTCCGGGCATGCAGTTCCCAGGGCAGTCCTCTCTCGACTCCCATTCCCCGCGCCTTCCACGGTCCATAGCAATCTAGAAACTTATATAATTAGTTATCTAAGCCTTGTGGTGGCACTGTTTTCCTGGCATGTGGTGGCACTGTTTTCTTGGCATGTGCTGGCATGAACCGGTCCTTAGATCTACGGCAAGTAAACCACCATCTCATTCTACCACATCCACGAACCAAGCTTGGCTAGATCTCCCCCGATTCTATGCTCATTATTATCATCAAGTTCTCATCATCATTGCTCATATGAGTGTAGTACTTAGACATGTTCTACTTCGCCTTCCCGTATCCCGTAGCTTAAGCGAAGCAAAAAGGAAAAATGACCATACACAACTCATCAACTTTCCCGGCGACAAGGATGGTTAACAAAACTAGTAAACTCCTATAAAAGGGTATCCCATCAAGTTGACTCAAGTATACATATTTTCGCAAACAAAATAGTTTCCAAAACATGGGATCAATATGGCCAAGGGGCACTTGCCTTGCTCCTGTGGCTCTTGTTGCTCTCGTGTCTCGAAGTCTCGGTATTGTAGTTCTTCATAGATGGCTTCCTGAGCTTGTCCTTCTACTCACGACCACGCACATACAAAATTGTAGCAATCAAACATCATGCACAAACTTTACTCAAGATGCAATGGTGCAAATCCTATGATGCTGTTTCATTAGACCAGTTTGTAAGTGTTCTTGCATGTTTTACTGGGCTTGCATGGGGTTTTATGGTGAACAAGGGTGTAAGGATCAAGTGTGGACGTGGTGATGATCTTGACTCAAGATCTAGATCAATCCCACCATCAAAAACCGATCAACACGTGATCTGTCCACACGAAACAGCTTCTGTTCAAAGGGAACGAAGAAAACAGATGCGAAGAAACCGCGACGAGGTCGTAAGATGGGTACGAATACCTACCTCACTTCTTTTTGGTGGTGGGGCCTTCCTCCTAGCAATGGCAGCAGCACGGCGAGGCGCGACGGCGCTCGTCGGCGGGCTCACCGGTGGGGCTCACCGGCGACTGTACTCCGGCAGAGGGTTCAACTCGGCGAGTTGGGAGCTAGGGCCTCCAAGTCGTCGACTCGGGAGATTTGGGTTCTATTTATAAAGGGATCAGAAAGAGTCCTACTCAAGTTGGAGTTCAAATAAGAGTCCTATTCAATTTGGTTTGGATCTTAACAAACTTATCTCCAATTGATTTGGTGCGGCAGCAATCGTGGGGGAATTTGTGTCGGTATCCTCCGTACCGGGTACTCCCGCGCACAGGAGGAAAAACCTCCTAAGGACCTCGCATCTCCGCAGTGGTGAGCTCCGGAGACGCCACGTGTCCAGCGGGGGACGGTCCTTGCTTCTCCTCGGAGGCGAGCTCCGGACCTACCACGCGTCCAGCGGGGCGGGGCCTCCCTTTTCCTCAGAGGCGAGCTCCGAGTGCGCCACATGTCTTGCGGGGTGGGGCCTCCCCTCTCTACAGAGGCGAGCTCCGGTGGCGACACGTGTCCAACAGCATCGGGCCTCCCTTCTCCTCGGAGGTGAGCTCCGAGGACGACACGTGTCCAGCAGTGTCGACCTCCCTTCTCCTCGGAGGTGAGCTCCGAGGAAGACACATGTCCAGCGGGGCCGAACCTCTCAGAGGCGACCTCCGAGGGTGACACGTGTCCAGCGGTCCGGACCTCTCGGAGGCGAGCTCTGAGAGTGACACGTGTCAAGCAGGGTCGGGCCTCATCCCTTCCGCAGGGGTGAGTTCCGAAGTCGACACGTGTCTGGCGGGGCCGGACCTCATCCCTTTTGCAGGGGTGAGCTCCGAGAGCGACACGTGTCCCGCGGGGCTGGGCCTCGCTTCTCTACAGAGACTAGCTCCGAAGTCAACACGTGTCCCGCGGGGCTGAGCCTCGCTTCTCCGCAGAGACTAGCTCCGAGGTCAACACGTGTCCCGCGGGGCTGAGCCATGCTTCTCCGCAGAGACTAGCTCCGAAGTCAACATGTGTCCCGCGGGGCTGAGCCTCGCTTCTCCGTACAGACTAGCTCCGAAGGCGACACATGTCCAGCGGGACCGGACCTCGCTCCTTCCTCAGAGGCGAGCTCCGAGCCTGACACATGGCCAGCAGTGCCGGACCTCACCCCCTCCGCAGGGATGAGCTTCGAAGGTGCCACGTGGCCAGCGGGCCGCGGGAAGTGTCGACAACGCTCCTCGGCGAATTAGAATTGGCTATTTTCAGCTATCTTTCTCCCATTTTTATGATTCTTTCCCATTTCTATTTCTTTTATAATGTTTTTCTATATGCAATGCATGAATATAAAATTGAGGGTGTTACAAACCTACCCCCCTTAAACTGAATCTCGCCCTCGAGATTCGATAGAGTAGAGAATAGGTGAGGAAATTCTGCCTTGAGGTCTTCCTCACGCTCCCATGTAGCTTCGGCTTCCGTGTGATGGCTCCACTGTACCTTGCACCAACGGATCACTTTGTTCCTCGTGACCCTTTCCTTCACGTCTGAAATTTGGACAGGGTGCTCTACGTAGGTCAGGTCCTCTTGAAG
This sequence comes from Neostapfia colusana, assembly GCA_030760725.1. Classification (NCBI taxonomy): domain Eukaryota; kingdom Viridiplantae; phylum Streptophyta; class Magnoliopsida; order Poales; family Poaceae; genus Neostapfia; species Neostapfia colusana. The sequence goes on along the minus strand of JASWHV010000050.1, from coordinate 233,648 downwards.
CTCGAGCTCATCCATCGGTACTTGTTCTTCTGGTACTCTCAAGCACTTCTTGAGATGGGATACGTGAAACACGTCATGCACGTCGGAGAGGTGCGTTGGGAGCTCTAGTTCATAAGCTACCTCTCCTCGCTTGCCCAAAATCTTAAATGGCCCGATGTAGCGAGGTGCTAACTTGCCTTTGACGTTGAAACGTCGTTGGCCACGGATAGGTGAACATTAAGGTACACGAAGTCTCCTACTTCGAAGGTCAACTTTCTTCGCCTATTGTCCGCATAACATTTTTGTCGTGACTGAGCAGCCTTCAAGTTCTCCTGTATTGTTTGGACTTGCTTCTCGGTGTCTTGCAGCACTTCAGGTCCAAACACTTGGTTCTCTCCGGTCTCATTCCAGAACAGTGGCGTTCTACACCGTATACCATACAATGCTTCGAAAGATGACATCTTCAAGCTGGCTTGATAGCTGTTATTGTATGAGAACTCAGCATACGGCAAGCTCCTATCCCATCTACGCCCATGTTTCAAGGCGCAGGCTCTCAACATGTCTTCTAAAATTTGATTTGTCCTCTCAGTTTGCCCGTCGGTTTGCGGGTGATAAGCGGAGCTGAAATCCAGTCGTGTACCCATAGCTTCATACAGCTTCTTCCAGAACCTAGAGGTAAATTGGGTATCCCGATCTGAAGCTATCCTCTTTGGAACTCCATGACGGCGCACAAATTTGCTCCATGTACAGCTTGGCTAGTTCTACGACGCGGTACGTGGTTCTAACAGGAAGAAAATGGGTTGTTTTCGTCAATCGGTCCACAATAACCCAGATGGAGTCGTAACCCGACCGAGTACGTGGTAATCCGATGATGAAATCCATGCTGATGTCTTGCCACTTCCACTCGGGTACTTTCAATGGTTGCAACAGTCCAGCGGGTCTTTGACGTTCGGCCTTCACCCGTTGGCACGTGTCACATAAGGCAACATACTCAGCTATGTCCCTTTTCATACCATCCCACCAATAACAAGTTTTCAGGTCCTTGTACATCTTTGTACTGCCGGGATGTATGGAATAAGGTGAGTCATGTGCCTCCTTTAATATCGTGTCACGGATGTGCTTCTCGTTAGGCACACAAATCCTTTTCACTAACCAAAGCGTACCCTTCTCATTTTCCTTGAAATCCTTTTCTATGCCTTGTTCTTCCCTTGATTTCCTCATCCGTTGCTTGGCCATCTCGTATCTCTTGTTCCAGCAAGGAGTTGAGTTCTATCACTTCCATCTCGTTCAAGAACCCGAGATGTAACCGTTCGAACTCTTTGCGCAGCTCGGGCGGTAGCTCCCGAACCGTGAGTTGGTGACATGCTCCCTTTCGGCTCAACGCATCAGCTACTACATTGGCCCTTCCGGGGTCATAGTTGATTCCAACATCATAGTCCTTGATGAGTTCCAACCATCGACGTTGCCTCAAATTCAGATCCGTTTGCATGAATATATACTTGAGGCTTTTGTGATTCGTATGGATCTCACATCGGTGGCCAAGGATATAATGCCTCCAAATCTTCAAGGCATGCACCACGGTTGCGAGTTCCAAGTCATGTGTGGGGTAATTCAGCTCGTGTTTCTTTAGTTGTCTCGACGCATAGGCTACCACTTGTCCTTCTTGCATGAGCACACATCCAAGCCCTTGTATTGATGCGTCACAATATATGTCGAAACTCTTGCTGGCGTACGGTAATACCAAAACCGGCGCTGTGGTTAGCCTTTTCTTGAGCTCCTCAAAGCTTTCTTGACACGCTAGTGTCCACTGAAATGCTTTTCCCTTCATTAGCAATTCAGTCATAGGCTTCGTTATTTTGGAGAAATCCTTGATGAACCGGTGATAGTATCCAGCCATCCCAAGAAACTCCGAATATCTCTCACGTTCTGCGGTTGGTTCCACTTCAGAACATCTCCCACTTTTCCGGGATCAACCGATACTCCTCTCTCGGAGATGATGTGGCCTAGGACGATATCTCCTATAGCCAAAATTGATATTTGCTGAACTTGGCATACAATTGATGCTCTCGCAGTTTCTGCAATGTCAATCTCAAATGTTCTTCATATTCTTCCTTGCTTTTTGAATACACCATGATATCATCGATGAAAACCATGACAAACTTGTCCAAGTACTCCATGAAGACCTTATTCATGAGGTACATAAAATATGCGGGTGCATTCGTTAACCCAAAAGACATAACGGTATATTCATACGAACCATACCGTGTTCGAAATGCAGTCTTGGGTATATCGGAGGGCTTAATCTTCAGCTGGAAGTATCCCGACCGAAGATCAATCTTGGAGAAAATTCGAGCACCTTTCATTTGGTCGAACAGGTCCTCTATACGGGGTAGCAGGTATTTATTCTTGATCATCACCTTATTGAGAGACCTATAATCCACACACATTCTTTGGGTCTCATCCTTCTTGTCTACGAAGAGCACGGGGGCTCCCCAGGGTGACGAGCTTGGGCGTATAAAACCTTTTTCTAGCTGCTCCTGAATTTGCTTCTTAAGTTCCACTAGTTCATTAACGGGCATCCTATATGGCCTTTTCGCTATAGGTGCAGTTCCAGGTACTAAATCAATGACAAATTCAATGTCCCGGTCAGGTGGCATACGAGGAAGTTCTTCCGGGAACACAACTGAAAACTCTTGAACCACCGAAATGCTTTCCAATGTTGCTTCTTCGACGTGGTTCAACGCTACCTTCTCGGTTGCCGGTTGGGCTGACTCGAACTTAATACGAGTACCGTGCTCATTTGTCAACTGCACGCTCCTCTCAGCACATTGAATTACTTCGTTGTGCTTGCTTAACCACTCCATTCCAAGTATTATATCAAGCCCTTGAGAATCCAAGATAATAAGTTTGGCAAGAAAGTCTACCCCCCTTATTTTAAGGTTTACTTTTGGACATACTATATTAGTCCTCATCTCTCCACCGGGAGAATTAACCAACATAGTATATTTCATGTGTGATATGGGCATATTATACTTGGCAACATACTTGGATAATATGAATGAATGCGATGCCCCGGAATCAAATAAAACAGTAGCTGGGTTAGAGTTGGCAAGGAACATACCAATCACGACGTCCTCAGCCTATTACGCCTCCTTAGCGGAGACATGATTCATGTTGCCATGAGCGTAGTTCTGCTATCCACGGTTACCTTGATTAGCTCCTCCGTTCGGCCATGGGTTCTGCTTGGGCGCGTTGGTCGGCTGTCCAAGGCCCTTCCTCGGGCACTGACTTGCAAAGTGTCCCGTCTCTCTGCATGAAAAGCATGCCTTGTTGCCCAAGACAGCAGGAACGTTGAGGCGAGGGTGGTTTTGAGCATAGGCGCCCATGTTGGGACGGGGCGCAGAAGGCAAAGGCACACAAGGTGCTTGCATGACAGGACGTTGCTGCGGTGGCTGATTAGGGCGAGGTGGATTTGCAGAGCGGAAAGTAGAAGCGGACGAGCCATACTGTGGTGCAGCTGGGGGCATGAAACGGGGACATACATTGCTCCCTTGTGGCTGGTATGGCATCTTTTTCTTGCCCTCTTGCTCGATCTCACGGATCTTGCTCTCAACCACTATAGCTTTGTCAACAAGTTTCTGGAAGTTTGCATAGTCGTTGTTGAGCAGCTGAACTTGGATCTCATTGTTCAACCCTCTCATGAACAAGTATTGCTTCCTTTGACCCGAGTTGACGTCTTCTGGAGCATATCTTGAAAGCTGTGTGAACTTGTTGAGGTACTCATTCACGCTCTTCTTTCCTTGGCGGAGACCTTCGAACTCTTGCCTTTTAAGCATCATGACTCCAGCAGGGACGTAATGAGAGCGGAAACTCTCTTTGAACTCAACCCAAGTGATAGTCTCCTGGTTGTCATGAGCATTGTAAAGAGCATCCCACCAGTCAGCGGTTGCTCCCATAAGTTGGTGCGATGCGAAGAGAACTTTCTCCTGATCATTGCACTGAACAATAGCAAGCTTATTCTCTATGGACTTCAACCAATCATCAGCCTCTATGGGATCATTAGCTTGTGCAAAAGTAGGCGGTCGAGTCCTCATGAACTCTCCAATTCTGTTGGGAGCCAGCGGTGGTAGCGGTGGTGGTGCAGGAACGGGGTTAGGATTGTTGTTGTTGTTGGATTGCAGCTGACCCAAAGTTTGGATCATAGTTTGCATGAGCTGGTTCTGCATAGCCATCAACCGTTCAAGCTTGTTTGCACCAGCCCCGGCGTTACCATTCTCAGGAAATTCATCGTGGCCATCCTCTTGTGGTTCATGGTTGCCACGAACGTTCCTCCTTTGACGGCTGGCGTTTTCCCTCACCATCTGTGAGAGAGAGTTGAGTATAATACAAAATAGAAGTTTAGGTTTGTCGGTACCCTCAATATGGGGTACCCCCGCGTACAGGGGAAACTGCCTAAGGACCTCGCCCTTCTCCGCAGGGAGAGCTCCGAAGGCACCACGTGTCCAGCAGGGCCGGACGTCCCTCTCCTCAGAGGAAAGCTCCGGGCCCGCCACGTGGCCAACAGAGCCGGACCTCCCCCATACGTGGGGAGAGCTCCGAAGGCTCCACGTGTCCAGCGGGGCCGGACCTCCCTCTCCTCAGAGGAGAGCTCCGGGCCCGCCACATGGCCAGCAGAGCCGGACCTCCCCCCTCCACGGGGAGAGCTCCGAAGGCTCCACGTGTCCAGCAGGGCTGGACCTCCCTCTCCTCAGAGGAGAGCTCCGGGCCCGCCGCGTGGTCAGCAGAGCCGGGCCTCACCCCTCTGCGGGGAGAGCTCCAAAGGCTCCACGTGTCCAGCGGGGCTGGACCCCCTCTCCTCAGAGGAGGGCTCCGGGCCTGCCACGTGGCCAGCAGAGCAGCGCCGCCCGCCCCCGCGCGGTAGGCAGCAAGAGTAAAGACACGCCATATCTTGCCCGTACAAGGTATTCAGGACCCGCGCCTTCCCAAGGCGTGGAGACGCGGAGCACGCCTCTGTCAGGTGCCGTTGCGCCCAATCACATCGCAGTGAAGACTGGCGCACCGCGTCAGAGGCTGTACGCCAATAAACACAGCGACAAGACATCCCCTGCCACCCCTGCCATCATCAACCACTACGACTAGCTTGTGGCATGGGCAGGGCGGCAGAACAAAGACTTAGAAGCCCTCACCAGAGACAACTGCTGGCGTAACTGCGGATACGGTAGATAGCAGGCAATCTCCCCGGGACCACCTGTCGGGTCCCGGGCCCACCTTGTAAGCCACCCGAGCCTTGGACTATAAAAGGCTCGGGTAGGCAACGTTAGCAAGGGTTCGCCTTTTACACACTCTCACGCAGGGTTCGCTCCTGAGCACCAAGCAATACAACGAGCTTCTCTGCTCACCGTGGACGTAGGGTTTTACGCTCCGGCGGCCTGAACCACGTAAAAATCTCTGTGTCAAGCTTCTCCTTCAATCGTCCCTAACGCGTAAGCTCTCCGTAAGTGACTAGCCCCTCTGAAAAAGAACCTCCGCGGGCTGCCCAGAGCAGGTCCGGGGGAAGTGTCGGCAACACACTCGACATTTGGCGCGCCAGGTAGGGGGCTTTTCCCTTGCGCGACGGGCTTTCACCGACGAAGATGACGAAGCTTCCTTCAGCGCCAAGCTCTCCCCGCCCACGTTCACGACGAACGGTGACCAGCGGGGACAACGTCTCGACACACTCAGGACGGAGTGTGTCGGTGCAAGCTAGAAGCCAGCAGCCGACTCCGGCAGCGCCGACTCCAGCAAGCCCAAGATCCACTGCAGTGCTGAGTGTCTCCCACGGGAACGCACTAGCTGCAGTACGAGCGCTACTGCACAATCCACCTGCTGGGGACGCGCCTCAGTCAGCGACCCAGTAGTGGATTCGCGACGTAGACCGTCTCATCGTCACCGCCGCCAACCCTCAACTTCGGCGGGGACGACGTCCCAGTCAACCGGCTGTGTCGCTGACACGCACGACAACGGTTGACGGGCAGACGGCAGACTCTCGCTCCACCAGGCTCCCATCGGCGGACCTGAGGTCAGAGCTAGAAAGACGCCACCTGGGCAAGGATGCTCGAGTGGTCATCGAGCGACGCCTAGAAAGGCGTCGCAACCAAGAGGCCGGCGACAGCATGTCAACCATCTCGACCCAGCCTGAGCCGCAGACGTTCGCTACGCGATCTCTGCCCCAGGCATACGCTATGCAGCATATGCCCTGCAAATGGTGCCCCCGGTCTATGGCGCAGCCTTGCCCATACCGGGGTACACAGTGCCTGCTGCGAACCAAGCGTTCGCAGCACCAATACCTGCAGCGACAGGAGCAGGATGTGTGGCCCTGGCGCCACACCTTCGCTTCGCGAAGTGGCCGCGCAAGTTCCAGCCGCACCTGCCCAAGAAGTACAACGGCAGCGTCAACTCGGCGGAGTTCCTCCAGATCTACTCCACCGCCATCCTTGCTGCAGGAGGGGATGAGGCCGTCATGGCCAACTAGTTCCCCATCGCCTTGACCGGCCTAGCTCGGTCTTGGCTCATGAATCTCCCCCAGGGTTCCATAACCTCCTGGGGAGAGCTCTACCGGCAGTTCACTGCGAACTTCGGCAGCTCCTACACCCGGCCTGGCATGGAGCTCGACCTCCATGCCATCCAACAACAGCCTGGAGAGACGCTGCGCTCCTTCATCCAGCGGTTCTCCCAGGTACGGAACACAATCCCGCATATCCAAAATGCTCGTGTGGTGGTGGCGTTCCAGCAGGGTGTACGGGATACGAAGATGCTCGAGAAGCTCGCGACCAGAGAAGTGTGCGACGTCTCAGAGCTCTTCAGCCTGGCGGACAAGTGCGCCAGGGCAGCAGAAGGGCGGAACTGGCACTCACAGCCAGCCTCCGAATCAGGAGGACAGCCCGGATCTGGCACTGCTTCCCATGGAAGCAGCAAGAAGATCAAGAACCGAGGCGGTGGCAAGATGAAGCCACCGACCGCAGCTCCCGTTGCTGCAGCAGCAGCACCCAGTGGAGCTCGGGGGCCACGCCCCGACAAGAGGCAGCGACAGTCACCAGCTCCAGATGGTGACCAAGGTGAGCCGTGCCCCGTGCACAACACCAGTAGCCATACTGCTGCTGAGTGCCGGGAGATTCAGAAGCTCGTGGAGCGCTTCCGCAAGGGGAAGCAACCGCGTGCTGACGCCCCTCCCTTCCGTCAAAGGGAGGGCAAGCAGAAGGTCGACACCCAAGACAACTTCGACCACCAGGCAGAGTTCCAGGAGCCTCAGCGCGCCGTGAAGGCGATACACAACCATGAGGACTCCAGCTCCAGCGACGATGAGCGCCGGAAGACGCTCTACATCATCTACTGCGGGTCCGCTGACCCCTCGTCCCGAAGCGCAGTTAAGACTCTGCGCCGAGCGGTAGCGTCGGTGGCTCCTCTCCCAAGTGCCGCACCGCACCTCAAGTGGATGGGAACCCCCATCAGCTTTGACACCACCGACTGCCCCAGGAACATGGCTGGGGCCGGCCAACTACCGCTCTTGGTAGCTCCCACTATCGCCAACGTGAGGATGTACCACGTTCTGGTAGATGGCGGGGCTGGGTTGAACCTCATCAGCCGCGCAGCTTTCTAGAAGCTGCAGATCCCGATGGCCAAGCTCACCCCATCGAGCCCGTTCTCAGGGGTAGGGCCGGGACAAGTCGTCCCCTACGGTAACATCAGCCTTCCGGTGACCTTTGGGGCACCGGACAACTATCGAACAGAGTACATTCTGTTCGACGTAGCGGAGATCGACCTCCCCTTCAACGCCATAATCGGCAGGCCAGCCCTGTACCGATTTATGGCGGTAGCCCACTACGGCTACCTCGTCTTGAAGATGCCCACACCAACAGGTGTCCTCAAGATTCGTGGATACCGCACTGCTGCAGAATCAGCCTTGGAGAAGCTCCAGGCACTTGCAACAGCCTGAGCACCAGCCCCTGGCGGTGCAGAACCAGGCCAGCTCCACCCGAGTGCACGCCACCGTGCCTCGACCTCAGCACCCCGCGTGCAACGCTTGACGAGGGCGACGTCCCCCTGAAGGTCGTCCAAGTCGGCGCCGATGCGGCCCAGACCACCCGGGTAGCCGGGGGCCTGGACAGCAAATAGGAAGGCGCGCTCATCACCTTCCTCCGGCACAACGTCGACGTGTTTGCATGGCAGCCGTCGCAGATGCCGGGGATCCCTAGGGAGGTGATCGAGCACCATCTGAAGATCTTCCCTGACGCCCGGCCAGTCCAACAGAAGCCCCGCAAGCAGTCCATCGAGCGGCAGAACTTCATCCGAGAAGAAATCAAGAAGCTGCTGGACGCTGGCTTCATACGGGAAGTCCACCACCCCCGGTGGTTGGCGAACCCCGTCGTTGTCTCGAAGGCCGACGGGAAGCTCCGGATGTGCATCGACTACACCAGTCTCAATAAGGCATGTCCCAAAGATCCATTCCCCCTCCCTACAATAGATCAAATAGTAGACTCTACATCAGGCTGTGATATGTTGTGCTTCCTAGACGCCTACTCGGGCCTTCATCAGATCCCTATGTCTAGAGAAGATGAAGAACACACTTCTTTCATCACAGTAGACGGCCTGTATTGTTACGTCTCTATGCCTTATGGTCTAAAGAATGCTCTTCCCACCTTTGTACGTGCTATGCACAAAACCTTTGGAGAGCTAATAAGAGACTTAGTCGAGGTGTATGTCGATGACATCGTTGTCAAGGTCAGGTAGAGCTCATCCTTATTAGATAACCTAGCCCTAGTCTTTGACAAACTGCACTCCACGCGCACTAAGCTGAACACTGACAAGTGTGTGTTCGGCGTATCCTCTGGGAAGCTCCTAGGATTCCTGGTCTCACACCGAGAAATTGATGCCAACCCAGAGAAGATCAAGGCCATCGACCTGATGCGGCCCCCTGCACGCATCAAAGATGTCCAGAGACTCATGGGATGCCTAGCCATGCTGAGTCGGTTTATACCGAGGCTAGCAGAGCGGGCGCTCCCCTTCCCATCATGGTAGCCCCCGAGCCCGAAGAGCACTTGCTGCTCTACATCGCGGCAACAACTGAGGTGGTGAGCATGGTTCTGATCGCAGAGCGGCCGGACCCCTCGTCACCGCAGCCTGCTCCGGTAGCAGAAGACAAGCACCAGGAGACCCCGGAGGCTCAAGACGACCTCCCGGGGCTCCAAGAAGACCTCCCAGAGATCCAACGGGACCTCCGAGAACACCAAGACAACCTCCCCGACGTCCATCGGGACCTCCTAGAGCTCCAGGTTAACCCCCCGGAGGTCCAAAGGAACTTCCCAGGAGAACAAGACGTCCTCCCGGGGGTCCAGGATGACCACCCGGAAGACCAGCGGGACCCCCCGGTGGTCCAAGACGGCCTAGAAGCCTTCGAGTCCCAGCTACCGGAGGCTCCCCCGGACCCGTCTACCTCCAGTTGGCCTGAGCCAATGGAGGAGGACATCTCAGGCCTAGGGGGAGGGTCCGGACGATCCAGAGGCCTGTCTACCACATCAGCGAAGTCCTCCACGACGCCAAGACAAGGTACCTGGAGGTCCACAAGCTGCTGTATGCAGTACTCGTGGCATCCAGGAAGCTCCGCCACTACTTTCAAGCCCACCGAATCTCGGTGGTCACCTCCTACCCGCTGAAGGCCATTCTTCACAGCCCCAACACGACCGGCAATGTCGCTAAATGGGTAGAGGAATTGGCGGAGTTTGAGCTGGACTTCCTTCCTCACCATGCAGTTAAGAGCCAAGCATTGGCCGACTTCGTGGCCGAGTGGACGCCAACAACGACTAACCTAGGGGGCCACGAAGACAGTGAACCAAAGCCCCGAGCTCCGGTCTTCACTGGGCCTCACTGGACGCTCTTCTTCGACGGCTCCTCGCGAAAGCAGAGGGCCGGTGCTGGCGTACTGCTTCTCATGCCATCGGGGGAGCAGTTTGGGTACATGGTGCATCTCAATTTCAAGGCAACCAACAACATGGCAGAGTATGAAGCACTCATCTTTGGCCTAAAGACAGCCCTGTCTCTGGGCGCTCGCCAGTTGTTGGCACAGGGCGACTCCCAGCTAGTCATCAAGCAAGTTAAGGATGAATGCTCCTGCAATGACCCACAACTAGCTGCTTATCTACTCCACGTGCAGATGTTGGAGAAAGACTTCCTCGCCTTGGACCTACGCCATGTACCGCGCTCTGGCAGTGCCACGGCCGACGACCTCTCAACGAAGGCCTCCACCGGAGCCCCTATGCTCGAAGGAGTCTTCGAGAGGACGTTGTTGCGGCCCACAGCCCGGCCCACCGAGCCGGGCGAAGGGGGCTGGACCAGCACCTCGAAGCTGGCGGTCCCCGGCGGCCCTGCAGCCATGGATGCTGCCAAGGATCGTAAGCGTCACTGAGGACTCCGTGCAACCCAGCGCTCAAGATCTAGAAGCTTAAGTCAGACCCGATGCATGGATCACGGAGATCCGGGACTACTTGAAATACAACATCCTCCCTGATGAACGTGTATCCGCTGAACGGATCGTGCGCATGGCTAAAAGATACGTGCTGGTAGAAAGGGATCTCTACCGGCGTGGCGCCAACCACGTCCTATTGCGGTGCATAACCCAGGGGGAAGGCTGCGACTTGCTCGCTGAGATCCATGGAGGCGAATGTGGGAGTCACTCTTCCTCACACACGCTCGTCGGTAAAGCCTTCCGGCATGGCTTCTACTGGCCGACAGCACTCCAGAATGCCGTCAAGCTGGTCGAGAACTGCAAGGCGTGCCAGTTCCACGCCAAGCAGATCCACACACCGGCTCAGGCGGTTCAGATGATCCCGCCCTCGTGGCCGTTTGCCATATGGGGGTTGGACATCCTGGGACCATTCCCCAAAGCCGTCGGGGGATTCCGGTACCTCTACTTCACCATCGACAAGTTCACCAAGTGGCCGGAAGCTACACCCGTCGTCACCATCAACAAGCAATCTGTAGTAAAGTTCATCAAGTCGATCGTCTGCCGGTTCGGGGTCCCGAACAGAATCATCACCGACAACAGGACCCAGTTGACCAACGCAGCGTTCCAAGACTACTATGAAGACCTCGGCATCTAGGTGTGCTATGCCTCCGTTGCTCACCCAAAGAGCAATGGGCAGGTCGAGAGGGCCAACGCCGAGATCCTTCGGGGCCTCAAGACTCGCACCTATGCCGGCTTGAAGAAACATGGCGCCAAGTGGGTAGACGAGCTTCCGAGCATATTGTGGGCTAACCGGACATCCCAAAGCCGGGCCACCGGAGAGACACCCTTCTTCATGGTATATGGGGCCGAAGCTGTGCTTCCCCAGAGATCACCATGCGGTCTCTCCGTGTCCGAGCTTACGATGAAGCCACGCAGGACAACCTCCGGCGTGAAGACATCGACCTCATCGACGAGGCTCGATTACACGCAGCGCTCCACAACGCACGATACCGGCAAACGCTGCGGCGCTACCACCAAAGGTCTGTGCGTGTTCGGGAGCTGCAAGAAGGCGACCTGGTTCTACGGCGCATACTTTCTCACGAAGGGACCGACAAACTCTCCCCCAGCTGGGAAGGTCCCTTCTGAGTCATGAAAGTTTGCCGCCCCGGGTGCGTACGCCTTTCCACCGAGGATGGGGATCCGCTCCCGAACCCTTGGAACATAGAACACCTCCGTAAGTTCTATCCCTAGAGCAATAGTAGGACAGTACCCTTTTCTTTCTGTAATAGATTCCATAGAGTCCAGGAACAGTGCTCGGAGCAGCTAAGCCTCAGGGGATGGTCCAGGACTACGTTCAGCTTGGCCTGGTTCCGACCCTAAGCGCGTAGAGTCTTGCTTCCCTTCTTAATAGGTCGGGTCATTGCCTCCATGTTTAGCCTACCTTCCTCCTATGGATATTGATATGGAAAGAAACCTGTCCTGCTTTGCTCTTACCCTTGTGCTCATTTAATTATGCATTAATTTTTATGACCGCACTTTCTGTGTATGCTCACCATACACTCAGCTCTCTTTTCCCATTCTCATCCCTAGTCGGCATTTGCTATCCTACCGAAGACAGTCGCGCTTTAGGCACCTGCCAATGGCCAGCGGGGCCTCTCGGGCCTCCCCCAGTCAGGTGGTGCGATGCCAGTTGGTCCAGTACTAAGGGTCGAACGGTCATACCCTAATCTCAGAGGGAGCCGGACCACCAGCGCCGGGCGCACTGAATTGCCCAAGCCCCATATACCGGATCCAACAGGCTCAATCTCAAGCTTTGCACAGATAGACTTGATATTTGCATTGACGTACTGTTGATGTCTCTTCCTTGCAAGCTTTTCTTTGCGTTGCCTGTCTTCGATCTTATGGCAGCAGGCAAAGATAGAGGAGAGCATCTTGAGGATGCCGCTAGATGATTCTTGGGCAGGTGGAGAACCAGGAGGAGCAGCTGCAGACCTAGTGTCATCATGAGCTTGCTTTGATCTCCTCTCCACTGGTGGAGAGGACGGGGTAGTTGGAGCCGGAGGGAGAGTGTACTCGGTGGGTTTTTGCGGCTTCAACCCCGTATGCTTGACATCCTTGACAAACTCGAGTCCTGTCACCTTCTCGATCATGTACATGATATACGGTGCGTATCCACAGGACCTATTGGGGGTAATTGAGATGTTCACAATGTCGTTGTAGATATACTCAAAGACATTGAATGGTCTCCTCCCACTAATGACTTTCATGAGAGTCCTCAAGGTTCCTTGTATAGTTCCTGCATCTCCATCCTTCGGAGCTATCATCTTTCTCAAGACTCTATTTAGAACCACAAAGAAGGACTTTAGATATTTGATGGTTGGAGGGACATATGGCATCCTTGTGTCATAGAGAAATTCAAGTTCCTCCTTCTCCAGGGGTTTCAGATTATGAATGACCAGTTCATGATCCAAAGTGTTTTGGAGGTGAAGAATCCTAGCAAATTCATCATAAGTGATACTATACCTTGAACCATGAGTCATCCAAGTAAGACTGTCTCCATCATCCCGAGCAAAGTAGAGAGTGGAGTAAAACTGGGTAATGACTTCATTGTTCCAGTCATACTCAAAGGATAGCAGGTCCGTCAGACCGTGCCTCTCTAAGGCCTCCACCATCTCACGAAAGGCGGGATACTTCTTCGACTTCAGGTAGTCAACATTCAGCCATTGACTCTCTACTACGGGATTCTTCATCTTCATGTACACGTGCTCGTAGTAGTCTGCATGGAAGTTGCTCCAGAACCTAGGATCAGAACATTGTTTAGGTCGGCCATACACTTCAATCTTCCTGAAGTTATCAGCTAGCTCATTCCCTTTTCCAGTGAAATCCTCACTTGAAGGCTGCCTGTTGCGGTGAACGGGATTTTTCAATTTCAGAGGCCCAATGGGGCCACTAGCAAGTCCCTTCCCTTTATTGAGAACTCTTCTTGGCCCTGACGAGCCCTCAGCAGCATCTTTCCTTTGAGGCCTTTTGATAATGACTTTCCTCTTCTTAGGTAAATTGTCGTCAGAGGGTGGAGAGTGAGCATTGATATCATGTCTCTTCTTCATCACTCCCTCCTTAGCTCTCCTCACTCTTTCATGTTGAACTTCTTCGTCAATGTGAAAAGAGTCGTCATCTGATCCTGAAGACATGATGCCTGATAAGGAGTTTAAGGATTAGATGCAAACGGACGCATTATCTACTTCAAATGGGAATGTAGGAGTTCAGCTGTCAGAGACCGGACTTGTCCGGTTTCAGAGTGCGGACTAGTCCGGTGGACCGGACTTGTCCGCATCTGAACGCCGGACTAGTCCGGCCTAGCATAAGAACCCTAAATTAAATGTTTCATTTGAGGCAAATCTCCTATCTAAGGACACAAGGATAGGAAAGTGGTGGGAATACATCTATTTATGCAATGTACATCCTTTTGAAATCAAAGGAAACTAGCTAGAGCTTGAAAAATTGAGATTTTGGTTTTTGGGGGGATTTACCAAGATTTGAAGATTCGCGTTGAAGGAGTGGAAATCAGTCCGGATGAGTCTGGAAAGTAGGATCCCCTCGTCGAGAAGAGGCTTTTTCACGGAGAAAACTCCGAGTTTGAGGGCTCAACTCGAGAATCACTTTGAGAGCTAGGGTTTAGGAGAGAGGGTGAGACAAAGTGCTTATGAGTGGAGAGGGAGGCGTTTGGTCCGGCTAACTGCTTTTATATGCGACTGACCGGACTAGTCCGGTCCTGGTAGCGGACTAGTCCGGTACCCCTGAGTTAACCTAATTGTTGTCTGAGTTAACCTAATTGTTGTCTGTCCGTTTCCAACAGACTTGATATATATATATATAACTAATAGTGATCCAAGGACAACAATTTTGCAAGTAGTCTTGGTGATTACGACCAGTAGGCAATCAACAATCAAACAATGGTCATAATCCACAAGATTTATTCATTAAGAATAGTTTTCTGAGTACAGAGGAGAGGAGGAGCATTTTTGACAATACGGAGGAACAATTTAAGTTGCAACCAGGTATGCAATGTTTCAAGCCACATTTCGAGAGTCAAGAATGTTTAGCTCATTTCTTAGTTCACAGAACCTTTTCTCATCTAATGGTTTGGTAAAAATATCTGCAAGTTGTTTTTCAGTCCTAACATGTGAAATAGCTATGTCACCTTTTAATGAATGATCTCTAAGAAAGTGATGACGGATGTCTATGTGCTTAGTTCTTGAGTGCTCTACCGGGTTGTGTGCAATCTTTATAGCACTTTCATTATCGCATAGAAGCGGGATATGACTTAGATTGTAGCCGTAGTCCTTAAGAGTTTGTTGCATCCAAAGCAGTTGCGCACAGCAACTACCGGCTGCAACATACTCTGCTTCCGCTGTGGAAAGAGCAATGGAGTTTTGCTTTTTAGATGACCAAGAAACTAGAGACCTACCAAGAAATTGACAAGTCCCTGACGTGCTCTTTCTATCGACTTTGCATCCTGCATAGTCAGCGTCGGAGTACCCTATCAAGTTAAACTTGGATCCTTTGGGATACCAAAGGCCCAAGTTGGGTGTGTGCACAAGATACCTTAAGATTCTTTTTACAGCAATTAAGTGACACTCTTTAGGTGCGGCTTGAAACCTTGCACACATGCAAACACTAAGCATAATATCTAGCCTAGATGCACATAAGTATAGTAAGGAGCCAATCATGGACCGATATACCTTTTGGTCCACATTTGGACCGTCTTCATTGAGGTCTAGATGTCCGTTGATGGCCATGGGTGTCTTGATGGGCTTGGCTTTGTCCATATTGAATTTCTTGAGAATGTCTTGTGTATATTTAGTTTGGCTTATAAATGTACCTTCTCTCAGTTGCTTCACTTGAAATCCCAAGAAGAACTTCAATTCACCCATCATTGACATCTCGAACCTGTCTGTCATTATTTTGCTAAATTCTTCACAGAAGGACTTTTTAGTGGATCCAAAGATAATGTCATCAACATAAATTTGACATACGAATAAATGATCATCAAAATGTTTAGCAAAGAGTGTATAGTCTGCTTTACCAATTTTGAATCCATTTTGAATCAGAAAATCTCTAAGGCACTCATACCAGGCTCGAGGAGCCTGTTTGAGGCCATAGAGAGCCTTACGCAGTTTATAGACATGGTTGGGATACTTCTGATCTTCGAACCCCGGTGGCTGCTCTACATAGACTTCCTCCTTTATCGGACCTTTTAGAAAGGCACTCTTGACGTCCATTTGATACAACTTAAAATTATGATGAGTAGCATATGCCAATAAAATGCGAATGGACTCAAGTCTAGCTACAGGAGCGAAGGTTTCATCGAAATCCAAACCTTCCACTTGAGAATAACCTTTGGCCACCAACCTTTCTTTATTTCTTGTCACTACTCCATGTTCATCTTGCTTATTCCGAAAGACCCATTTGGTTCCAACGATGTTCGCCCTTGGTCTTTCCACCAGCTCCCACACTTCATTTCTTTTGAAGTTGTTCAGCTCCTCTTGCATCGCAATCACCAAGTCTGGATCCCTTAAGGCTTCTTCTACCCTGTATGGCTCCAGAAAAGACACAAAAGAATAATGTTCACAAAAATTTGCAATTTGAGATCTAGTAGTTACTCCCTTAGCAATATCTCCAATGATATTGTTGACAGGATGGTCCCTTTGCACACACTGATGTACTCTAGGGTGTGGAATTTGTATAGTTGTTTGTTCTTCATTGTCTTCATGTGTCATGTCTCCCCCTAGATCATTGCTTCCATGATCATCTTGATTTTCTTGATCTTCCTCAACTTGATCTTGTGTAGGAGCTCCCCCTTGATCATTGCTTCCTTGTTGAAATTCATCTTGTGTCTCCTCTCGTGGTAGGATATCACCAAGTGTCATTTTCTTCAGCGCTTCACATGGAGCTTCCTCCTTATCCGTGAGAAGCTCATATGGAGTTTTCTTCAGAAGTCGATGAAGGTACAACCGATTTGTGGCATGACAAGCGGTGTTCACCGCTTCTGCCCAAAACCGGTCTGACGTCTTGTATTCATCCAACATTGTTCTCGCCATTTCGATCAATGTTCTGTTCTTCCTTTCGGCCACCCCGTTCTGTTGAGGAGAATAGGGTGCCAAGAATTCATGCTTTATACCTTCTTCATTGAGATATTCTTCAACTTGGGTGTTCTTGAATTCTGTCCCATTGTCACTTCTGATATTCTTTACGGTTGATGAGAATTCATTTTGAGCTATTTTCAAGAACTTCTTGAGGATTCCTTGAGTTTCTGATTTATCATACAAGAAAAATACCCAGGTAAATCTTGAAAAATCATCAACAATTACTAAACCGTATTTGTTACCGCCGATGCTGATGTACGCAATTGGACCAAAGAGATCCATGTGGAGAAGTTCCAGCGGTTTAGCGGTGGTCATCACATTCTTGGCGGGGTGTGGTGCTCCAACCTGTTTTCCTGCTTGACAAGCGCTGCACGACCTGTCTTTTTCAAAAACCACATCCTTAAGACCACGGATGTGACCACCTTTTAGAAGTTTCTGCAGATTTCTCATTCCAACATGGGCTAGCCGTCTATGCCACAGCCATCCCATGTTGGTCTTAGCAACCAAGCAAGCGTTGAGTTCGGCTTTTTCTTTGTTGAAGTCAACAAGATAAAGCTTTCCCTTCAACAATCCCTTGAATGCAATCGAGCCATCGCTTCTTCTAAAGACGGTCACACCCTCATTAGTGAATAAACAGTTGTAACCTTTGTCGCATAGTTGAGATATTGATAAAAGATTATAATCTAGAGAGTCTACATGTAAAACATTAGATAGGGTGTGTTGAGAGGATATTTCAATGTTACCACTACCAAGGACCTTTCCTTGGCTATTATCTCCAAAGTATATACCTTCACTTGGATCCTTGTTGCACTCGTATTCCACAAACATACTTCTCTCTCCGGTCATATGATTTGTGCATCCGCTATCTAGCACCCACTTAGATCCACCGGAGGAGTAATCCTGCAAAATAGAATTATTTCTGGGTTTTAGGTACCCAAGCTTGCTTGGGTCCTCTCAGGTTAGTCACAAGAGTCTTGGGCACCCACACACAAGTTTTTAAATTCTTGTGGCGTGGCCCTGTATATTTAGCAATGACTTTTCCATACTTGTTTTTCATGAGAACATAAGAAGCATCAAATGTATGGAATAGTGTTTGTAGCTCAGATTCATGGGATTTTTCTTTAACAAAAATAATTCTATTCTTAGCATGATTAGAAGTAGACATGTGTTTATTCCTGTCGAAGCCAAGTCCATCTTTGACATTGGAAGGTCTAGTGATCATATATGCACTTCTTGCATATTTGATCTTCTCCTTATCAAAGATGTCGTTTTGAGAAGAATGCATGTCATGTGGGGTTAAAGCATTAGAAATTACATTCTTCTTACTAGAGCAAGTGCAGGTTCTTACTGTTTTCGAGCGCATATCTTTGGAGGAAGAGCTCTTGGAGGAAGAGGAGTCACTTTGTTTGAGCGACTCAACTTGCACCTCAAGGATTTTGTTAACTTTTGACAAGTTAGCAAGTTCTTCCTTGATTGCAATGTGCGAGTCCTCTAACTTTGAGTAAGTTTCCTTACTCAAACTCAAGTGACTCGTTCTTCTCTCTTTCAAGCTCAAGAAGCTTTTCAACTTCTTGATATCTCTTCCTCTCACGGATGAGCATATCTTCTTGTCGGTTGACAAGTTCTTCCTTTTCAAAGATTTCGTTCGACAACATTTCCATTTTCTTTAAAGCAATTTTACTTAGCCCTCTAAATAATTCTTCATTATCACTAGAGCTATCAAAGTCATCAATGGAGGAATTTAGTATAGGAGGAGTAAGTCTAACCTTTTTCTTGCCTTCCTTAGCCATAAGACAAGTGTGGATGTTCATGTCCCGTCCTCCCATGTTCGGAAAGAGTGTGGCTCTCATAGTTGGTTTCTTGACTGCGATAGTGGCCATCTCTTCTTCTTCATCGGAGGAGGACTCGTCATTTGAGTCCCACTCCTTCCCAATGTGAGCTTGATGGGCTTGTCTTCTTTTTCTGAAATTTTTCTTTTCTTGAGATCTTGTTTCCTTCTTCTTTTTGTTTTCCTCATAAGTACAGTCCACCATGAAGTGACCATACTCTCCGCAGTTGTAGCAAGTGCGTCGAGCCTTGGATTTTCCTTTATCCTTGCTTTTGCCTTCATGTGAATTGTTGCCGTGTCTTCTCTTCATCATGCGTTTGAACTTTTTGATGAAGAGTACCATTTCTTCGTCATCAAGATTGGTGCTTTCGTCGCTTGTATCTCCATCGTCTTGGTCTTCACGAGTTTCTTTGAGTTTGGGTCTGCACGTTGCTTTGAGGGCAACTTCTTTCTTTTTAGAAGAGGTGAGCTCGGCTAAGTCTTTGACGTATTGAGCCTCTTTCTCCATCATTTCATGATTTATGATCTTTCCCAATAACTCATCGGGAGTCATTTTGTGAAACCCGGGGCTTTCTCTAATCATTGAGCAAAGTGTGACGTTTCTTGGCATGAAGGCTCTAATCATTCTTTTGACCACTTCGTGATCTGTCCATTTCTTACTTCCATAAACACGAATTCTGTTGATGAGTGCTTTCATCCGGTTGTACATGTCTTGAGGTGATTCGCCTTCTTCAATAGCAAATCTTCCCAACTCTCCTTCAAGCATTTCGATTTTGGCTTCACGAACTGACCTATTTCCTTCGTGAGCTGTCTTGAGGGTATCCCAGATTTCTTTTGCACTTTCTAACCCATCGATCTTGGTGAATTCCTCTCTGCTTAGTGATGATGTGATCACGGTGACGGCTTGTGCGTTTCTGTGAATCTCCTGTTCTTGTTCTGGGGTGAGTTCATCATCCGTGTCCGGAATATTGATGCCTGTGCAAACAATGTGCCACAGACTAGGGTTCAGGGATATCAGATGCATCTTCATGTTGTACTTCCACATGGTGCAGTCACTTCCATCAAACTGTGGTGGCCTTCCCATAGGAATAGAGAGATAATGATTATTTGAATTGAGTCGGTTGTAGTTGTAAGGATACCGGGAGTAGTCGTGATGACCACTCCCCATCGTCTTTTCTTCCTCTTTTCCTTTTTGTGCCAGCAGTTTCTTTCTCAGGAGTGCTTTTAACTGCCTCACTTCTTCATCGTCATGTGGGTTTTCTTTCAGCACATCAAAGGCTTTGACTTCTTGCTCCTCATCGTTGTTGCTCGTCTTCGGGATATCGTTGTTCTTCTCAGAGGCCATTGATCTCTCCGAGATGTGAGTCTCGTTGATGGAGAACTTGGCTCTGATACCAATTGAATGTGGCCTAGAGGGGGGGGGGGTGAATAGGCCTTTAAAGAATTCCTGCACACTTAATAAAGTTGTCAGAAATTTGACTGACCGGACTAGTCCGGTTGTGTGGGCGGACTAGTCCGGTGTGCTGAATTATTTGAGTTGATTAAGTGTGTCTCACAAGTTTTATCTTATAGCAGCGGAATAAGAACAACAGTTTTTATAACTTAAATTTATTGTATGGATGCACGTGCAAACTTGTAAAGAACTCAAACGATTACTAGCAAACTAGTGATCTAATGTGTCAAGATGTAAAACAAATGAGAGACAAAAGACACGAATTTTTACCGAGGTTCGATCTCACCAAGAGATCTACGTCCTCGTTGAGGAAGCTCACACAGAGCCGGGTTCCCAACCCTTTCCCTCTTCAAGTCACCACACAGGCCGACTTGACTTCACTATCAAGTATAATCACCGTTTTTATGGGGCAACCTCACACATTGAGGGCTCCCACAAGAATTGCAATGAGAAGTTGATCAAATACACTCAAAAAGATTACAATGCAGAATATGAGTGTAGAGAGATCAAACCCCAAGAGCTCACAACGAAGGAACGACGATCTCCCAATCCCAAATCCAAGTATTTTATTGATCTTCACCTTTTTGCACCTTAGATGTGTGGGGAGACGTGTTTTTGGGCTCTTGGGACAGGTGGCGGCGCTAGGGTTTCAGTTTTTGACAGTATGAGTCGTGTATTCTAGGGAAAAGACGAAGGACCTCTATTTATAGGCTTTCCCAAAAAGTTACCGTTGTTAAACCTACTACCGGACTAGTCCGGTATATGATCGGACTTGTCCGGCCTACTTCCAGTGGGTTAACCGGACTAGTCCGGTCCACAAACCGGACTTGTCCGGTGCTATGTGAGATGAGGTTTCAGAAACTTTAGCGGACTAGTCCTGTCGCTTGGATGAACTAGTCCGTAGTCCTCTAAAGAGGACAACAGAGACATGACCGGACTAGTCCGGTCTAGAACCGGACTTGTCCGGTTGCATTCCAGTGAGCTGACCGGACTAGTCCGGTTCAAAAGGCGGACTAGTCCGGTGCACTATGTTTGCGTCTTTTAGAGAGTTAAACGGACTAGTCCGGTCCATGGATGGACTAGTCCGGTTTTCAGTGGATTTTAGTTGATTTTTAAACCCCTTACCCTTACGCAAAGTCATGAGCTCTTGGGATGTGTCTCTCTCACACACAACCTATACATTTTTATCTACTTTGCTTCTCTAAATTCCACTAACTTCTTCTTTTTCGGGCACCACTCTATTTTTCACATTTTTGTGTGTGCCGAGACAGTTCACATTGTTTATCCTGCACTTATCTTAATAGTTTCATTAGGATCTCATATGTTCATCATCAATTAGCCAAAACCCACAAGGGATATCCTAGATGCACTTACAGTGATGGAGCTGGAGACCGTACGTCTCCAGCAGCATCACGAAGAAGGAAGAAATCGGCGGGACAAACACCGCCATGGCGTAGGCGGTGAAGAAGACTATCCCCCCCTTCTCCAGGAGCAGGGGGAGAGATCCCTGCCGGAGCCAGCGCTTCTGCTCCTCCGCGTGCCAGCCCAGCAGCCTGCGCACTGTCCCGAGCTCCGCCAACCAAGCGAGACGCGGCGAAGGCAAGTTGGAAGCCATGGCAGATGGAAGCTCAAGAACAGGGAAGACAAGGGCGCAAGAGCTCAAGGAAACAAGGAAGATTCAAGCGCAGGGAAGTGCAAAGGGAAGCCGCGATGCGGGTGAGATCCCCTTTTAAACTTCCCAGGCGCGATTCAAAGCGATTCGAAACTCTTCGAATACGCTGCTTGGACAACCGCTTCAGCTCAAAGAATGAGCGTCGATGACAAGTGGACCCAAGCCGTCAAGCTGAAGCGGTGGGCCAAGAAGTCAGTCTCTCAAGAAGATGAGCTGGCAGGACGCTTCGGCGGTTCCCGAAACAGCGCTGCGACGTGTGGAAGTGGCAGCCTTGGGAACCGTCGCAGTAAAAGCAGCCATCAAGTGGGGCACACGCTCCCACGATCCCGTGACCATTCGTGCTCCGGCAACGGTCAATGCGGGTCTTCGAGAAGGTGCGTGGAGTGGAAGAGACGGGGGCCCCACCTCGGGCTCGTTATCTCCCCCGCCTTTCTCCACAGGGAGAGCTCCGAAGGTGCCACGTGTCCAGCGGGGCCGGACGTCCCTCTCCTCAGAGGAAAGCTCCGGGCCCACCACGTGGCCAACAGAGCCGGATCTCCCCCTCCGCGGGGAGAGCTCCGAAGGCTCCACGTGTCCAGCGGGGCCGGACCTCCCTCTTCTCATAGGAGAGCTCCGGGCCCGCCACATAGCCAGCAGAGCCGGACCTCCCCCCTCCGTGGGGAGAGCTCCGAAGGCTCCACGTGTCCAGCGGGGCCAGACCTCCCTCTCCTCAGAGGAGAGCTCCAGGCCCGCCACGTGGTCAGCAGAGCCGGGCCTCCCCCCTCCGCGGGAGAGCTCCAAAGGCTCCACGTGTCCAGCGGGGCCGGACCTCCTCTCCTCAGAGGAGGGCTCCGGGCCTGCCACGTGGCCAGCAGAGCAGCGCTGCCCGCCCCCGCGTGGTAGGCAGCAAGAGTAAAGACGCGCCATACCTTGCCCGTACAAGGTATTCAAGACCCGCGCCTTCCCAAGGCGCGGAGACGCAGAGCACGCCTCTGTCAGGTGCCGTTGCGCCCAATCACATCGCAGTGAAGACTAGTGCGCCGCGTCAGAGGTTGTATGCCAATAAACACAGCGACAAGACATCCCCTGCCGCCCATGCCATCACCAACCACTATGACTAGCTTGCGGCATGGGCAGGGCGGCAGAACAAAGACTTAGAAGCCCTCGCCAGAGACAACTGCCGGCGTAACTGCAGATATGGTAGATGGCAGACAATCTCCCCAGGACCACCTGTCGGGTCCCGAGCCCACCTTGTAAACCACCCGAGCCTTGGACTATAAAAGGCTCGGGTAGGCAATGTTAGCAAGGGTTCGCCTTTTACACACTCTCACGCATGGTTCGCTCCTGAGCACCAAACAATACAACGAGCTTCTCTGCTCACCGTGGACGTAGGGTTTTATGCTCCGGCGGCCTGAACCACGTAAAAATCTCTGTGTCAAGCTTCTCCTTCAATTGTCCCTAACGCGTAAGCTCTCCGTGAGTGACTAGCCCATCCGAAAAAGAACCTCCACGGGCTGCCCAGAGCAGGTCCGGGAGAAGTGTCGGCAACACACTTCGACAAGGTTGATACCGCAGCTATATGCATCAAGGTGTATGAACTAAATATCTTCTTCTATTAATATCATCCTATACAAGGTTGTGAACACATGCCGAAACATCTCACATCTCTCTACTATGTGTGGATGTAGATATTTGTAGAAGTGTCCCACAACTCACACTAAGCACACAAACACAAGCAACCATCACAAAAATTCAACACACCACTCCTATTTATGCTACTACGATTTAAACGTTCCTATTACAGCTTTATTCAATGGGAAAACTTAAACTTAATTATGTGAACTGGTGCTGTTCCCGCCATGTGACGGGGGTGGTCCATCGGACACCTCAATGGGGTTAAGTGCGCTCCCACGTGGTGGTGAACGAGTGCTTATGTGTGTCGTGCTCCTGATCACCGATATCTAAAAATAGGACATGAGAAACTTTAGAGAAGGAAGAAAATAACTCTAAAAGTTCAGAAGTTATGGAGCAAGGAAGCAAAGGTGTGGCTGTCCAAAAGAAGAGAAAAGAGGGGCTGAAAATAGCACTTTGCGGTGGCTGAATTGATAAGGAAGTGCAGCAGCAAGCAATTTTCGAAAATAGAAGTTTAAAGGAGTGTTCCTATGTGTTTTAGAGTGCCCATTCTAACTAGGCTTGCGTCCTACGGTCAACGTGGCTCTGATACCAATCTGTGACACCCGCTCCCGTGAAAACGGAACCCAGCTAATGCATATGTGCCCAGGATGTTCATCACAGATATACATGTAATCCATAAACTGAATTCAGAATATAACCACGAATAAATAGGGTTTAAGTATTTTATTGCAATGACTCATGAATCTCTAACTTATTATAGCAGCGGAAGTCTCTAAACGATAGCGGAAGCAAAACTAAACAGCAGCGGCTCCATCTTCAACTCTACAGGCAAGTTGACGGTAGTTTGCACGTCTAGTACTCCACATGATCTTCGAAGTACTCTTCTCCTGTTGCTGATGTTTGTATGATAATGCAAGGGTGAGTACATGTCTACTCAGCAAGTGCGGGAAAAGTATGACATGTAGCTTACAACAAGGTACAAATAAAAAGGTTCATTGCAGAAAAGCAAATTTTGTTTCATAAACATGATAAAAACAGCGACTATGTCTAGGTGAATTTAATCCCAATACAACCATGTAAAACAGCAACATACCTCCATTATAAATCACCTTTTCTCAAGTCTCAACATTCTTTCATCATAATTCACTTTTTCTCAAGTCTCAACCAGTCATTGATCTTTCTCAAGTTCATCTCATGCTTATAACCATCTCACATTCTCATAACCGAAACTAGACTTATTACCAAGACTCAAACAGTCCCGAGACCAATCCCAATGACCATACCATATCCATACCAAAATAACCATCCCAGGTTTTCCCTCTAATCATGTGAGTTGGCCAGGCGCTTGTGACCGTAAGCACGGCTATCATGATAGTTTTACACTCTTAAGAGGTGGCACCACTTTACCCACAAGTTTGTGATTTCGTCACCCGTCGGCGACTGCAGAACCTCCATTATACCAGTACACAACTGTCGGTGTATGGCCAAGAGACCACAAAATAGCCTTTACAAAGGGGCTACTAGATATATGGACTCACTAAGGTTTTACCAGCAGGCTCGAATCACCATTCTCCCGCCTACAGGCCCCCTCTTGTGCCATGCAGTTCCCAGGGCAGTCCTCTCTCAACTCCCATTCCCCGCGCCTTCCACGGTCCATAACAATCTAACAACTTACCTAATTAGTTAGCTAAGCCCCACCCATATTTGGCCTTGTGGTGGCACTGTGTTTCCTGGCATGTGCTGGCATGAACCGGCACTTAGATCTACGGCAAGTAAACCAACATCTCATTCTACCACATCCACGAACCAAGCTTGCCTAGATCTCCCCCGATTCTACGCTCATTATTATCATCAAGTTCTCATCATCATTATTCATATGAGTGCAGTACTTAGACATGTTCTACTTCGCCTTCCCGTATCCCGTAGCTTAAGCGAAGCAAAAAGGAAAACGACCATACATGACTCATCAACTTTCCCAGCGACAAGAATGGTTAACAAAACTAGTAAACTCCTATAAAAGGGTGTCCCATCAAGTTGACTCAAGCATACATGTTTTCGCAAACAAAACAGTTTCCAAAACATGGGATCAATATGGTCAAGGGGCACTTGCCTTGCTCCTGTGGCTCTTGTTGCTCTATTTGTCTCAAAGTCTCGGTGCTGTAGTTCTTCGTAGATGGCTTCCTGAGCTTGTCCTTCTACTCACGACCACACACATACAAAATTGTAGCAATCAAACATCATGCACAAACTTTACTCAAGATGTAATGGTGCAAATCCTATGATGCTGTTTCATTAGACCAGTTTGTACATGTTCTTGCATGGGGTTTTATGGTGAACAAGGGTGTAAGGATCAAGTGTGGACGTGGTGATGATCTTGACTCAAGATCTAGATCAATTCCACCGTCAAAAATGGATCAACACGTGATCTGTCCACACAAAACAGCTTCTGTTCGAAGGGAATGAAGAAAACAGATGCGAAGAAACCGCGACGAGGTCGTAAGATGGGTACGAAGACCTACCTCACTTCTTTTTAGTGGTGGAGCCTTCCTCCTAGCAATGGCAGCAGCAACGGCGAGGCGCGACGACGCTCGTCAGCGGGCTCACCGGCGACTGAACTCCGGCAGGGGGTTCAACTCGGCGAGTTGGGAGCTAGGGCATTCAAGTCGTCGACTCGGGAGGTGGAAAATAGGTACGTGGTTGCGGCCAGGGGTTGTAGGTTCTATTTATAAGGGGATCAGAAAGAGTCCTACTCCAATTGGAGTTCAAATAAGAGTCCTATTCAATTTGGTTTGGATCTTAACAAACTTATCTCCAATTGATTTGGTGCGGCAGCAATTGTGGGGGAATTCGTGTCCGTACCGGGTACTCCCGTGCACAGGAGGAAAAACCGCCTAAGGACCTTGCATCTCCACAGTGGTGAGCTCCGGAGACGCCACGTATCCAGCGGGGGCCGGTCCTTGCTTCTCCTCAGAGGCGAGCTCCGGACCTGCCACGGGTCCAGCGGGGCAGGGCCTCCCTTTTCCTCAGAGGCGAGCTCCACGTGTGCCACGTGTCTGGCGGGGCGGGGCCTCTCTTTTGCTCAGAGGCGAGCTCCGGTGGCGACACGTGTCCAACAGTGTTGGGCCTCCCTTCTCCTCGGAGGTGAGCTCCGAGGATGACACGTGTCCAGCAGTGTCGGACCACCTTTCTCCTCGGAGGTGAGCTCCGAGGACGACACGTGTCCAGCAGGGCCGGACCTCTCGAAGGCGAGCTCCGAGGGTGACACGTGTCCAGCGGGTCGGACCTCTCAGAGGCGAGCTCTGAGAGTGACACGTGTCCAGCAGGGTCGGGCCTCATCCCTTCCGCAGGGGTGAGTTCCAAAGTCGACACGTGTCTGGCAGGGCCGGATCTCATCCCTTCCGCAGGGGTGAGCTCCGAGAGTGACACGTGTCCCGCGGGGCTGGGCCTCGCTTCTCTGCAGAGACTAGCTCCGAAGTCAACACGTGTCCCGCGGGGCTGAGCCTCGCTTCTCCGCAGAAACTAGCTCCGAAGTCAACACATGTCCCGCGGGGCTGAGCCTCGCTTCTCCGCAGAGACTAGCTCCGAAGTCAACACGTGTCCCGCGGGGCTGAGCCTCGCTTCTCCGCAGAGACTAGCTCCGAAGGTGACACGTGTCCAGCGGGGCCAGACCTCGCCCCTTCCTCAGAGGCGAGCTCCAAGCCTGCCACGTGGCCAGCAGTGCCGGACCTCACCCCCTCCGCAGGGATGAGCTCCGAAGGCGCCACGTGGCCAGCGGGCCGCGGGAAGTGTCGACAGCGCCTCGGCGAATTGGAATTGGCTCTTCTCAGCTATCTTTCTCCCATTTTTATGATTCTTTCCCATTTCTATTTCTTTTATAATGTTTTTCTATATGCAATGCATGAATATGAAATTGAGGGTGTTACATCTAGGAGCTGCACCGGCGACCCCTCGATGATTTTCACCACTCCTCAGCTCGTCCTCGACCTTCCCTCGCCGTGCCCTAGCCGTTCCTCACCGGAAGAAAACAGAGCAAAGACGCCTTCTCAGTTCCACGTCGCCCGGCCACTCCCGTGCCCCTCCGGCTCAAGCAAAGCGACTCTAAGGTGTGCCACGAGGTTTATCTGCCTCTCCCGGGGTCCTTTCGCTCTTTACTATCACCGACTACCCGGAATTCAGGCTTTACCGCCGGCGCACGTGAAGACCCGACGTTAGCAAATTTGGGAAATTCTGTTCTCCAGTCCTAGACAAGCAACTAGCTACCCTAACGCCCTCCCACGCTGAATACCAAAGCCAACCGGCCTTCCTCCACCCCGGGCAACGAGAATCTGCCGCCGCCAGCCAAAACGGTTCGGTTCACCGTCGAGCTCCCATTTGCGGACGTTTTCGGCTTGGGTTAGGTGTAGCATCTTGTTCTACGTGCTCTAGGGATGGTGTACGGCACCTTATCTCACCGAGTGAAGCTTAGGACGTGTTGTTCCTCGCCGGCGCCAAGCCGCCCCGCCGGTGCTGATGGTCTTTCCGGCGTTTTCGGCCGCAAGACCTTGCCCGGCTGCTAGGCCGTGGTCCTAGGGTGGTGTAGCATGGAACCACATCGAGAATGGTTGAGAAATGAGCGAGAACGGCACGCACCATGATCGGGCGCTGTGTGCGCGCGGGCTCTGTTCCAAGGTTGAAGAAGGAACTGACGGGCGGCCCCCACTGTCAGCCGGCAGATGAGTTTCTCTGTGTAAAGTAATTCCAGAAAATGTTGCAACTTTGAGAGCCTCTAACTTTGGGTAGGAAGCTCCAAAAATAGTGAAACAAATTTTGCTGGAATCCTTAGGAACATTACTTTGCATAGAAACAAAATTCTTGCTATGAAAATGCCCAGTATTTTCTGTGGAATTCATTTTAGTAAATCCTTTAGGGATTAATTCAAGGAAGGGTTTTTTATGAAAAATTACCAAATTTGGGAAGCAAACCCTTTTCGTAGTTTCTGAGCTCCAGTAAAAATTTGAGCTTCATTGGATTTCATTTGCTAGGCTAAATTGTCTTCCAAAGTTCAGCCTTTATTTGAAAATTCAAATTCCAAACAGAAACTTTTCAGCACTCCTGTCCAACTTCAAAAATTCATTTCTCCATGTAGCTAGCTCCAAAAATGGTGAAACAAATTTTGTTAGAACCAGGGAAACCTCCTCTAATTATATATTTCACTGTTAGCCATGTCAAAACTTCAGATTTGAGATCAAAATTCAGAGAAGCCTTGTACTTGTGAGAATTTTGTAGACCACAAGTTTCAATGAAATTTCTCCAAATTTTGCTCAGATCATCTTTATAGAGTCTAGTATCAACTGGAAAAATTCCAAAGCCAATTAAGGAACCTAAATTGCAGTAGCTATGAATAGAACTGTAATTCTTATACTTCACTAGCACTTATACATATTTTTTGCTACATTTCATATGGTGACCGAAGTTGAGGACACACCGGAGCCATTGGACGTCCTCCCACCCAATGCTAACTTCTCTTTTGACTCGCAACCAGTCAAGCCTCGGTTTGCATTTAATTACCTTTTGCAAAGTTTTCATTTGTATCACTTATGTCTAGGTTGAATTGCTTGCATTAGAGTTAAGGTGTTTGAAACCCCACTTGCATGACTTTAAATCCTATGAAGGGTTAGGTAGTTTACAACTCAACGAGTAGAGAATGTCATGCTAATATGCTTAGGATCTCGGTAGAAGTCGAGTAGTTGGAATCTACTCGCAGGGTAAGGTTTTATCACACGGTATGGAAAAGAGTAGAGAATGACTTAAGAATGTGAAACTGAGACCCAGCAGGGGGGATAGGATGCAGTGAGCAGAGGTCTCACGTGCGTAGCCCTGTTGGCGTCGATTGATGACCGAGTCGTGTGCGGACCTGCTGGAAAAGTACCGAACAGTACCAGATGGCATACTGACATAAGAAGTAAACCGATGTGATTGGTTAACCTGGGTGCCAAGGCTTACCCAATCATTTTATAGGAGTGGGTTGAGGGTAGCAAGGTGTAAATCTGCCGGTGGGCGCATACACGCTCCACGCAGGGACCTCCTGCCTATTACGGATGGACCGGTTTGGCATTTGGGTTTCCTTTAAAAGGTTGTTGCATATAACAAAGTAGGAAGGTATGAAGCACCACACTTCTGAAAGTGGGTGTATGTGACGTGTTGTCTAGGTGTCTCCTGATTGCAATCACCGTCCCTCACGGTTATTTGAGTACCGCTTGTTCACTGTTCTGTGACGTAGTAAGAAGTGAAATAAGCCAGATGAATGTGCTATATTGCATTAATATCGTCTTGTTACCATGTATGTTGTAGATGTAGAGCTCATTAAGTTTATTTTCAACTTTGGGCATCACCACATCGGAGGAAAGCGTTTCTTGTTTGATTATGGACTTCCGATGTGAGGGCTGCCTAAGTCACATTAAACTGTTGCTATAAACTGAAAGTAAGGATTAACATGTAGGCGTATCTTTATTGCAATGTCTTTTCCTATATTACACATCCCTGCATGTAGAGTTTCATGATTAGGGTTGTCGGTTAAGCCTTACTGAGCCATCGTGCTCACGGTTGCAATATTTGAGCTGTGTGCAGGTGAGAGTTATGAGGAAGGGTCCGAGGATGAGGCGATGCCCCCGTTGGGGTACAAGGTCGAGCAGGAGCCCTGCACACCGCCGTGACCTTCATTTGAGTGCTGCTAGTGTGTAGCGTCCCCGGACTGGACGGCTACACTTTTTGCTTAGTTAGTAGGAGAGTGTAGTATTGTATAATACTTCCGCTATTTTATGTCAAATAAAAGTTTGTATGTTGTTCTTAATATTTTCTTGTGTGCTGTTGGGTGACGCATCGCACGACACCACCCTCTACGATCCTGGAGTGGGTGAACCATGGGGTGGTCCCCACAGACGTGGTATCAGAGATGCATTGGGAATAGCATGCTCGAAAAGAGCCTATTTTGAAAAACTAAAAGTAGTCGAGTGAAGATTAATCACTATGCCCACATAAGGTCTATGATAGTAGTTGATATTAAGGTGAAAAAGCTAACTTATGTGTTATACATTCTATAACGATGCTTCAACGTCAGGTAAGAGGTAAGGTACGCCACGCAGGCGGATCAATTGTGGTAAGATCGTCATACGAGCAATAGTATGGAATAGTTTATCGTGGCCTGGAACGGTAGTGAATATGAGTCTCTGAACCTTCTGATGGTTCTGAGAGCATATGAAAATATTGATCTCCAGCGTGCTTTAGGCAAAAGTGAGAATACCCCATCATGTGGTAAGCAACACAATAGTATGCAACTCTTGAACGTTCAATGTTCAAAGGGCCATACGCAGCGCTCGCCATCGGCATGCCTCAACGGTCATGAGGCACTAGGTGGTATCCGTTGGGTTGATAAAATTCCTAACCGTGACGACCCGTTCGCGCTCTACTCGGGTTCCCCGTCGTGTGATGTGAAAACACGACCATGTACCTTGAGACTTGGCTTGACTCAAGGACAATCCGTATGGCAATGATACGGACCGTATGTTTTTACTATGATATGGACCTGCCTAAAATGTCAAAACCTTTGTGTGCACCATTATTGTGTGGTCTTCTTCAGGTACCTTAACCACATTAGAGCATGACGCTTAGAAATTGTTTGTGAGTGACGTTCTTAGTTCCATCATTTGACACGTATATGCCGGAATACCGGCTTAGGAGTTTTCTTTGGTGAGAAAACTTAGTACCGAGATGAGTTATTAGTTACATAAAAAGTATATTTTAAAGAAAAGAGTCAAAATGAAGTTTAGGATTCCATTTAGTGGTTATTGAACTCCTATATTGAACTAAGAGTAAATGGGGAGTGTAGATTCATTTTCAAAGACATAGAACAACCTCCCCTGTTTTCGGCAGAATTTTTGCTGAACTTAAACAGGGTATAATTTAGGATCGGTTGAACCAATGGAGGTGTATGATACTATTATGGAAAGGTTTTGAAGTCCTCTACAACTTTTCTGTAGAGCTCCAGAACAGAATCTCCCTCCAAATGGATGAAAATCTCAGAGGAGTATGCACTGTCCAGAAACAGGACAGACCAAAAATGCTCTCTGGAATTTTCTGTATTTTGACCATTGTAGAAAATTTTCTAAGAGTCAAGTAAGATACTGTTGGAAAGTGTAGGAGATGTGCTACAACTTTTTAGTTCAGTGTTTTCCTAGATCGGGGACAGAAATGGTTGGATTTTTGTAAACAAAACAGCCACTTGCAAAGGAGGTGCTGTCAAAATTCCTGAGAAAATTCTGTCAACTTTTACAAATCATAACCCATAAACTAGAAAGTCTTGGGAGGCAAATAAATACAATCTGGATTCCTTTTTGAGTCTACTACAATTTTGTTGTTGAACTCTAGTCCATATTTTGCCTCCAAGGTGACCGAAAGAGTTAAATTCTTCCAACTGGTCTGCTGGACCAGGAGCTGGACAGAGAACACCATGTTGAAGCTTTTCAACCAAAACATTTAGTTTCACATTTTGATATCCAGCGGCTGTTGTAAAACAGCGAGTTGGAGTCGAAAAGTTTATGCATTCAATATATCACTTCGAGCGAGGACATGTTTGGGTCCAGTACAATAGCAAGGAATTACGCATGCTAACACACTTAATATCCCGTGGCGACCCACGATGGTCGAAATGAACTTTTAATCCATAAAGTTCATTACTTTGGAACTCGATCGTGTGACATGGTCCAGGGATGTATATGTTGTATAAAGTTTATACTTTATCCATATGTGTGATTGTTATGCGTATAAAATGTTCATTCTCGCATAAGTATTGTATAGACTGGATGAAGTAACCAAACATGTGCTGATCATTTGAATGGTATGAATGCAGAATTGTGCGTACACGGTCCACACAAGAGGAGGGAGGTCCCAGTCAGGTTCGTGGTGATGAGTCCCCACCGCCCGAGCAAACCACGACGCAGCAGCAACCACATCCTCCACCACCAGAACTTCCAAGAAATCTTGCGGAGGTTCTTGCCGCAGTACTCTGCTCGCACGATGAGCAAACCGAGTTGCTGCGGATACTGGTGCAACAAAATGCGTCCTGTCCAGGAGGACGCCAAGACAATGGGCAACGCCAGCCCCAACAGAGTTCATATTCGGACTTCCTGGCGACCCATCCACCGATCTTTATGGAGGCCGAAGAGCCTTTGGAGTCGGAAAGCTTCATCCACACTCTCGAGGCGAAGTTCGTTTACTTTGATGTACCGAACACCAGAAGGCGCTGTATGCAGCGCGACAGCTTCAAGGGGAAGCCGGTACATCATGGGCGAACTACATCGCCTCATTACGGGCTGGTCATGCTGTCACTTTGGCAGAGTTCCGGGAGGCGTTTCGCGCCTGTCATATACCTCCCGGGGTTATGGAGAGGAAACTCCAGGAGTTTCTGGAGCTGAAACAAGGCGAGAGGAGTGCTCATGAGTACTCCAGAACATTCAACCGGCTGGCGCAGTATGCGCCAGAATTTGCCGGAACGGAAGAGCAGAAGCAAAAAACATTCTTTTTGGGGCCTGAATTCCAAAATGAAGGTCCATCTCGCCCAATGTAACCGCGGCACATTCAACGACCTTGTTAATGCCGTGATTTTACAAGAAAATGCTCAGCGCGAGCGCGGTTCTGATAAGAGGAAACGCAGTGCGCTGGCAAGCAGCAGTGGTGGGGCGTCACAAAAATACTGCGTGGTGTATCGCTCACCATCCGGTCAGAGATGGCAGCCACCGGCGCGACCGCCTCAGTTTTGCGGTTGACAATTGAATGCGCCAAGTTTCCGACCGTCGTATCCACCACAGCAACAGCAGCAGCAAAGGATGGTCCCGCGTGCGCATCAGTTTCAACCATGTGCACCGGGATTCCGTCCTCAATTCGGAGGGACCCCGACACCCTACACGTGCTTCATGTGTGGCTGTGTCGGGCATATTGTAAGGACTGCCCCGAGCAGCGACAGGGCAGGGGTGCAGCACCGTATCAGGGTTCTAATCAGCCCCACAACCAACCCAAGAAATCAGCACAAAAACCCGGCAACATCCACCACTTAGCTATCGAAGATGTGCCGGAAGGCGAACCCGTCCTTGCGGGTACGTTTTCTTATTTAGATCATCTCGTAGTCATACTTTTTTACTCCAGTGCCACCCATAATTTCATAAGTCAATCTTATGTTATTAAATATCAATTTCCTATCGTTCCCACAAATAGTTCATATTTGATTTGCTCTCCGGGTGGGAAAATAACAGCTGATAGGATGGTCTATAGAGCACCATTACAATTGGGTGGGAATTTATACCCGACTTCTCTAATTATGTTAGAAAGTAAAAAACTTGATGTCATTTTAGAAATGTCATGGCTACATCGCCATGGTGCTGTTCTTGACATCACTCCACGTGTGGTTCGTTTAAACTCTCAACTTCATGAACCACATATTCTCATTCTTGACCGTTCGGTTCAAGAAGTTCCAGCCACATATAACACAGAAGCCACCAAACTTGAGGACATTCGTGTAGTCCGTGAATACCTGGATATATTTCCGGATGATATCCCGGGCATGCCACCCGAAAGGGATGTCGAGTTCAAGATCGAACTTATACCCGGAACAACACCAATATCACGGAGACCGTACAAGATGGATCCGAATGAGCTAGCTGAATTGAAGGAGCAACTCAATGATCTGATGAAGAAGGGTTTCATTCGACCGAGTTCCTCGCCATGGGGATGCTTGGCGCTGTTTGTGAAAATGAAGGATAAAACCTTGAGGTTGTGTGTGGATTACCGACCTCTCAACGCCGTCACCATCAAGAATAAATATCCACTGCCCCGCATTGATATTCTCTTCAATCAACTTGTGGGTGCGAGTATATTTTTAAAGATGGATCTTTGCTCTGGATATCATTAAATCAAAATCCGAGCGGAGAATATTCCGAAGACGGCCTTCTCAATGAGATATGGGTTGTATGAATACCTCGCCATGTCTTTTGGTCTCACCAACGCCCCGGCACATTTCATGTACCTCATGAACTCAGTGTTCATGCAGTTGGATAAGTTCGTGGTGGTGTTCATAGACGACATCTTGGTTTTTTCCATGTCTGAAGAAGAACACGCCGAACACCTACATATCATGCTTCAACGATTGCGAGACCATAAGCTTTATGCCAAGTTCAGCAAGTGCGAGTTTTGGATCAGCCAAGTGCCATTTCTCGGTCATATTATTTCTGCCGATGGCATTGCAGTTGACACAAGCAAAATTAAACAAGTGCTGAAATGGAAGTCCCCCCACATCTTTCTATAAAGTCAGAAGTTTCCTCGAATTAGCGGGATATTATTGGAGGTTCATCCTAAGCTTCTCCAAGCTTGCTAAGCCGATGACTGAATTGTTGAAGAAGGGGGTCAAATATGTTTGGAGCTCAGCATGTGAAGAAGTGTTCCAAGCATTGGTGAAGCATCTTACAACAGCCCCGGTGTTAGTTTAACCGGATACGACCAAGCCCTTCGACGTATATTGTGATGCGTCCGACATCGGGCTTGGCTGTGTATTGATGCAAGGAGGAAGAGTGGTCGCCTATGGCTCACGTTAACTTTGTAACCACGAGCAGCACTATCCGACTCATGATCTTGAGCTCACTGCTGTGGTGTTGGCATTGAAAATATGGAGGCACTATTTACATGGAATTTTAGTGCACCTCTACACCGACCACAAGAGTCTAAAATATATATTCTCTCAAAAAGAGTTGAATATGTGGCAACGGAGATGGATAGAGCTGATCAAAGACTATGAGATCGAGATTCACTACCATCCTGGTAAGGCGAACAAGGTTGCTGATGCCTTAAGCCGCAAATCTCACGTCAACCATCTGTCCATCACCCCACTTGAAGAGGAGGAGCCGAGTTTATACTTGGTTCTATATGGTACATTATATAATCTTTCTCTCATCCCTACCATACGAGAGGAGATTATGGAAGCGCAGAAAGAAGACATGGGAATGTCGCACATTCAGAGAAGAATGAAGAATGACGAAATGAAATGTTTCCGAAGGGGTGACATGGTACTCTATGGTTTAAAGACCGTAGAGTTGTTCCCCGTGACATGAAGCTTCGAAAGAAAATCTTGGACGAAGCTCATTTGTCCAAGTATTCTATTCATCCAGGCAGCAACAAAGATGTACCAAGATCTAAAAACCAGGTTTTGGTGGACGCGGATGAAAAGAGAAATCACAAAGTACGTATCCGAATGCAATACGTGTCGGCGTGTGAAAGCCGACCATATGCGTAAAGCCGGACAGCTGCAACCATTGAACATTCCGGCATGGAAGTGGGAGGATATCAGCATGGATTTCATAATTGGTTTACCTCTCACGTCTCACAAGAATGATGCGATTTAGGTGATAGTCGATCGACTAACCAAGTCGGCTTATTTTATTCTCGTACATACAAGTTACGTGGCCAAGCAATATGCGGAGCTGTATATTGCAAGGATCTTGTGCTTGCACGGTGTTCCCTGCTCCATTATTTCAGATCACGGTGTGCTGTTCATCGTATGGTTCTGGAACAGCTGCACGCGTCATTGGGGACCAAATTGATCCGAAGCTCCGCGTATCACCTGCAGACAGATGGTCAAATTGAACGGGTGAATCAAGTGCTTGAAGACATGCTACGCGCTTGTGTCATCCACCACGGTAAAAACTGGGACGATCATTTTCCGTTGGCAGAGTTTTCATATAACAATGGCTATCAAGTTAGCATAAAGATGGCGCCGTATGAAGCTCTCTACGGCCAGAAATGTCGCACACCACTCAACTGGTGTGAGTCAGGCGAGCGAGTTATCTACAGCACTGAACTTGCGAATGAGGCTTGAGAACGAGTGCGAGTAATACAAGACAATCCTAAGGCTGCTAAATCTCGTCAGAAGAGCTATGCAGATAAAATACGCCGTCCTCTCCACTTCGACATCGGGGACCATGTTTATGTCCGGGTGTCTCCGATGAAGTGAGTTCATCATTTCGGAGTGAAGGACAAACTTGCGCCACGATTTATCGGTACGTTCGTGATCATTGAAAAATGCGGACCCGTGGCCTATTACTTGGAGTTACCAGCATCACTCGCAGGAATTCACAACGTCTTCCACATCTCTCAGCTGAGGATGTGCCTCAAACCCTCGGCCGAAATCCGCACTGAAGACATAGAAGTTCTTCAACCGGACCTCACGTACTCAGAGTATCCAAGCCAGAATATCAATTAAAAGACTCGCGCCATAAGAAACCGGACCTTATGGTTTTACAAGGTATTGTGGAGTAACCATACCGCTGATGAGGTGACATGGGAAAGCAAGGACTATCTACAAGCAAATTATCCGGAGTTGCTATCATCGTATACCCGGTAAAGTTTCCCCACTATGCTTTTCTTTTGGAATCTCGGGATGAGATTCTTTTTAAGAGGGGAGGGATGTAAAATCCCCAAAAGTGGTAGCAAGAAATTCAGCACGTTTACACTTAGGAAAAATGAGGGGAATTAAAACTTTGAATTATAACGGGGTGAGTTCAAAGTAAGTATTCAAACTTCCAAAAAACTTCCAAACATGGAGATCTGAATTCATAACTTGGATTTTCATATGTCAAATATTCAACCTCCCAAATTTCAGCTCATTTGGAGGGGTTCTAATATTTGTTTGGGATTAAAAGAGGAAGCCCTTGAATCTGAATTTAAATTTCAGTTTCAAATCCCAACTTCCTCAATTTGCAAATTTGGTTTCACAAATGTGTTCCCCACATTTTAATTAGCATCCATGCCAAAATTCAGAATTATTTAAGTTGGTTTTCTATGCTTTTGAAACAATGCAAAAGGGAAGATTCAAATTCCAATTCAAATTCAAATAACCAAAGTCAGTTCGAATTCCACACTAGAATTTAAATCATTTGAATTCAAAGATTTCAAACCATGAATTTGGGAGGAAGCAAAAGATTTAATTTGGAGGAAAATATCAGATCTATTAGGTGGGGTGGGACCCACATGTCAGTGACACATGAATTAACAGTGGTAATTTGCTTCTGTGCAAGTGCTCCCTTGAGATGCCACCAAGCTGTGCTTTTCCCTCCACCGAGCTGCTTGCACAACTTGCTCCCAAAGGCATCACTTCGTGCGTGGTTGAGTGCTATCCAAAGCAGCGGCACAACCCAAATTATCTTCTGTACACAATTCAACTGAAGCCCTCTGCCTTGCTTGAGCGCTCACCTAAGAAAACATCGCACGCCGCTCTGTGATCGTCGTTCAGCAGCCTCCCGCCCTCCCTAGTGCCGGTTGATCCCCCTAGGAGCTGCGCAGGCGACTCCTCGATGATTTTCACCACTCCTCAGCTCGTCCCCGACCTTCCCTCGCCGTGCCCGAGTCGTTCCTCACCGGAAGAAAACAGAGCAAAGCCGCCCTTCTCGGTTCCACATTGCCCGGCCACTCCCGTGCCCCTCCGGCTCAAGCAAAGCAACTCTAAGGTGTGCCATGAGGTGTAGATGCCTCTCCCGGGGTCCTTTCGCTCTTTACTATCACCGACTAGCCGGAGTTTGGGCTTTACCGCCGGCGCACGTGAAGACCCGACGTTAGCAAATTTAGCCACACGTTTGATCATCGGTCCTTCGGTCCTAGACACAGCAACTAGCTACCCTAGCGCCCTCCCAAGCCAAATACTGAAGCCAACCGGCCTTCCTCCACCCCGGGCGATGAGATTTCACCGCCGCCGGCCAAAACAGTTCGGTTCACCATCGAGCTCCCATTTGCGGACGTTTCCGGCTCGGGTTAGTGGTAGCATCTTGTTCTACGTGCTCCAGGGATGGTGTACGGCACCTTAGCTCACCGGGTGAAGCTTGGGACGTGCTGTTCCTTGCCGGCGCCGCGCCGCCGAGCCGCCCCGCTGGTGCCGATGGTCTTTCCGGCGTTTTTCATGCCGCAAGACCTTGCCCGGCTGCGAGGCCATGGTCCTAGGGTGGTGTAGCACGAAACCGCATCAAGAATGGTTGAGAAATGAGCTATAACGGAGCACGCCATGATCGGGAGCTGTGTGCGTGCGGGCTCTGTTCCAAGGTTAAAGAACAACTGACGGGCGGGCCCCACTATCAGCCGGCAGATGAGTTTCTCTGTGTAAAGTAATTCCAGAAAATGTTGCAACTTTGAGAGCCTCTAACTTTGGGTTGGAAGCTCCAAAAATAGTAAAACAAATTTTGCTGGAATCCTTAGGAGGAGTACTTTGCAGAGAAACATAATTCTTGCTATGAAAATGCCCAGTATTTTCTGTGGAATTCACTTTACTATATCCTTTAGGGATTAAATCCAGGAAGGATTCTCTATGAAAAATTCCCAAATTTGGGCAGCAATCTCTTTTCCTAGTTCCTGAGCTCCAGTAAAAATTTGATGTCCATTGGAGTTCATTTGCTAGGCTAAGTTGTCTTCCAAAGTTCAGCCTTTATTTGAAAATCCAAATTCCAAGCAGAAACTTTTCAGCAGTCCTGTCCAACTTCAAAAATTCATTTCTCCCTGTAGCTAGCTCCAAAAATGGTGAAACAAATTTTTTTAGAACCAGGGAAACCTCCTCTAATTAGATCTTCCACTGTTATCCATGTCAAAACTTCAGATTTGAGATCAAAATTCATAGAAGCCTTGTACTTGTGGGAATTTTGGAGACCACAAGTTTCAATGAAATTTCTTCAAATTTTGCTCAGATCATCTTATAGAGTCTATTATCCACTGAAAATTTTCCAAAGCCAATTAAGGAACCTAAATTGCAGTAGCTATGAATAGAACTGTAATTCTTATACTTCACTAGCACTTATACATATTTTTTGCTACATTCATATAGTGACCGAAGTTGAGGACACACCAGAGCCATTGGACGTCCTCCCACCCGACTCTATCTTCTCTTTTGACTCACAACCAGGCAAGCCCCGATTTGCATTTAATTAACTTTTGCCAAGTTTTCATTTGTATCACTTATGTCTAGGTTCAATTGCTTGCATTAGAGTTAAGGTGTTTGAAACCCCACTTGTATGACTTTAAATCCTATGAAGAGTTGGGTAGTTTACAACACAACGAGTAGAGAATGTCATGCTAATATGCTTAGGGTCTCGTAGAAGTCAAGTAGTTGGAATCTACTCGCGAGGTAAGGTTTTATCACACGGTATAGAAAAGAGTAGAGAATGGCTTAAGAATGTGAAACTGAAACCCATCAGGGGGGATAGGATGCAGTGAGCGGAGGTATCACATGCGTAGCCCTGTTGGTGTTGATTGATGACCGAGTCGTGTGGTGACCTGCTGGACAAGTATCAAACAGTACCGGATGACATACTGACATAAGCAGGAAACTGATGTAATTGGTTAACCTGGGTGCCGAGGCTTACCCAACCGTTTTATAGGAGTGGGTTGAGGATAGCAAGGTGTAAATCTGTCGGTGGGCATAGACACGATCCATGCGGGGACCTCCTGCCCGTTATGGATGGACCAGTTCGGCATTTGGGTTTCCTTTGAAAGGTTGTTGCATACAACAGAGTAGGAATGATAGAAACGAAGGTGCCCCGTCTTTCGATGAGATGGTAACTGTCATTTTTGGTGGAGTAGACTTTGACGATCCGACTACGAACGTGTGAAGATGTCGCGCCTTAGCAATCGCTAAACCAACTCCAAGAGGTTATTGACCACGCCGGAGCACGATCAACCTGACCACGAGGGTCTATTTTCTGCAGGTAAACGAAGAACAAGCAAGGAAACGGGATTGCAATCTGAATATTATGAATTCAAGAAGAAAAACTTTAATGATGAAAGTGAGGTTCTGAAACGTCCTGGTCTGGTCATTGGACACAAAAGAGGTACGTGAGTTGCAGCTGTGCCAAACTTTAATCTAAACAAAACCCGTCCTCTCAAGGAGCTCTTGGCCTATTTAAATAGGGGAGGGAAGAGAGAAATTCGTCCAACAACAAAGGTAGGACGTGATCTCCCTTATTCCCTTCCTTTTTCTAAGATAGACTATCTTTTAATAGGGAAAGAAAGAGGGAAATCCATCCAGCAGCAAGGCAGGATACGATTTCCTCTATTTCTTTCCTCATTATAGCACATCTATCTTTAAATGGGGAAAGAAAGAGGGAAATTTCATCTAGCAGCAAAGTTGGACGAGATTTTCCTTATTCCTTTCTTTATTTGTCTAAATTTCTCTTTATTACATGGCTCCAGCCTCAAGATTTGATGCACAGTACCCTATTTATCCACTTGACTTTATTCTGGTCTACCAGCTTGTATATTTCGTCCATGTCCTTGTATGTCATCAAGGTGGCTTCAAAGTGCTGAAAACTCCACTAGAAACTTCATTCTGGTTCCCTTCTCACGCTCCTTCATCTCTCTGTTTGATGATGCTCCCATGTTCATTCCTCTTGTCCATGCTAGGACCTTCATTTGTAATAAACACAAATGTATCCAATTTAGACAGCATCATATTCTCATAAATATTAGAAACATTACCAAGAAACGAAAGTAACTGATAATTTAACTGGCGTGCGTGAGCTCTAGTAATTGGTGTTATATGTGTAGTAGCAGGGGCTATGGGTGTAACTGTGATAGTGATATCCTCATCATCCTCCCCTTCTTGAATTAAAATCGTCCTCGACGGAAGCACATCTTCCTCATCCAAATAAGGCTTCAAATCTGCAATGTTAAAAGTGGGACTAACCCCAAACTCTATGTGAAATCCCAAAACTCTAGCAAGTGGAGCTGCAAGTCACACCGAGAAAATGAGAGGGAATTTAAACTTTTGAATTAACGGTGTGAGCTCCAAATCTAAACTTGAACTTGCAAAAATTCCTGAACACGGAGATCTAAAGCTATCATTTGGTTCTCCACACATCCAATACTAGCTCGGCAAATTTTCAGAGCATTTGAAAAGGATTTCCTATTTGTTAGAATTTAAACAGGAGAAAATTCGAATTTGAATTTAAATCTCAGTTTCAAATTCCGACTTCACTGAAATTCAAATTTGAGTGCACCGTTGTGTTGCTCACATTTCTTGTGGCCTACCCTCCGAGTTTGATCAAATTTGGAGCTCGTTTGCTATTTTTAAACGGAAATTGGGGGATAAGGGGAGTGGTGGACCCCATCTGTCAGCTACACTAGGAGTGAACCGACTC
Organism: Neostapfia colusana; assembly: GCA_030760725.1. Classification (NCBI taxonomy): domain Eukaryota; kingdom Viridiplantae; phylum Streptophyta; class Magnoliopsida; order Poales; family Poaceae; genus Neostapfia; species Neostapfia colusana. The sequence goes on along the minus strand of JASWHV010000050.1, from coordinate 192,288 downwards.
TGTTCTGTTTCTCGGGTGAGCCACGCGCGACAGCAGCCGACTTCGACCGATCATCGCAGGCTCCACCTCCTGGTTTCCTCGTGGTCGCTTGTCCTGATCAACACCACAAGTGCCACAACTCCTTTTCGCTTTCTCCCCGATTGAGCTCGCTCTCGTGGTTTCTCCCGCACGCAGAAAACAGCCGCTCGTACGCTCTCGGTTCTTCTCCGATCAAACCACAGCAACCTGAGCACCGATTGCTTGAGCCCCCAACAGCAAAGAGCTGCGCCCCCAAGTGCTCTAGCCAGCTAGCAACTTTCCCCCACGGTCCCACGCTCGTTGGCACCGGAAAACAGCAAAGATTCTGCAGCTCTCGGGTAAACGCTAAAAAACCGAACTGGTCGCCATGGCCAGCCCAAACCAGGAGTGATCACGCCCAAGAAAGCCCCCCATCGGTTCACCTACAAGCCTAGCTGCTCACCTCCGAAGCTCAGCCCTAGCCATTGGTCGCAGAGGGAGAATTTCAAGATTTTCTCCCGGGCGGCAGAAACTGACCTTGAGGTAAGGAATTGCAAAATTCATCCTCAAATCATGTTTGCTGTGTTTCAAACTTCACACACATGATCTTAACTGCCTAGAACACCTCCTCCATCGAGTTTAGACCAAGAAATTGAGTGTAGAGCGAGAAATCTGAGTTGTTTTTTAGGGTATACCGCTGGACCATATCGGGCGCACGGTGCCGATAAGTTTGGAGCTCTCCCCGGCTTGTTTAGATCTCATGTCGGTCTTCTATACGATCACCTGGTGCTTTAGAGCCCAAGAACCGACCATTTGGTGGAGAACTCACCGTGCACGACCTCGCCGGAGCCCTAGGGTTGGCTGCCCTATTTTCCGGCGAGTTTCAGCCGCCGTCGACCTCACCAACAGGTTCAGCGTGGGGGAAATGGGGGGGGGGGGCGGCCAGCAGGGGGACTGGAGGTGGCCGGGAAGGTCCTTTCCGGTGACCCTCGCCGGAGGGAGCCGCCACTGCCCTGTTTGGCGCGAGGCTGAAGGTTAGGGATGACAGGTGGGACCCACGGGCAGTGTTTAAACTTTTCCAGATTTTCCTAATTCGGTTCAAACTTTGGAGAGCCATAACTTTGTGTAGTAACCTCCAAAAATTATGAAATAAATTTTGTTGGATTCCACTCAAAGAGTACTATCCAGAGGTGCAGCCCAATATTTATGAAAAACCCTTGATTTGGTTCATTAATTCATCTAAGGGAAATATGTAGTAATTTTTACAGGAGTTCTGTTTATTGGAAAATTCCCAAATTTGGGCAAGAACTTCTTCCAAAAATCCTTGAACTCCAGTAGAAATTTCAGAGGCATTGGATTTCATTTGCTTGGCCAAATGTTGATTCAATCTTGTATGTCTCTGAAAATTAGGAAAAATAACAGAAAGATTTTTCAGCTTTTAGCTCCAACTTCTGAAATCCATATCTCTTTGTAGGGAGCTCCAAAAATGGTGAAACCAAGTCCTATGGACTCATGAGACTCTCAAGTTTCTGAAAAACCAAATTTGGAGCATGACAAGACACTATAATTGCCATAGGAATTCAGAGAAGCCAAATACTATGAAAATTCCCTAGACCACATCTTCCATCAACTTTGTCTAAAATTTTGCAAGCCATACCTATGTATGAGCTATGGTCCACTGTAAAAAATTCAGAGCAAATTTAGATCATCTTCTCAAGTTTCTGCTAATCCTTTCTAGTATCATCCTTGTATCCTTTACCTAGTTCTTTGAACTTGAGTTCCAAAATTCTCCAATGCTCACAATGTTCATGTCTCTATTCCAGCATATAGCCAAATCGAATCCTCGAGTCTTAGTTAGTTAGAACCCTTTCTTAAGTCATAAAACATTTTTGTTTTATAATGTCTTTACTTGCAACATAAAACTGTGCATATTCATGTCGGTAGGAAATACGACAAAGGAGTTCGACAAGGAACTCGACTCGGATCAGCAAGTTGAAGATTTAATCATTGCCAAGATACTGACTATAAAGTAGAAATAAATCTGTAGCAATATAAGGCAAGCCCCGGTTTGCATTTAACAGCTTTTTAGTTACATTTTACTTTGTATCACTTTTATGGGTCTAGTATATATTGTGCATTAGGTTAAGGTGATTGATACTCCAAATGAATGACCCACAAACCCTTGGAGTTTAAGGGTAGAACAGGTTACCTTTGTGTAGCTTTGGCTAGGTTTAAGTTGTATAGGATCCGGTACAAGTCGGGTAGTTGGAAGCTACTCACAGTTTAGGATGTTGGTTTAGCGGGGTATGATTCTAGAGAATGGAAGTTCTGGAATGAAAAATGAGACCGAGCAGAGAGTAGTAGCAGCAGGACATTGGGCCTGTGTGGCTATAGCTCTGTTTATGTCGGTCAAGGACCGATGCGTATGCCGCCCTGCTGAGCAAGTTTGAACAGTACCGGATACATACTGGAATTATGGGGTCCAGGAAACCGATGTAACTCGGGTACTCTCGTGTCAAAACTTATACGGTCGTCCTTTGGGGGTTGGTGTCAGAGGTGTAAACCCGCTAGTGGAGCAACTTCGACGTGTTCCGGGTAGTATCCCTTCTGATGGGTCGGCGGAACTGGTTCGACATTGGAGTGATGGGTGAAAGGTTGCTGCATACAACGTAAGAAAGAGCTCGCGTGAGTCTTTCGAGGCGGGCGTATGCGTCGTGTATTCTGGGTGTGTCCTGATTGCAATCACGTCACTCGCGGTTATATGAGTACCACTTGTTCACTGAGTTGTGACGTAGTAATAATTTCCAGATAAAGTGAGATGAATCATTGCTGATGTGAAGTTCTTAAATTCATTGTATTGCCAACCATGTATGCTATAGTTGTAGAGCTCACTAAGTTTATATTCCACTTTGGGCATCACCACATCGGAGGAAAGAGTTTCTTGTTTGATTGTGGACTTCCGATGTGAGGGCTACCTAAGACATTAATAATCTGCTGCTATTAAAGTGAAAGTAAGGATCAACATGTAGGCGTGTCGTTATTGCAACATCTTGTTTCTATATTATTAATCCCTGCATGTAGAGTTTCATGTTTAGGAGTGTCGGTTAGTCTTGCTGAGCCATCGTGCTCACGGTTGCATTATTAGCATTTTGCAGGTTATACAATTTGCTATGAAGATGGTTGTTCGGTGAGCCATCAGCGACCCACTGGAAACCCTGCCGCTGCACTCATCTTTGTGGAAGCTAGTAAGAAGCGTCCGCGGGCTGGACGTCTTCTCTTTTGCATAGTTAGGACCGAGAGTAAGTGTGTAGGTATATTCCGCTGCGTGTATCCTCGTGGTACAATATTTTGTAAATGACACTATCTTGAGAAATAAAAGACTTTATACTTTACGGTTCTTTTCGTGTATGCTGTTGGGTGCTGCATCGCACGGCACCACCTAATGTGTATCCTAGAGTGTGGATCCCGGTAGGGGTTCCCCCACAGTCTGCAGGCAGCTCAAGTTTATATGCATTATCATTTATTTTCTTTAACACCTTAAAAGGACCATCAGCATGTGGCATTAGCTTTGATTTGCGCAAATCAGCAAACCTATCTTTTCGTAAATGTAAACAAACAAGATCTCCTAGTTCAAACACAATATGTTTTCTACCCTTATCGCCAGCAAGTTTGTATTTAGCATTCATGCGCTCAATGTTTTCCTTAGTTAACTCATGCATTTTTAAGATCAATTCGGCACGTTGTTTAGCATCAAAATTAGCCTTCTCCGAAGATGGAAGAGGCAGCAAATCAATAGGCGCACGAGGTAGGAAACCATACACAATTTCAAAAGGGCACATCTTAGTAGTAGAATGCAGCGAACGATTATAAGCAAATTCAATATGAGGCAAGCATTCTTCCCACATTTTCAGGTTATTCTTCAGAACAGCCCTAAGCATAGTAGACAATGTTCTATTGACTACTTAAGTTTGATTATCAGTTTGGGGGTGACATGTAGTACTAAAAAGCAGTTTAGTCCCCAACTTAGCCCATAAACATCTCTAAAAGTGGCTAAGAAATTTAGTGTCACGATCAGAGACAATTGTATTTGGCACACCATGCAAACGAATAATTTCACAAAAGAACAAATCAGTAACGTTAGTAGCATCCTCGCTTTTATGACATGGTATAAAGTGTGCCATTTTCGAAAATCTATCCACGACAACACATATGCTATCCCTCACCTTCTTTGTTCGAGGTAACCCTAAAACAAAGTCCATGGAGATGTCCTCCCATGGAACACTAGGTACAGACAAAGGCATATATAAACCTTGACATGTAGTACAGTGAGCAACAAAACGCTCAACATCTCGTCTCATCTTTGGCCAAAAGAAATGTGTAGCAAGTATGTCCTCCATTTTCTTCATGCCAAAGTGTCCCATTAATCCTCCTTTATGTGCCTCCTGCAACAACAAAAGACGAACGGAGCTAGCTAGAATGCATAGCTTGTTAGCACGAAACACAAATCCATCATTATAGACGAACTTGTTCCATGTTCTTCCTTCCTTACAATTCTGCATTACATCTTTAAATTCAGCATCATGCAAATATTGATCTTTGATGGTCTCCAAACCAAATACTTTAAAGTCAAGTTGTGAAAGCATAGTATAACATCGAGACAATGCATCAGCAATAACATTTTCTTTACCTTCTTGTGTTTAATAACATAAGGGAAAGTCTCAATGAATTTCAACCCATTTGGCATGTCTACAGTTCAGTTTTTCTTGACTTTTAATGTGTTTCAAAGATTCATGATCAGAATGTATAACAAATTCTTTGGGCCATAAATAATGTTGTCATGCTTCCAAAGTCCGAACAAGAGCATATAATTCCTTATCATAAGTAGAATAATTCAGACTAGGCCCACTCAATTTTTCAGAAGAGTATGCCACAGGTTTACCATCTTGTAATAATACACCTCCTACTCCAATTCCATTAGCATCACATTCAAGTTCAAAAGTCTTATTAAAATCAGGAAGTTGGAGTAAAGGAGCATGTGTCAACTTATCTTTCAATACCGTGAAGGCTTCTTCCTATGTGGTACCCCAAACAAAAGGCACATCCTCCTTTGTAAGCTCATTGAGAGGTGCAGCAATGGTGCTGAGATCTCTCATAAAACGCCTGTAGAAACCAGCAAGACCAAGAAAACTCCTCACTTGTGTGACCATTTTAGGCTGCAGCCAACTCTCAATTGCTTCAACCTTGGCTTTATCAACTTCAATTCCCTGTGGAGTAATAACATAGCCAAGAAAAGATACTCGGTCGGTGCAAAAGGTGCACTTCCCAAGGTTACCAAACAAACATGCATCACGTAGAGCAATAAAAACAGCACGTAAATGTTCCAAATGTTCCTCCGAAGTTCTACTATAAATCAGTATATCATCAAAATAGACTACCACAAATCATCCAATGAAAGAACGTAAAACTTCGTTCATTAATCTCATGAATGTGCTAGGTGCATTAGTTAACACAAAAGGAATGACTAACCACTCATATAAGCCAAACTTAGTTTTAAATGCTATTTTCCATTCATCTCCCAATTTCATACGAATTTGATGGTATCCACTACGCAAATAAACTTTGGAGAATATGGTAGAGCCACTTAATTCATAAAGCATATCATCGAACCTAGGAATAGGATATCGAATAGTAATATTATTAATGGCTCTACAATCAACGCACATACAAGATGTACCATCCTTTTTTGGTACTAGTATAACAGGAACATCACAATGACTAAGGGATTCGCGTATATAACCTTTGTCGAGTAACTCCTGAACTTGACGCATAATCTCCTTCGTCTCATCAGGATTGGTACGGTATGGCGCATGATTGGGCAGCGAGGCACCGGGAATTAAGTCAATCTAATGCTCAATCCCGCGAATAGGTGGTAATCCTGGTGGCAACTCTTGTGGAAAGACATCAGTGAACTCCTGCAAAATGTTAGTGACAGCAGTAGGGAAAGAGGGAGGAACATCCTCGAATGAAAATAATGTCTCTTTGCACACAAAAGCATAGCAAACAGATTTGCTAAAATCCAGATCAGTAATATCAGATTTGGCGGCAAGTAAACAACCACTTTTCAATTTTATTTCAGAGGCAATACTAGATGATGGTTTGTTAGTAGGCTTATGTTATTGCTTAAATTCTTCTGCCACAATCTGATTTTCACTCTTATTTTGTTCCTGCTTTGCCTTACTAGCGCTAGTAAGATCATCTTTTAAAATATATTCTGGAGACATAGGAAGCAAAGTAATATTTTTATCCTTATGAACAAGAGTATACTGATTTTTCCTGCCATGGTGTACAGAATTTTTATCAAATTGCCGTGGTCTACCAAGTAAAAGGGAGCATGCTTGCATGGGTACCACATCACAATCAACATAATCCACATATGTAGCAATACTAAAATATACACAAACAATACGTGTTACTTTAACCTTGCCGCTGTTGTTGAACCATTATATGTAGTAAGGATGAGGATGTGGTCTGGTGGTAAGAGACAACTTCTCACCATGTCCATACTAGCTAAGTTGTTGCAACTCCCATCATCGATGATGATGCGGACACACCGTTCCTTAACAACTCTCTTTGTATGGAACAAATTGTGTTTCTGATTTTGCTCAGCATGTGTTACCTACACACTCAAAACACGTTGAGCAACTAAACTTTCATACCTCTCAGCTTCTTCAGCAGCCATTTATTGTGTCTCTTGTTCAGAATCAGCGCCACCCTGTGTCTTCACTTGCAATAAGAGCCAAAGTCTCCTCATCATAGTCACTAGCGGACTCATACCCACTATCCTCAGCAACCATCATCACACGCTTGGATGGGCATTGGATCGCATAGTGACCTCCATCCTTGCAACGACGACATATAATATCATGTGTTTGCCTGGTTGATGCCATGGATGAAGAAGGGCTCCATGCGGGACCCGAAGGTGTGCTCTTGGTATATGGTGGTGGTGGTGTCTGTTTTCTTGTATCACGGTTGGAGTTGGTGTCTGAAGTAGGCGGTGGTGCAGTAGGACGTGTGGAAGTAGAAGATGCATGTGGTGTCCATGATAAAGATCGACCTGTAGAAAAGTTAGACCATGCCATGTCCTGTCGATCCTGCACCTCACGTTCAGCTTTGCAAGCAAGATGGAATAAACGAGTGATGTTGTTATATCCTTATACTCTAAGATAGTTTGAATTTCTCTGTTTAGCCCACCCATAAACCGTGCAAGCATAGCTTCATTATCCTCAACAATACCATATCGAATCAACCCAGTTTGTAATTCCTGATAATATTCCTCTACAGATTTTTTCCCTGTCTTAAGCACTGTAATTTTTGAAGTAATTCATGTTGACAATATGGTGAAACCCAATGAGTACGCATAGCAGTTTTCAATGCAGCCCAAGTAGTTGGGATATTATTATGATATAATCTACAATGTTAAGACCATCAAACAGAAACGAAACTAGTGAATTCACAAACAGCAGCAGCAACCCTTCTATCCTCAGGATATTGTAAGCATGTAAAATATTGTTCAGTTTCTAACTCCCAAGATATACATCAGGAATGTATCTACCCTCAAATGGTGGAATATTCAATTTCAGTTTAGGGACATGATCATTATCTCGTACCTGAGGGGGTGGTGCAGCCCTACCATTTTGATTGTAGGTGTGTGGACGACCGGGATGTTGTACGTAGTTCTGATGTAGAGCAATCTCATCCTCGTACTCGCCCTCGTAGTCATCGTACTGATCAACAGTAGTAGCAGGATCCGCAGAAGCAGCAGCAGTAGCAATGGCACCAGAATGTTGGCCTTGGTCCAGAGGCACACGCTGTGCGCGTCCCATTTGATTTGGAAGGCGTTGTTGTTATTTTTGTTGTTGTTGTTGTTGTTGTTGTTGTTGTTGCTGCTGCTGCTGCCGAGATGCGACACGTGCAGCTGATGGTGGTGGTAGACGCGCGAGCACTTCATTAAATTTGGCCTCCATCTTGGTGTCGAATGTCTTCTCAAAGCCATCTAGCTTCTCCATGGCCTCCCTAAATATGTTTAGCACGTCTTGCACCTGACCCATCATTTGTTGAAATTTATCATGTAGCTCCTTGTCCGTCATGTTCTCCCAGTCCAGCTCGTCAGCTTGTGATTCTGTCATGGTTAGCAGAAATAGAAACACACAAGAATATGGTCCTACTGACTACTAATAGGATGTGATGTGGTGGAAAGTCACAAGTCAGTCATGCAAATCACAAATTCTTACCCGTTCTTACCAACCAGCAGGTGGTGATCGGCAACAGTTGTAGTCAAACTCTCAAAGATTGGATAAAGCGATTGCTAGATGGTGTCAAGCGCACGATGTAGATGTATGTGGAGCTAGGAAGGCTTAAATTATAGTAGCAAAAATATCAGCAATAATCAATTCAGAGATGCAAAGTTGAATAAACGTTCAATGACAATACTATGTTGGTTCTAGGCTAGACCATACTAGAGACGCGAGCCTAGACACAAAGGAATTCACAACAGCAACACAATAGACTATAATAGCAGCAATTGAAGCTCACTTTTTTTGTACTTTTCCTCTCATTTTCTATTTTTCTTTCTTTCTTTCTTTCTTCCTTTTCTATTTTTTTCTTACAAAGGCCCACAGTTCTAAAAGATTACAAAGAGATCAGATGATAAGCTACCAAATACCATAGATAACACACTTATTTTCGCAGATTCCTTGCAGGTCTTGTGTGGCGGACCGGAATCCGCTCATCCAGGATCGCAGAGGGTGGTGCCGCGCGATGCGACACCCGACAGCACACGTCATAAGAACACAACATATTACATCGGAAAAACAGCTGAAACTGTACAAACAAGTACAAACTTCAGTTACAATTATTGTTCTATTACCCAGCGGAAGACTACACTATACAACTCACGCCTGCCTATTTAGCAAAAGTCGGTTGCCCAGCCCTAGGGCAACCCACACTAGCTGCACGTCTCAGCTCAGCGCGGCGTGTACGGCTCCCACTCAGCCGTGGTCCCCGACGGAGGGTAACCCTCGCCGGTGGACTCGTACTCCGAGTCCGTGGGTGGCTCCTCACCTGAAAAACACTTAAGCAGCAACCGTGAGCACGAAGGCTCAGCAAGGCTTAACCGACTCACCTAAGCATGAAACTCTACATGAGGTATACCAAGACATAGGTTAGTAACATTTCAGCAAAATGACACGCCTACAAGTTCATCCTTAGTTCATCTTTTAGCAACAAGTTAACAGTTCATGAAATCTGAAATTTAGTAAGCAGTATTTGGTGGCACACATGTAGCAATACAATTATATCAATCAGCATCATTGAATCAACATATTTCATCCATTAGTCTACGTTACGACGCAGTGAACAAGCAGTACTCGTCACCGCGAGGGACGGCGAATCGACTCGATATACACCTGCAGGGAAAACCCAAAGAGCACGTCACGTACGCCCACCCGTGGAGCTGCACAGCACGCTCACTCGATGTCGTACGGGACAACCTTTCACCCAACAGCCCAAACGTCGAACCGGTCGCACCGAAACGAGCAGGAGGTTCCCCACACGGAGCATCTCTCTATGCCCGTTGGCAGATTTCCACCTTGCTGCCCTCAACCTACACCTATAAATCGGTGTGCTATGCCTCGACGCCCGGAGGTTTAGGCTACATCGGTTTATCGGGGCCCATATATCCGATATGCCTTCGGTACGTTCAATACTTTTTCAGCAGGGCCGCACACGGATCGGTCCTCAATCGACACGGGCAGGGCTGCGCACACAAGACTCTCTCTTGCTGCGCCCTAGCCCTTGCCTAGTCTCATTTTCATTACTAAGGTGATCTCACATCACTCAACCGAACCCGTGTGTCCCCAGCCTATCTCGCGAGTAGATTCCAACTACTCGACTTGTACCGAAGTCCTATGACTCATTAAGCATAGCTTGTCTACTCGAGGTCCTTGACACTACCCTCACTCTTTTAGGAACCTTTGGTTATGCAAGTGGGGTTTCATTCATCCTATACCTAATGCACATACATACTTCATATGACACATGTATACAAAGTAAAACTTTTAAAAAGGGTTAATGCAAACCGGGGCTTGCCTTGTTGCTGCTGGTCAGGAGTTAGTTCTTCGTCCGGAAGAAGGAAGTCCAGCACTTCCGGAGTCTCCTCTTCAACGGCTACACGTTAATGAAATACTACATGTTAATTTAGATGCAAATGTGAGTTTTCGAGTAAGACTTCTACTATTAGTTCTAATAACCAGCCTCTAACACCTGGAACTTTGTTTAAGAATTTAAAGATGACTGGTGTTGGTGGTTTGACTTGGACTTAACCACATGGTTAAATGCTAAGTGGTTTTCCCCCCTTTTCCACATTAATCCCTTAATTGGTTAAACAGGACAGGGGTGATCTAGAGCTCCAATGGAGCTGAGAATTTTTGTGTGAATTCCTTGTCACAAGAAAATTCTCTGGACCAAACACTAGCACTTTTCATGGAGTGGTTTTCTCAGAATAATTCCCTTGGCAAATCAGCAAGGAAGAATTTATTCTGAGGTAATACCCCTGTTCATGCTCAACTTAATGAACTAAAATTTCAATTATAGCTCATAGAGTTTTCCTGAATTTTCCTAACATTTTTGGGGTTAAGAATTGCCCAGAACTGAATTTCCAAGTTTTGGAAATTCTCTGAAAATGTTTCTGTATTCAAATGAACACAGCACCTTTCAATTTGAATTGCTCTGACCAAATCAACTCCAAATGGTCTGAAACTTTTACAGGGGTTTACTAATGTCCTAAAGAACATTCTGGCAAGATTTGGGGATTTTTGGATGAACCAAACTCCCTCTAAAATTCTTTTGCTGAAAAGCTTTAAAGAATTTTCCAGAATTAATTAATGGGTTTCATACAAATTGGGTTGTGTATTTGGACAGAACTAGGCAAGAGGAAACCAACCCAATTTGAATCACTGAATTTGGAGCTTCCTAGCAAAAGTTATGCAGTTCCAAAATTTGAACCAATTCTGGAATTCAAATTAATTCGGGAAAAGTTCAAACCCTGCCTGTGGGTCCACCCTACACGTGTCAACCGTCGGAATCACGCCACACGGGGCCACAGCCCTTTTCCCGCGCCACCACACGGGATCACACGCCACAGCTGATCCGGAGTTTTAAATCTTCAGCTGCTGACACGTGGGCCCGGCGGGTCTTCTTCTTCCTCTCGCTCCCGCGCCTCCCCCTCGCCGGCGCTGTACTGGAGCTCGCCGGACCCAGCTTCCCGGCCACCTCTCGGCCGGAGACTCGCCGCCTGGGGGTTTTCAGGGTCGGGGAACAAGTCTATGGGGTTGGCTCGGGCTGCCCCATTGTTAACATATGCATACTGCGCATATGCCACGATTCCATTGTACGAGGTGGGTCTTCATTTCGGGATGTAACCCCGATAGAAGTGCTCCCTCTTCTTCTCCTCCGTGGAGATGTAGTCTGACGCATACTGCGCCAGATGGTTGAAGGCACGGGAGTAGTCGTGGGCACTCCTCCCGCCCTGCTTCAGTTCCAAAAATTCTTGGAACTTCCTCTTCATTATTCCGGGAGGGATGTGATAGGCGCGGAACGCCTCCCGGAACTCTTGCCATTCCACGGCATGGCCAGCCGGATGTGAGGCGACATAATTCGCCCACCACGCACCAGCGGCACCGTGGAGCTGCTGCGCTGCGAACAGTGTCTTCTGCCGCTCCGTACACGGGAGCAGCCCGAACTTGGACTCGATAGTCCGCAGCCAGTTGTCCGCCTCCAGTGGTTCTTCAGCTTCGGTGAACACTGGAGGGTGCGTACTCATGAAATCCGAGTACGACACTTCGCGGGGCTCACGAGGCCCTCGCTCTTGACGTCCTCCCGCCTGGGACGTATTCTGCACGATCGTGCGGAGCAGGTCGGTCTGCTCCTCACGACCTCCCACCAATGCCGCTATCACATCCGCTAGAGTAAGCGGAGGAGGCGGTGGTGGCTGCTGCTGCGGGGTGCTGTCGTAGGCCGGCGGCTGGGAGTCATCGCCTCCACCTTGGCTAGAGCCACCAACCTCGTGCGTGGTCCTAGTACGAACCATCTGCAACCATACGACATTAAACATCAGTCCCGCAACATTTTGCATGCAGTCCAATAGAACTGGGCGTAAAAACATTATGACAACCAAAACATGCAAAATATCTCGTAAGTAGATAATGTAATAACTTTGCACAAGCTACCCCATTACCAGACCAAACACAAGTTAGCTTAATCCAACTTGATGAACCCCCTCTTTGGAAGCTCACCATAACTGGGTTTGGTCTCTATGAGACATTATTATTGCGTTGTCATCACGTATAACACCCTTAGGGTACAACACCCTTTTCAATGAGTTCAACCGTCATTCTTCTGTCAGAATGACCAGTTGCTACCTATTCCAAGTTTTGATCTGGTTCTGGGCATTTTCATGACTCAAGTTGAATACCAAAGTTAAAGTTAACTTCAGTATCTTTCCAACAAGTACTCATTTGCCCCCAGATTAGCTTTGATTAACAAGTTATGCTAATTCAAAGTTAGCAGAATTTCTGGAAGAATTTTAACAGCACCTCCCTTGGAGGTGGCTGTTTTCAACCCTGATTTCCACTAAATTCTGTGCTGAAACTTCAGAAACTTTGAATTGCAAAGATGTCACACAACTTCTACTCTTTCTAAGGATGTATTATATGAAAATTTTTGATTTTTCTACTGGGAGTTATGTTTGAAAAACAGAGCAGTCCAGAGAATGTTTTAACTCTGTCCGGTTTCTGGACAGTTTACATTCCTCTGGGATTTAAGCCATCTTACGGTGAGCTTCAGCTCTGGAAGTCTACAACAAAGTTGTAGAGTACTTCAATACCTTTCCAGAACTATATGGCACACCTCTCTCGGCTAAAAGACCTGTGAGTTATGCCCTGTTGAGGATCAGCAAACATGCTGCCCAAAACAGAGCACTCTGTTTTTCAGTCTTTTTGGAACTACACTCATCACTATCCCATTCTTATACCCAACCAGGGTCCTAACTGTTGAACCTATAGATTTTAATTCTTCGTTATCATTATACTCATGCATATGCCTACAATATCTCGGTACTACGTTCCTCACAAAAGAAAATCCTAACCGGATCATACCGGCATATACGTCTCGAGTGTGGCTCTAAACGGTCTCTCGCACACGTTTTCTACACGGATACAATACGTGGTTAGTACCTGCAGAAGACCACACAATGATGGTGCACTCAAAGTTTGTTCATTTCAGGCAGTTCCATATTTAAAAGTAAATACAAACGCCCGTATCATTGTCATACGGCCGTCCTTGAGCTAAGTCACGTCTCAAGGCACGTGATCGTGTTTCAACACCACACGACGGGGAACCCGAGTATGTCATGAACGGGTCGTCACGGTTGGGAATGTTATCAACCCAACAGATACCACCTACTGCCCTGCAGGGCACGCCGATAGCAAGCGCTGCGTATGTCCTCCTGGGCTATTTCCAGACGAACACACTCTCGCGTTACCGACCACGCGATGGGGTCTCCACTTACTTGCCTAATGCACGCTAGGGATCAGCGTTTCATATGAACTCAGGGGCATGAAGAGTCCAAGAGATTCATATTAACGTCTCACACCAAGCTGTGAGATCAATCCCTGAATCACGTTCCTCGTCAGGGAGAGCTAACCGAAATTGAACCGCTTTCGGTGGCGTTCCTTACCATACTTACCAGAGCGTAGGTGCGTCGTTACATAATTGAAATTCAGAATTTAACACATAAGTTAGTCTTTGCCACTTTAAGTAACTATGCTAATATAGTCCTTAGATATTGCTTTCCCAAAGAAAAAGATACACATGAGATCTTGAAATCTCTTTGGTGATTGCGATGCGCACAGATGGAATTTTTAGGCAAGGTTGGATCCGTTGGGAAAATGGCGAGATAACCTTTCCAGATTGTGCTTACACTTTTCGAACGGACAATGGATGAAGAAGTTATGACCTTTTTCTTCCAAAACCGAAAAATACTCAAAAATCAGATCTGATCTGATTATTTCCTCTTTTGGAGATGCAAATTAGGAAGTGAATATCTCTCTAATTTCGTGATGGTGGTGATGATGCTGTTTTTTTATGCAGATCAAACGTGAAAGTAACTCGAAACTCTAAAGGACTAAACACTAAGACCCGCAACTTGACACGACGATGCAACCGACTATTCAACAAAGCAAAAAATACTGAAAAGAGAATTGTGAAAGGCACAGATTGGTTCAGAGTAGACTTTGATGATCTGACTACGAACGTGTGAAGACGTCGTGCCTTAGCAATAGCTAAACCAACTCCAAGAGGTTATTGACCACGCCGGAGCACGATCAACCTGACCACGAGGATCTATTTCCTGCAGGCAAACGAAGAACAAGCAAGAAACTGGGATTGCAATCTGGATATTGCGAATTCAAGAAGAAAAACTTTATTGATGAAAGTGAGGTTCTAAAACGTACTGGTCTGGTCGTTGGACACAAACGGGGTACGCGAGTTGCAGCTGTGGCAAACTTTAATCTAAACAAAACCCGCCCTCTCAAGGAGCTCTTGGCCCACTTAAATAGGGGAGGGAAGAGGGAAACTCGTCCAGCAACAAAGGTAGGATGTGATCTTCCTTATTCTCTTCCTTTTTCTAAGATAGACTACCTTTTAGTAGGGAAAGAAAGAGGGAAATCCATCCAGCAGCAAGGCAGGATATGATTCCCTCTATTTCTTTGCTTATTATAGCACATCTATCTTTAAATGGGGGAAGAAAGAGGGAAATTTTGTCCAGCAGCAAAGTTGGATGAGATATCCCTTATTCCTTTCCTTATTTGTCTAAATCTCTCTTTATTACATGGCCTCAGCCTCAAGATTCGGTGCACAGTACCCTATTCATCCACTTGAGTTTATTCTGGTCCACCAGCTTGTATATTTCATCCATGTCCTTGTATGTCATCAAGGTGGCTTCAAAGTGTTGAAAACTCCACTAGAAACTCCGTTTTGGTTCCCTTCTCACGCGCCTTCATCTCTCTGCTTGATGATGCTCCCATGTTCATTCCTCTTGTCCATGTTAGGCCCTTCATTTGTAAGAAACACAAATGTATCCAATTTAGGCAGCATCATATTCTCATAAATATTATAAACATTACCAAGAAATAAAAGTACATGATAATTTAACTGGCGTGCGCGAGCTCTAGTAATTGGTCTCATATGTGTGGTAGCAGGGGCTATGGGTGTAACTGTGGTAGTGATGTCCTCATCAAGGAAGGTGTGAAGCACCACACTTCTGAAAGTAGGTGTATGTGACGTGTTGTCCGGATGTCTTCTGATTGCAATCACCGTCCCTCGTGGTTATTTGAGTACCGCTTGTTCTCTGTTCTGTGACGTAGTAAGAAGTGAAATAAGCCAGATGAATGTGCTGTATTACATTAATATCGTCTAGTTACCATGTATTCTGTAGATGTAGAGCTCATTAAGTTTATATTCAACTTTGGACATCACCACATCGGAGAAAAGCGTTTCTTGTTTGATTATGGATTTTCGATGTGAGGGCTGCCTAAGGCACATTAAACTGTTGCTATAAAACTGAAAGTAAGGCTTAACATGTAGGCGTGTCTTTATTGCAATGTCTCTTCCTATATTACACATCCCTGCATGTAGAGTTTCATGATTAGGGTTATCGGTTAATCCTTGCTGAGCCATCATGCTCACGGTTGCAATGTTTGAGCTGTGCCCAGGTTAGAGTTATGAGGAAGGGTCCGAGGACGAGGCGATGCCCCCGTCGGAGTACACGGCCGAGCTGGAGCCCTGCACGCCGTCGTGACCTTTGCTTGAGTGTTACTAGTGTGTAGCGTCTCCGGGCTGGACGGCTACACTTTTTGTTTAGTTAGTAGGAGAGTGTAGTATTGTATAATACTTTCGCTATATAATTAAGTTTGTAAAAGACTTCCGCTGTTTTTATGTCAAATTAAAGTTTGTATGTTGTTCTTAATCTTTTCTTATGTGCTTTTGGGTGCCGCATCGCACGGCACCACCCTCTGCGATCCTGAAATGGGTGAACCACGGGGTGGTGCCCACACCCAGACCTACTGCCCGCCGCCTCGTGCCCTGCACCGATTGTCCCCTCGGGCCCCGCACCAGCTGTAGCCTCGCGCCTCGCGCCAGCCTCCCTGTGCCTTGTCGCCGGCAGACCTGGTCCTCTTCGCCCCGCCGCCGGCCGCATCGTGGGTCGTCGCCCCACCGCTGACCGCATCGCGCCCCGCCGCCGGCTGCATCGCGCCCTGTTGCCCGTCGCTCCCCGCCGCCGTCCGGGCCGCGCCTCGTTGCCCCGAGCCCGAGCAACTCGGTTTGCCGCATGTCCACCCGCCTCGCCCTGCTCTGATTTTTTCGGTTTAACCGGAAACCGAACCAAAATTGTCAGTTTTGATGGACCGGTTTCTCCTTTTATATGCACTTTTTTGGTTTTCATTTCTTAATAACCGAAATTTAAGAAAAACCAAACCGATCGAATTCGGTTAAACCGGATGCCCAACCTGAGTTCTATGTTCCATGGATTGGGTAGAGGTACCCCATCCTCCGTGGCTAGGTGGACGCACCCGGGGCGGCATACTTGTGTCACTCGGAAGGGACCCTCCCCAGCTGGAGGAGAGTTTGTTCCCCCCTTCTCGTGAAAGTATTCGCTGAAGCACCAGGTCACCCACCTCGAGCAGTCTACTCCGCACGAACCGCTGCTGATAACGCCGGAGCGCTTGACAGTATCGCACGTTTCAAGCAACTGCTTGCCACCTTCGCTCATAGACAAGGTTGATATCTTCACGTCGGAGCCGATCCTGCGTGGCTTCGTCATACGCTCGGACACGTGACGAGTCCATGGTGATTTCCGGGGGGGGGGGGGGGAGACGGCCTCAGCCCCATATACCAGGAAGAAGGGTGTTTACCCTGTCGAGCGATTGAGGAACGTCTGGCTAGCCCACAGTGCACATGGAAGCTCTTGAATCCAATCGGCACTGTGCTTCTTCAAGATGTCGTAGGTGCGCATCTTGAGTCCCCTGAGTATCTCGGCGTCTGCTCTTTCGACTTGACCATTACTCTCTGGGTGAGCAACAGAAGCATAACAAACTGCTTTGAGCTGCTGCCGGGAGCGCGCCAGCGCGAGCTGCGGCTCGACCGAGCGGCGGTGGAGCGCCACCCCGTGCTCAAATTGAGCCGGTGACCGAAGGATAAGAGAGTGGCTTCTGCCGTGGACCATTTTGCCTCTCTCGTGCCCCACTGTTCTCCCTCGCACAAACCTAAAAAACACTCGCCGCCGTTTCGCTCACTCGGCTCTCCTGCGCCCGAGGGATACAAGCCATTTCGTGGCCAACGATCAACACAAGAACCGACTGCCCTAAGATGCTTGTCATGCCAGTACAAACCGCTCGTCGTTTCATGCATCATCGTGGGAGAATTTTCCCGGTTAAGTTTTGGTGTTCATAGAACCGAGTCGCTCCAAACTCCAAAATTCACCGGGATTAGCTCACCACAGCATATGCCGAGCTACACACGTGTTCTAGACCTTCCCACGGCTATCTAGGATCAAAAAGTACCAAAAACCGTTGAGTATAGGCTCTATTTGTGGAGTTTTTCATGTTGCCACCGATATGTGACCTAGGTCGACGGTGACCTCCCATTTCCGGCCATTTTCATGGTGAACCGATGCCATGTCCATGCTTAGCAGGTCACCACGGAGTTGTAGGTCCAAGAGTTGCTCGGAATGAGCCTCTGTAGGAGCCGTGCGACGTCACCGGAGTTGCTCCGTAGCCGCGGCCCGTCGCCGATCAGTTTCCGGCAACCTAGATCTTCCGCCGACCCCGGGGATGTGTTCCTCGTGCTCTGTTAGGCAGGGGCGGCGAGCCTTAGCCCTAGAGGAGGCCGGGAAACCTCTTCCGGTGGACCTCGTCGGAGAGCGCCAAAAACCGGGCTCGGGCGCGTGCGAGGAGGAAGAAGGCGTGGGGTGGGACCCGCACGTAGGGTTTAAACATTTCTAAAAAAATTCAGATTTTGGTTCAATTTCAAATGGCCATAACTTTTGCTAGGATGGTCCAAATTTGGTAAATCAAATTTTGCCGGATTCAGCTCTTCGATTACTATCCAGCAAAACAAGTTTCAGCTCATGAAACTTATTCCTTTTCCAAAATTAATTCCCTAAATTTAAATTGTTACTAATTTTATCTGGAGAATTCTTTTATGGAAAATTTTGAAATTTGGCTAGGGTGTTCATTTGAAAATCCTGGAGTCACAGGAAAATTTTCAAATACATCCAAGTTCATTTAGTCCCCCTAATGGTGTGATTAAGTGAACTGCCCTGAGAAAATAGAAAAATATATAAAAACAATTTTCAGATTTTCTCAAATCTTGATTAGGACATAACGTCCTCTAGGATTCTTCAAATTACATGAGACCAACTCCATTAGAACCATCTTGAACTCTCGTTTCTAGAAAGTAATCGTTGGGTCCATGAAAATCCCTGGAAATCCATAGAAGCTCTAGTAATGACCTGTTAGACTTTTATTTGTGCAGAGCTCAAATGAGCTTTGATTCAAATGAAATTTGGTCAAGTCTCTGAGTAGATTCTCACCAAGCCACAGTAAAAATTTCAGAGCCAAAGGGGATGTCTAGATAGAGTTGTGGTCTTTTATATACTAAATTCCACATATTGCATTTAAATTGACATATCGTTACATTGCTCACGTGTAGTCGCTGAAGGCGAAGAGACCCCGGAAGTGTTGGAGTTCCTACTTCCGGACAAGACCCTAACCCCTGACCAACAAAAACAAGGCAAGCCCTGGTTTGCATTTAACAAGTTTTATAAAGTTTTGCTTTATATACACTTAGTTTGACGTATGTGTGTGCATTATGTGTAGGATGGATGAAACCCCAAATGCATAACCAGATATTGCCAACAAGAGTGAGGGTCGTGTCTAAGTCATCGAGTAGTTTATGCTCTGCTTAATGTGTATAAACTTCGGTACAAGTCGAGTAGTTGGAATCTACTCGCGAGTATAGGATTCGGGACTCACGGGATTGGTTCGAATTGTGGGAATTTTTTTAGAAAGAATAAATGGAGACTAAACAGGGGCTAGGACGCAGCAAGAGGAAGTCTTGTGTGCGTAGCCCTGTCCATGTCGATTGAGGACCCATCCGTGTGCGGCCCCGCCAAACAAGTTTGAATGTACCGAATGCATATCATATATAGAGGCTCCGATAAACTGATGTACCCTATACCTTCAGTCGTCGAGGCATAACGCACCAATTTATAGGTGTAGGTTGAGGGCAGCAAGGTGGAAATCCACTAACGGGTATAGAGAGATGCTCCGTGTAGGGAACATCCTCTCCGTTTGGGTGCGACCGGTTTGACGTTTGGGCTGTTTGGTGAAAGGTTGTCCCGTACGACACGGGGTGAGCGTGCTGTGTGCAGCTCCGCATGTGGGTGTACGTGACGTGCTATTCAGGTATCCCTGCAGGTGTATATCAAGTCGAATCATCGTCCATCACGGTTATGAGTACCGCTTGTTCACTGCGTCGTGACGTAGGTTAATATATGAAATGTTGTGATTCAATACTGCTGATATGAATAAGTTGTATTGTTAAATGTGTGCCACCAAATACTGCTTACTAAATTTCAGATTCATGAACTGTTAACTTGTGTCTAAAAGATGAACTAAGGATGAACTTGTAGGCGTGTCCTTTGCTGCAATTTACCATCTTATATTGGTTATGACCTGCATGTAGAGTTTCATGTATAGCCATCGTGCTCACGGTTGCTGCTATGAGTGTTTTGCAGGTGAGGACTACCCCACGGACTCGGGGTCTGAGTCCACCGGCGAGGGCTACCCTCCATCGGGGACCACGGCTGAGTGGGAGCCGTACACTCCGCGCTGAGCTGATGAGTTGAGCTAGTGTGGGTTCTCCGTAGGGCCGGCAACCGACTTTTGCTAGTTAGATGGGCGTGAGTTGTATAAATTATCTTCCACTGTAGAACTCTGTAATTAGTTGTAAAACTGAAGCTTTGTACTACCTTTTGTACATATTCAGTTTGTTTTCAATGTAATACAATGGTTTCCTTATGATGTGTGCTGTCGGGTGTCGCATCGAGCGGCACCACCCTCTGAGATCCTGGGCGTACGGATTTCGGTCGTCATAGGCTGGCATCAGAGTTGCTTAAGGGATAAGACACTAATTAAGGACATTATTACGGGAAAACTTAGTATTACGGTGACGACTCGCTAGTATGCCCAAATAAGAACTACTATATTAGTCTAATATGAAGATGGCAATCTAACTTATGTGTTAGGTCGGAAAATCGTGCATCTCGGGACTTCATATGTCTTGGGGGTGCACGTAAGCGCTGTCTACCAGTGCGCACAAGCTAAAGGGTGGAGCCTCACGGGTGGTAGGTAACCCGGCCAGCTTTAGTATCCTCTACGACTCTTCATGTCGTTTGGGGTATTCGAGCAACGCCCTTCCCTGGCGTGCTACGGGCAAGTATGGGAGACCCCGCCACGTGGTTAGTAATGTGAACACGTAGCTCAAGGCGTGTTTGGCTTGAGAACACACGGGCGAGTGATGACGGACTGGTGTATGAAACTGTATTGGGATCGGGTTCGGTGTGCAGCTGGTCCTGATGATTGTGTGAATTTATGCAGGTACTAACTACGAAACTGTAGTATGAGTAGAACACGTCTGTGAGTGACCGTTTTAGTGCCACCGATGGGTACGTATATGCCGGTGTAAGCCGGTTACGATTTTTCAATTTATGAGGAACGTAGTACCGACATGTTATAATCATGATTGCATTAAAAACAATGTTAAAAAGAAACTAAGATAACTAAGTGTTAATCTTTAGGACTCTGGTCTTGTAGAAAAGTCCAAAAGTTAATTAGTTCAGCTAAAAAGGAATTGAAAACAGAGTTCTCTGATTTAGCAGCAAGTTTGCTGAACTTTAACAGAGCATAACTTACAGGTTACTTAGCCAATGGAGGTGTGGGATATATTTATAGAAAGAGGATTAAGTGCTCTACAACTTTATTGTAGACTTCCAGAACATAATCACAAATCAAATTGGTTGAAAGTCCAGATGCTTGTAAACTGTCCAGAAACAGGACAGAGGCAAAACTCTCTCTGGACTGTTCTGTTTTTCAAGCATAACTTCCGGTAGAAAAATCTAAAATTATCATATGATACATTTTTGAAACGTTTAGGATATGTTTTACATATTTATAATTCAGAGTTTATACAGTTGTAGCACGGAATTAAGTGGAATTTAGAGTTGAAAACAGCAACTTCCAAAGGGGGTGCTGTTGAAATTGTTCCAGAAATTCTGTTGACTTTGAATTATCATAACGTTTTAAGCAGAGCTGATATGGGGGCAAAAAAATACTCGTTGAAAAGCTACTGAAGTTAACTTTAACTTTGGTATTCAACTTGAGTCATGAAAATACCAAGTACCAGGTCAAAATCTGGGATATGTATAAACTAGTCATTCTGGGCAGAGGGATGGACAGTTGAACTCATTTCACCGATTGTTGTACCCTAGGGGGTTTGATTACTTTCAATGGGGTAGAAAATACTCATGAGTTGTTATCTTCAACTAGTGAAAGATTTGAGTATATTTCCTACTCAAGTTTCTTTTGCTAGAGACTATGTTTGTGTCATATTGAAGATAAAGGGTAGTATACGTGATGACAAAGCGATGTTAACGTCTCATAGTGACCAAATCTAGTTGAGATGAACTTCCAAATAGGAAGTCCATCAATTTGGATTTCACAAATTATATTTGGTCTATTAATGGTGTAGCTTGTGTAAAGTTATTACATTATCCATGTACGAGATGTATCGCATGTTTACGTCATTATGTTTTACTTTTATTTTATTGGACTGCATGGAGTATGCTGTGGGACTGATTTTATTATCATATGGTTAAAGATGGTTTATACTCAGGCCGTGCATGAGGTCGGGGGCTCTAGTCAGTAGGGGGGTGATGACTCCCAGCCGCCTGCCTACAACAACACCCCGCAGCAACAACCACCACCGCCGCCTCCGCTTACACTAGCGGATGTGATCTTGACGCTGGTGGGCAATCGTGAGGAGCAGACCGACATGCTCCTCACAATCATACAGAATACGTGTAGGATCGAAGAGCACGTGAAAATCTACCAGAGGGGGTGAATGGTAGATTTAAACTTTTTAGCGGAAGCAACAAAAACCCCCTCGGCAGAAAATCGATCTGTTAAAAAAACCATGTATGCGACTGATCTAAATGTGTTCACCCGTGACAAAAATGGTATATATTATAGAGAATCAAGTCACGAAGACACGACAATAAGAATCACGGAAATCCGTCAAGAAAAACTCAAGTTATGATCAAAAGATCAAACGAGGGTAATCTGTTCTACTCGAGTAAAAACCAGATCTGCAACACTGCAAAAAAACTTGTGTAGATCAGAAACTAAAAATCCAATGACCGTGAAATTTTCATAGATGATATATAATCAAGTTGTGAAGACAACCCAAAAAGAATCACGTCAATTGGATATGTAAAACTCGAGTTATGATCAAAACATCGAAGCACTGTCGTGCTGTCCAAAAACTCGATGAGAAATACCTGACAAAAACAAGTCGGTCGAACAAGGCACAAAAGCTTCTCTAAATTATGAATATTATTGATAAAAACATAAGAGGTGCCCAAGGTGGTCTTACCACGAGCTCTGGCCTCCCCTGCTTATATAACCAGCCCGGAGGCCAACCCAATTCAAACTAGGATTCTAATCCTACTCAGTTTCTGAATTGAAACTTTTCATAACTGCTCAAGACTCTTCTATACGCAGATAGAAGCAATCTTAAGACTTCCAAACACCCTAGAAATGTATCCCACATTGCTAAAATAACTAAACTTCGTGTCCCACATGAAATCCTATCATAACCAACTCAAATATTTCCATATTTGAGCCATAACCGACTCAGCCGTAGCCTGAGTTCATAATCCAGCCGGTTGGACCTTTCCTACCAATTCTTTACATCCACATCTCTTCATCACGCCTTGGAACCATGTTGCCACATCCATGCACTCCTTGCACACGTGCAAACATCTTCCAACAACGTCCACGATACCTTCATATGTATTGTTCTTGATCGAAACATGCTGCGCGACCACCCGATCAACTCAACCACAATTCCTCCCGAACTTGGTTGTTGAACCTCATCTTTTTCCTAAGACTAGTACAATGGATCCAGTCACCAGCCATATCTTGAACTCAAGCAACACCTGCACATAAATAAACAACCAATACTTTCGAGCACAAGTGTGGCGGACCGGAATCCGCTCATCCAGGATCGTAGAGGGTGGTGCCGCGCGATGCGACACCCGACAGCACACGTCATAAGAACACATTATATTACATGGGAAAACAAACTGAATGTACAAAGTAGTACACTTCTCAGTTACAAACTAGGGTCTTTATTACACAGCGAAAGTTTCTTTTATACAACTCACGCCCGCCTATCTAGCAAAAGTCGGTTGCGCAGCCCTAGGGCAACCCACACTAGCTGCACTCCTCAGCTCAGCGCGGCGTGTACGGCTCCCCCTCAGCCGTGGTCCCCGACGGAGGGTAACCCTCGCCGGTGGACTCGTACTCCGAGTCCGTGGGTGGCTCCTCACCTGAAAAACACTTAAGCAGCAACCGTGAGCACGAAGGCTCAGCAAGGCTTAACCGACTCACCTAAGCATGAAACTCTACATGAGGTGTACCATAACATAGGGTAGCAATGTTGCAGCAAATGGACACGCCTACAAGTTCATCCTTAGTTCATATTTTAGCAACAAGTTAACGGTTGATGAAGCTGAAATTTAGTGAGCAATATTTGGTGGCACACATGTAGCAATACAATTATATCATAACAGCAATAATGAATCATAACATTTCATTCATTAGTCTACGTTACGACGCAGTGAATAAGCGGTACTCGTCACCGCGAGGGATGGCGAATCGACTCGATATACACCTGCAGGGAAACCCAAAGAGCACGTCACGTACGCCCACCCGTGGAGCTGCACAGCACACCCACTCGATGTCATACGGGACAACCTTTCACCCAACAGCCCAAACGTCGAACCGGTCGGACCAAAACGAGCAGGAGGTTCCCCACACGGAGCATCTCTCTATGCCCGTTGGCAGATTTCCACCTTGCTGCCCTCAGCCTACACCTATAAATCGGTGCGTTATGCCTCGACGCCCGGAGGTTTAGGCTACATCGGTTTATCGGGGCCCATATATCCGATATGCCTTCGGTACGTTCAATACTTGTTCAGCAGGGCCGCACATGGATCGGTCCTCAATTGACACGGGCAGGGCCGCGCACACAAGACTCCCTCTTGCTGCGCCCTAGCCCCTGCCTAGTCTCATTTTCATTACTAAAGTGATCTCACATCACTCAACCGAACCCGTGTGTCCCAAGCCTATCTCGCGAGTAGATTCCAACTACTCGACTTGTACCGAAGCCCTATGAATCTTTAAGCATAGCCTTTCTACTCGAGGTCTTAGACACTACCCTCACTCTTTTAGGAACCTTTGGTTATGCAAGTGGTGTTCCATTCATCCTACACCTAATGCACCATCATACTTCACATGACTCATGTAAACAAAGTAAAACTTATAAAAGGGTTAATGCAAACCGGGGCTTGCCTTGTTGCTGCTGGTCAGGGGTTAGTTCTTCGTCCGGAAGAAGGAAGTCCAGCACTTCCGGAGTCTCTTCTTCAGTGACTACACGTGTAATGAAATACGGCATGTAAATTTAAATGCAATGTGTAAACGTGAATACTTAACTATCCATAACTCTAGCTAGCCCTCCCCTTTGGTTCTGAAATTTCTATGGTGGCTTGGTAGGGTCTTAACCAGAGTCTTGACCCAGTTTCATTTGAAACAAAGTTCATTTGAACCTTGTACAAATAGAAGCCCATTTGGTCAATATTTGAGCCTCTAAATAATTTCAGGGGTTTTCATGGCTCCAACCATTACTTTCTGGAAACTAGAATTTAGGATGGTTATAATGGAGTTGGTTTCATGTCATTTGAAGAATTCTACAGAAAGTTATGCCCTAATTAAGATTTGAGAAAATCTGAAAAATGTTTCTGTACATTTTTCTATTTTCTCAGGGAAGTCCTCTTAATCACCCCATTAGGTTAATTAAATGGACTTGGATGAGTCTGAAAATTTTACTGGGATTCTTGTATTTTCCAATGAATCTCTCAGCCAAATTTCAGAATTTTTCATAAAGTAGTTCTCCAGATAAAATTCCCAACACTTTAAACTTTAGGGATTTAATTCTGGAAAACTATTCACTTTCATGAGCTGAATTTGGTATTGCTGGAAAGTACTCAGAATTCTGAGTTCAGCAAAATTTGGTTCATCGAATTTGGAGTTTCCTAGCAAAAGTTCTATGCATTTGAAGTTTGAACTAAAACTGGAAATTCGAATAAAGTTTAAACTCTGCGGGTGGGGTCCCCCGGCTACGTGCCAGCTTCTCAGCTAACCCACACCAGAGCCCGAAGAATAACCCGCGCAGCCACACGGGATCCCGGTGCCGCAGCACATCCCGAGCGCTCTCAGCAGAGACTGACACGCGGGGCCCTTAAGGTTTCTTCAACCTCGCGACGCCCGCGCTCTCCCGCCGCCGGGCTCGCCGGAGAGGGGTTCCGGCCCTCGGAACTTGCCGATTCTCGCCGCCTGTGCCTATCTTGGCCTGGGGAACACGGTGGTGCCCTCACCAAAGCGTGACAACGGCCGGAACAGGGCTCCCGACGGCAACAGCGGCCGGGAGCTCACCGGCGACGTCGAACTCGGCATCCCCTACACCTGTTTCGACGCAGTTTGCTCGGGGAGCTCCGCTGACACCCGCTGATCACGGATATGGGCACCGATCTCTGTGAAAACAGCTGCAACTATGACCTCACCGGTGACCTAGACCGGAAATCGGCGCCGATGCAAAAAGCTCGAAGAACATCGCCCCTACTCGATGAAATTCGATGATTTCTGATCCCAGAGACGCGTGGGCAAGTCTAGATCATGTCTTTAGCTCGGCCCAAGGGGTGGTGGCTTACTTGCTCCGAATTTCTGGATTTCTCACGGTTTGGTTCTAAACACCCCGACGCGCTAATCCCTCAAATACTTTGCCGATCGTGCGAGAGAGAGAGAGCGAGGTCGGTACGGTTGTGATCCCTCGAGGCGGTTCTTTCTTGTGTTGCTCGCCGGGCACGAGAGCGCCTGTGCTGGCCGGACACCGGCGATCAGTGAGGTCGACGTTCTGTGCTCGCGCGAAACCGAGAAAGGAGCTCGGTCGGGGGTGGTTCTTGTTTAGGAAACAGGAGGAAGGGCGGCGTGGGCTGTGTGCTGGCCTTTGAGCCACGGTTTTTGCACCGTGAGGTGGCCGTTTGCTGCCTCGGTGGCTCGCTGCCGCTCCCTTGCCTTGCGCGCGAAGCCGAGACCCGGCTGCAACAACCGACTGAGTACTCGTGTGTGCAGCTGACATGTGGGCCTCCCCTTTTCTTCTTTTTCCAAATTTCTTTTCTGGTTTTTGCTAATTATCCCACCAGCTACTCACAATTTAATGTGAGACTTATCCCCCAAGTTTTGGTTCAAAATTTAAGTTCTCCAATTTGAAATTTGGTTGGTCCAAATTGCTTCCTATTTAAACTGAATTTCAAATTCAGTTTTTGAATTATTGCAAATTTGGCTCCCGACAAGATGAACTCCAATAAAGATGAAAATTGGTGGGCTTACTCAGAAAAATGTGCTGAGTTTGAATATGAAGCTAACTTTTGAATTTGGGTGATGAAAGTTGCTGCAATTTGAATTTACATTCAAATTGGCCTCTTTTTCAAATACCTCCAAAAGTGCCACAAAAAGTGTTGGATTTACATGAAACATGGACTGAACCTTCCCAAGACTTTTTAAGTTCTAGGGGTGAGCTCAACCTCTTATGTTCATGTGTAGAAATCCTACTTTGTGAAAGTGTAGGCTTTCCCCTCTAATCCCTCTTTTGATGGAGGTTACTTGCTCTTCACACTTTTTCACAATCTATCCACAACAAAACTGTGGTGTTATGAGGTGAGAAAAAGTTTTTGCAAGTCCCTTTTCTTGGGCTTTTACATCCCTCCCCCCTTAAAAGAATCTCGTCCCGAGATTACAAAAGAAGAGATAGCGATGTAATAGGGACTTACCCGTGTTGAGAAGCCATGAACTCCGGGTAATTTGAGCGAAGGTATTCCTCGCTCTCCCACGTCGCTTCTTCGGCGGTGTGGTTGCTCCAGAGTATCTTGTAGAACCACAACGTTCTGCTACGCGTGGTTCAGGCTTTCTCATCAAGAATTTCCACCGGATACTCCTCATAGGTCAAATCCGGTTTCAGCTCGCCGATGTCTTCGGTAGGAACAGCAGCCGTATGCTTCAAACATTTTCACAGTTGCGAAACATGGAAAACATCATGGACACCAGCCAGAGATGCCGGTAGCTCCAATCGATACGCTGCTGGTCCACACTTCTCGGTGATAGCATAGGGTCCAATAAAACGGGGAGCGAGCTTCCCCTTCACACCGAACCGGTGCACGCCCTTCATCGGAGACACGCGGAGGTACACGTGTTCACCAACGTCAAAGTGCAACGTTCTACGCCTCTTATCAGCGTAGCTCTTCTGTCGGGATTGAGCAGCCTTCAAGTTAGCTTGAATCGTCCGAACGCGCTCTTCGGCGTCGTTCACCACATCAACCCCGAATGTGACCCTCTCACCGGACTCGCACCAGTTTAATGGGGTGTGGCATTTGCGACCGTAGAGAGCTTCGTAGGGTGCCATCTTGATGCTCGCCTGATAGCCGTTGTTGTACGAGAATTCCGCCAATGGTAGGTGATCATCCCAGTTCCTACCATGGTGGATGGCACATTCTCTCAACATGTCTTCTAATACTTGGTTCACCCTCTCTGTTTGCCCATCTGTTTGAGGGTGATAGGCGGATCTCCTGATCAACTTAGTGCCCAATGCAGCGTGTAGCTGCTCCCAAAAGCGAGATACAAATAATGCACCTCAATCTGAGACAATGGTCTTGGGTACCCCGTATAGGCATAGAATCTTCGCTATGTATAGCTCCGCATATTTTCCGGCATTGTAACGTGTATTCACCGGGATGAAGTGAGCCGTCTTGGTTAACCGATCAACGATTACCCATATGGAATCATGCTTGTTGGATGTTAGGGGTAATCCCACAATGAAATCCATGCTCACATCTTCCCATTTCCATGCCGGGATCTTCAGGGGTTGCAACAGCCCTGATTTCTTCATGTGATCAGCTTTCACTCGTCTACACGTATCACACTCGGATACGTACTTAGCTACCTCCCGCTTCATCTGTGTCCACCAAAATTTCTTTTTCAAATCCTGGTACATTTTTTGCTGCCCGGATGAATGGAGTATTTGGACAAGTGAGCTTCATCGAGGATCTTTTTCCTCAACTCCATGTCCCGGGGTACGACTATGCGGTCGTTAAACCACAGCGTCCCCTCATCATCCTTCCGGAAACATTTGATCTCCCCGTTGTCTATCCGTCTCCGGAGATGTGCCATGCCTTTATCATATTTCTGAGCTGCAATGATGTCCTCCCTGATGGTAGGGATGAGGGCAAGGTTGTACAGCGATCCATAAGGAACCAAGTATAAACTTGGCTCTTCCTCCTCCACCGGTGTAATGGTGAGGTGATGGACATGTGATTTCCGACTCAACGCGTCGGCGACCACATTTGCCTTGCCGGGGTGGTAGTGAATCTCAATTTCATAGTCCTTGATTAATTCTAACCACCTCCTTTGCCTCATATTCAGCTCCTTCTGGGTGAAAATGTATTTTAAGCTCTTATGGTCGGTGTAGAGATGCACCAAATTCCCCAGGAGATAGTGCCTCCACATTTTTAGCGACAACACCACGGCAGCAAGCTCAAGATCATGAGTCGGATAGTGCTGCTCATGGTTCTGAAGTTGGTGTGAGCCATAAGCGACCACACGTCCTTCCTGCATCAACACGCAGCCAAGCCCAATACCGGACACGTCAGAATACACGTCGAAGGGCTTTGTTGTATCCGGCTGAGCTAAGACCGGGGCTGTGGTGAGATGCTTCACCAATGTTTGGAATGCTCCTTCACACACCGTGTTCCAAACATATTTCGTCCCTTTCTTCAGCAATTCTGTCATCGGCTTAGCAAGCTTGGAGAAGCTTGGAATGAATCTCCGATAGTATCCCGCTTACCCGAGGAAGCTTCTGACTTCATGGACTGAAGTGGGAGCTTTCCATTTCAGTACTTGCTCTATTTTGCTTGGGTCAACCGCAATGCCTTCCGCTGAGAGATATGTCCCAAGAATGGCACTTGGCTGATCCAAAACTCGCATTTACTGAACTTGGCGTAGAGCTTGTGGTCTCGCAATCGTTGAAGAACGATCCGCAAGTGTTCGGCATGTTCGGCTTCTGTCTTGGAGTAAACCAAGATATCGTCGATGAATACTACTACGAACTTGTCCAGCTCCGGCATGAACACCGAGTTCATGAGATACATGAAATGGGCTGGAGCGTTTGTGAGACCAAATGACATGACTAGATATTCATATAACCCATATCTCATCGAGAAGGCCGTCTTTGGGATATCCTCCGCCCGGATCTTGATCTGGTGATATCCAGAGCGAAGGTCCATCTTTGAGAACACACTTGCCCCCACAAGTTGATCAAACAAAATGTCAATACGGGGCAGTGGGTACTTATTCTTGATGGTGACGGCGTTGAGAGGCCGGTAGTCCACACACAGCCTTAAGGTTTCATCCTTCTTCTTCACGAACAGCGCCGAGCATCCCCAAGGTGAGGAACTCGGCCTAATGAAACCCTTGCTCAACAGATCATTGAGCTGTTTTTTTAGTTCAGCCAGCTCATTGGGAGCCATTTTGTATGGTCTACGTGATATGGGCGTAGTTTCGGGTGCAAGTTCAATCTTGAACTTGACATCCTGCTCAGGTGGCATGCCCGGAAGATCATCCGGGAACACGTCGGGATACTCCCGTACTACGGGGATGTCCTCCAACTTGAGAGCTTCAGTACTATTGATCACTGAAACTTCCCAGACTGGATTATCTAATAAGAGGGACTGCGGACGGTGTAATGGGGAGTTGAGGTGAACCGTCCGTGATAGTGTTTCCAGGACAGCGCCATGGTAGCTTAGCCATGACATTCCCAAGATTGCATCAATCTTCTGTCCCCCTAGGATAATCATAGTGGTGGGATATATCTCCCCACCTAAGCACAGTGGTGCTTTCGGAACCATCATTGTTGCTGAAATCTTTCCTCCCGGTGAGCAGATCATATAAGAACACTCGGTTGGAAAGGCTTCCAGCTGATGCTTAATCACATATAAAGTTGTGGGTTGCACCAGAATCAAAAAGTATGATGATGGCTTGATTGTTGAGAGTAAACGTACCCGCCAGCACGTTGTCTCCCTCTGGGACGTCCTCATTGTCGAGGTTGCGAACGCCCCCAGTCCGCTGACCAACCTTCTTGACCGGAGGTCGGCCTCGAGCACCGCCCCGAAACTGGGCTTGCCCGCTGCTCTGCTGCCCCTGGGGACAGTCCTTCACGAAGTGGCCCGCCTGGCCACACGTGAAGCAGGTGAAACGAGGCGGTCCCCCGCTGATCGGTGGACGGAATCCCGGGGCGCGTTGTGGCGGTGGAAACGCCCGGGGTACCGTTTGCTGCTGCTGCTGCTGTCTTGGTGGTGGCATCGGCGGACGGAACGGGGGTGCTTGGAACGAACGTCCCCCGAACTGTTGAGGCCGCGCCGGTGGTCGCCACTGCTGCCCGGATGGTGTCCTATACACCATACGGTACTTCTGGGGAGCGCCACTCCCACCGCTGGTTGGAGCGCTGCGCTTCCGCTGCTCAGCTGCCAACTCCCGCTGAGCATCCTCTTGCATGATCGCGGCATTGACTAAGTCGTTGAATGTGCCGCGATTCCACTGAACGAGATGTGTCTTCATTTCGGGGTGTAACCCCCGATAGAAGTGCTCCCGCTTCTTCTCCTCAGTGGAGATATAGTCTGACGCGTACTGCACCAGATGGTTGAAGGCACGGGAGTAGTCGTGGGCACTCCTCCCGCCCTGCTTTAGCTCCAAGAATTCTTGGAACTTCCTCTTCGTTATTCCGGGAGGAATGTGGTAGGCGCGGAACGCCTCCCGGAACTCTTGCCATTCCACGGCATGGCCAGCCGGGCGTGAGGCAACATAATTCGCCCACCACGCACCAGCGGCACCGTGGAGTTGCTGCGCTGTGAACAAGGTCTTTTGCCGCTCCGTGCATTGGAGCAGTCCGAACTTGGACTCGATGGTCCGCAGCCAGTTGTCCGCCTCCAGTGGTTCTTCGGCTTTGGTGAACACTGGAGGGTGCGTACTCATGAAGTCCGAGTACGACACTTCACGGGCTCACGAGGCCCTCTGTCTTGACGTCCCCCCGCCTGGGACGTATTCTGCACGATCGTGTGGAGCAGATCGGTCTGCTCCTCACGACCTCCCACCAGGGCCGCTATCACATCCGCTAGAGTAAGCGGAGGCGGCGGTGGTGGCTGCTGCTGCGGGGTGCTGTCGTAGGCCGGTGGCTGGGAGTCATCGCCTCCCCCTTGGCTAGAGCCACCCACCTCGTGCGTGGTCCTAGTGTGAACCATCTGCAACCATACGACAATAACATCAGTCCCGCAACAGATTGCATGCAGTCCAATAACACTAGGCGTAACAACATAATGACAATAAAAACATGTGATACATCTTGTAAGTAGATAATGTAATAACTTTGCACAAGCTACACCATTACCAGACCAAACACAAGTTAGTTTAATCCAACTTGATGAACCTCCACTTTGTAAGCTCACCATAACTAGGTTTGGTCACTACGAGATATACTATCGCTTTGTCATCACGTATACCACCCTTAGGGTACAACACCCTCTCCAATATGTTCAACTGTCATTCTTCTGTCAGAATGACTAGTTTCTACCTATTCCAAATTTTGATCTGGTTCTGGGCAGTTTCATGACCCAAGTTGAATACCAAAGTTAAAGTTAACTTCAGTATCTTTCCAACGAGTATTCATTTTCCCCCATATCAGCTTTGGTTAAAAAGTTATGCTAATTCAAAATCAGCAGAATTTCTGGAAGAATTTTAACAGCACCTCCCCTGGAAGTGGCTGTTTTCAACCCTGGTTTCCACTGAAATCTGTGCTGAAATTTCAGAAACTTTGAATTGCAAAGATGTCACACATCTTCGACCCTTTCTAAGGATGTATCATATGAACATTTTTGGTTTTTCTGCTGGGAGTTATCATTGAAAAACAGAACAGTCCAGAGAATGTTTCACTCTGTCCTGGTTCTGGACAGTTTACATCCCTCTGGGATTTAAGCCATCTTAAGTTGAGTTTCAGCTCTGGAAGTCTACAACAAAGTTGTAGAGCACTTAAATACCTTCCCAGGGCTATACACCACACCTCCCTGAGCTAAAAGATCAGTGAGTTATGCCCTGTTGAAGATCAGCAACTTGCTGTCCAAAACAGAGCACTCTGTTTTTCAGTCTTTTGGAACTACACTCATCAATTATCAACTTTTCTACCCAACCAAAGTCCTAGATGTTGATCCTAGTGATTTTAATTCCTTTATATCATTATTTTCATGCATATGTCTACAATATATCGGTACTACGTTCCTCACAAAAGAAAATCCTAACCGGATTCCACCGGCATATACGTCTCAAGTGTGGCACTAAACGGTCTCTCGCACACGTTTACTACACGGATACCTACGTGGTTAGTACCTGCAGAAGACCACATAATAATGGTGCACTCAATGGTTGTTTTCATTTCAGGCAGGATCATATTTAAAAGTAAATACAAACGCCCGTATCATTGTCATACGGCCGTCCTTGAGTTAGGTCACGTCTCAAGGTACGTGATCGTGTTTCAACACCACACGACGGGGAACCCGAGTATGTCATGAACGGGTCGTCACGGTTGGGAATGTTATCAACCCAACAGATACCACATACTGCCCTGCAGGGCACGCCGATGGCAAGCGCTGCGTATGTCCTCCTGGGCTATTTCCAGACGAACACACTCTCGCGTTACTGACCACGCGATGGGGTCTCCACTTACTTGCCTAGTGCACGCTAGGGATCAGCGTTTCATATGAACTCAGGAACATGAAGAGTTCAAGAGGTTCATATTGACGTCTCACACCAAGCTGTGAGACTTATCCCTGAACCACGTTCCTCGTCAGGGAGAGCTAACCGAAATTGAACCGCTTTCGGTGGCGTTCCTTACCATACTTACCAGAGCGTAGGTGCGTCGTTACATAATTAAAAATTCAGAATTATAACACATAGGTTAGTCTTTGCCACTTTAAGTAACTATGCTAGTATAGTCCTTACTTGGGCAAACTACCGATTCCTCACCGTAAACCTAAGTTTTCCCATAATACAGTCCTTAAGTATTGTGCTATCCCCTATGCAGCTCTGATACCAGGCTGTGGCGGACCGGAATCCGCTCATCCAGGATCGCAGAGGGTGGTGCCGCGCAATGCGACACCCGACAGCACACGTCATAAGAACACATTATATTACATGGGAAAACAAACTGAATGTACAAAGTAGTACACTTCTCAGTACAAACTAGGGTCTTTATTACACAGCGGAAGTTTCTTTTATACAACTCACGCCCGCCTATCTAGCAAAAGTCGGTTGCCCAGCCCTAGGGCAACCCATACTAGCTGCACTCCTCAGCTCAGCGCGGCGTGTACGGCTCCCACTCAGCCGTGGTCCCCGACGGAGGGTAACCCTCGCCGGTGGACTCGTACTCCGAGTCCGTGGATGGCTCCTCACCTGAAAAACACTTAAGCAGCAACCGTGAGCACAAAGGCTCAGCAAGGCTTAACCGACTCACCTAAGCATGAAACTCTACATGAGGTGTACCATGACATAGGGTAGCAATGTTGCAGCAAATGGACACGCCTACAAGTTCATCCTTAGTTCATCTTTTAGCAAAAAGTTAACGGTTCATGAAGCTGAAATTTAGTGAGCAATATTTGGTGGCACACATGTAGCAATACAATTATATCATAACAGCAATATTGAATCATAACATTTCATTCATTAGTATACGTTACGATGCAGTGAACAAGCGGTACTCGTCACCGCGAGGGACGGCGAATCGACCCGATATACACCTGTAGGGAAACCCAAAGAGCACGTCACGTACGCCCACCCGTGGAGCTGCACAGCACGCTCACTCGATGTCGTACGGGATAACCTTTCACCCAACAGCTCAAACGTCGAACTGGTCGCACCGAAACGGGCAGGAGGTTCCCCACACGGAGCATCTCTCTATGCCCGTTGGCAGATTTCCACCTTGCTGCCCTCAGCCTACACCTATAAATCGGTGCGTTATGCCTCGACGCCCGGAGGTTTAGGCTACATCGGTTTATCGGGGCCCATATATCCGATATGCCTTCGGCACGTTCAATACTTGTTCAGCAGGGCCGCACACGGATCGGTCCTCAATCAACACGGGCAGGGCCGCGCACACAAGACTCCCTCTTGCTGTGCCCTAGCCCCTGCCTAGTCTCATTTTCATTACTAAAGTGATCTCACATCACTCAACCGAACCCATGTGTCCCAAGCCTATCTCGCGAGTAGATTCCATCTACTCGACTTGTACCGAAGCCCTATGAATCTTTAAGCATAGCCTTTCTACTCGAGGTCTTAGACACTACCCTCACTCTTTTAGGAACCTTTGGTTATGCAAGTGGGGTTCCATTCATCCTACACCTAATGCACCATCATACTTCACATGACTCATGTAAACAAAGTAAAACTTATAAAAGGGTTAATGCAAACCGGGGCTTGCCTTGTTGCTGCTGGTCAGGGGTTAGTTCTTCGTCCGGAAGACGGAAGTCCAGCACTTCCGGAGTCTCTTCTTCAGTGACTACACGTGTAATGAAATACGACATGTAAATTTAAATGCAATGTGTAAACGTGAATACTTAAGTATCCATAACTCTAGCTAGCCCTCCCCTTTGGTTCTGAAATTTTTATGGTGGCTTGGTAGGGTCTTAACCAGAGTCTTGACCCAGTTTCATTTGAAACAAAGTTCATTTGAACCTTGTACAAATAGAAGCCCATTTGGTCAATATTTGAGCCTCTAAATAATTTCAGGGGTTTTCATGGCTCCAACCATTACTTTCTGCAAACTAGAATTTAGGATGGTTCTAATGGAGTTGGTTTCATGTCATTTGAAGAATTCTTCAGAAAGTTATGCCCTAATTAAGATTTGAGAAAATCTGAAAAATGTTTCTGTACATTTTTCTATTTTCTCAGGGCAGTCCTCTTAATCACCCCATTAGGGTAATTAAATGGACTTGGATGAGTCTGAAAATTTTACTGGGATTCAGGGATTTTCCACTGAACCTCTCAGCCAAATTTCAGAATTTTTCATAAAGTAGTTCTCCAGATAAAATTGCCAACAGTTTAAACTTTAGGGATTTAATTCTGGAAAACTATTCACTTTCATGAGCTGAATTTGGTATTGCTGGAAAGTACTCAGAATTCTGAGTTCAGAAAAATTTGGTTCATCGAATTTGGAGTTTCCTAGCAAAAGTTCTATGCATTTGAAGTTTGAACTAAAACTGGAAATTCGAATAAAGTTTAAACTCTACGGGTGGGGTCCCCCGGCTACGTGTCAGCTTCTCAGCTAACCCACACCGGAGCCCGCAGAATCACCCGCGCAGCCACACGGGATCCCGGTGCCGCAGCACATCCCGAGCGCTCTCAGCAGAGACTGACACGCGGGGCTCGCAAGGTTTCTTCAACCTCGCGACGCCCGCGCGCTCCCGCCGCCGGGCTCGCCGGAGCTCTCGCCGGAGAGGGGTTCCGGCCCTCGGATCTTGCCGATTCTCGCCGCCTGTGCCTATCTCGGCCTGGGGAACACGGTGGTGCCCTCACCAAAGCGTGACAACGGCCGGAACAGGGCTCCCGACGGCAACAGCGGCCGGGAGCTCACCGGCGACGTCGAACTCGGCATCCCCTACACCTGTTTCGACGCGGTTTGCTCGGGGAGCTCCGCTGACACCCGCTGATCACGGATATGGGCACCGATCTCTGTGAAAACAGCTGCAACTACGACCTCACCGGTGACCTAGACCGGAAATCGGCGCCGATGCAAAAAGCTCGAAGAACATCGCCCCTACTCGATGAAATTCGATGACTTCTGATCCCAGAGACGCGTGGGAAAGTCTAGATCATGTATTTAGCTCGGCCCAAGGGGTGGTGGCTTACTTGCTCCAAATTTCTGGATTTCTCACGGTTCGGTTCTAAACACCCCGACGCGCTAATCTCTCAAATACTTTGCCGATCGTGCGAGAGAGAGAGAGAGAGAGCGAGGTCGGTACGGTTGTGATCAGTACCTCGAGGCGGTTCTTTCTTGTGTTGCTCACCGGGCACGAGAGCGCCTGTGCTGGCCGGACGCCGGCGATCAGTGAGGTCGGCGCTCTGTGCTCGCGCGAAACCGAGAAAGGAGCTCGGTCGGGGGTGGTTCTTGTTTGGGAAACAGGAGGAAGGGCGGCGTGGGCTGTGTGCTGGCCTTTGAGCCGCGGTTTTTGCACCGTGAGGTGGCCGTTTGCTGCCTCGGTGGCTCGTGCCGCTCCCTTGCCTTGCGCGCGAAGCCGAGACCCGGCTGCAACAACCGACTGAGTACTCGTGTGTGCAGCTGACATGTGGGCCTCCCCTTTTCTTCTTTTTCCAAATTTCTTTTCTGGTTTTTGCTAATTATCCCACCAGCTACTCACAATTTAATGTGAGACTTAGCCCCCAAGTTTTGGTTCAAAATTTAAGTTCTCCAATTTGAAATTTGGTTGGTCGAAATTGCTTCCTATTTAAACTGAATTTCAAATTCAGTTTTTGAATTATTGCAAATTTGGCTCCCGACAAGATGAACTCCAATAAAGATGAAAATTGGTGGGATTACTCAGAAAAATGTGCTGAGTTTGAATATGAAGCTAACTTTTGAATTTGGGTGATGAAAGTTGCTGCAATTTGAATTTACATTCAAATTGGCCTCTTTTTCAAGTACCTCCAAAAGTGCCTCAAAAAGTGTTGGATTTACATGAAACTTGGACTGAAACTTCCCAAGACTTTTTAAGTTCTAGGGGTGAGCTCAACCTCTTATGTTCATGTGTAGAAATCCTACTTTGTGAAAGTGTAGGCTTTCCCCTCTAATCCCTCTTTTGATGGAGGTTACTTGCTCTTCACACTTTTTCACAATCTATCCACAACAAAACTGTGGTGTTATGAGGTGAGAAAAAGTTTTTGCAAGTCCCTTTTCTCGGGCTTTTACAACAAGTCCGCAACTTGACTCAGGTTAATTCCGAAAACCACAACACCTTACGTGAACACCTCACATAAGCATGTTGCAAACCATAGAAAAATGTTAACCACCGTAAACAGCCATAACACTTCAAAAATTTAGTAAAAGAATACTAAGCAAACTTTCCATACATGTAAAGCAAGTTCGAAATATTTGCATGGTAAAAACAGAACCATTGCGATTTAGCTCCGGATCTTGAGCCGGAGCTTACCCAAACTAGCAGAACCTAGCACTGGAACTTACCAAAACTAGTCGGACCTACCGCCGAAGCTAACCAAACACATGTCGGACCTAGCCATAGCAAGTCGGACCTTACGTCGGATCTTATTGGACCTCGGACCTAGAGTCGGACCTTGACAAAAAGAGTGTTTTGACAGAATTCAGAACTTTTATCGTCATAGCCAATGTATTCAGCACACATAGGTCTCACAATCTCCCCCTTGATGAATGCATTGGCAACACCACTTAAAATCTAAACATTGGCTTATTCACATGAAAAGTTTTGAAAACTATCAAATGAGAAAGAAATTTCAAAAAAAATTCCCCCCTTTGTAAATCAGAAATAAAATGAGAAAAAAACAAAAATTCCCCCCTGAGAAGAATGGTGCGAAAACACTTGGGAATTGTGCAATGTGTGATCAATTTCTCCCCCTTTGTGTATTCAATAAGGTTCAAAAGAGAAATTTTAATTGTTATGAGCATATTTATAATATATACATATAAAACAAAGCTCATTCAAGCCATACTATCAAGTAACTTACATTATCACATCAATGAGATACATAAAGTAGTGTAAGCCATGCTAGAGATCAAGTGTAATTTTCAATTTAAACAAGTCATGATCTCACAAACTTAACTATGTCAAGACCTGAAAGCATGACACTTATTGCTGCATTTTAATTATTTTTCAAAGCACAAATTTAGATCATATGACATTTGCAAGAGATTATATGCCGCATGAGCCTTATTCTAACCAACCAAGCCAAGTCTATGTCATTTGACAATCAGAAGCTTAAGGATATGGTTTTAGTCATATACAACTTGTTCCAAGTTCATATCATTGCAATGATAAGCCATCTCAAAAGAAGAAGTGCGATGCATGCATATTCTCTTGATCTTTTTTTTTTCTCAATTTTTTATTTGAACATAAAAGTTCAACATGTGAATAGTTGATTGATTATTTTTTCTTGTGACTATGCAACAAGTTTAAAAAAACAAGAAAGTTCAATCATGACCAGATTTAGTGTAAATAATTATTCAATTACTAGCCATGGCAAAAACTACAAAATGTATAACATAAGTAATGTAGTAAGAACTTTTAGCATATAAAAAGATTCACAAAGTCATATTTATATGAAATATTATGCTCATATTATTTTAAATTCAGATTCACACATAGACTTCCCAAGTTTCAAAACTCCTCAATTTAACCCATGAGGAAGCATAACCCTTATTTCACTACGAATGAAACAAAAAAGAGTGAAATCCAAAGGTTTTATAAAATGTTAGCCAATTATTGTTCAGTATCTACATGGTGAAGCACAACGTTTTCTTTTTCAACATTATCATGGAGAAAGTGATACCTAATATCAATGTGCTTTGTTCTCGAATGCTGCACGGGGTTTTTAGCAATACAAATGGCACTAGTGTTATCATAAAATAGTGGAACACTATCCAAATCAACCCCATAGTTCTTAAGTGTTTGAACAATTCAAAGAATTTATGAGCAAGCGCTAGCAGCAGCTACATATTCAGATTCGGTTGTGGATTGTGCAACTGAATTTTGTTTTCTAGAGGACCAAACAACAAGTGAATAACCAAGAAAATGATAAGCACCGGAATTACTTTTTTATCAATTCTACAACCCCAAAATCAGCATCCGAAAAAGCTTTCAAAGTAACGGTTGAGTAAGAAGGAAGAAAATACTAAATTCTTGAGTTCCATATAAGTACCTGAGAATTCTTTTGACGGCTTGACGATGTGAAGCATGTGGGGAAGCTTAAAATATTGCACAAAGACATACGCTGAATTGTATGTCCGGTCTTGATGCCGTGAGGTACAAAAGTGATCCAATCATACTTATATATTTTTTTTGATCCACGGGTTCACCATCTTCATCAAGTTCAAGTGTCGTTGCTGTACCCATTGGTGTCCGAAGAGACTTGCTTTTTTCCATGTTGAAGCGCTTAAGAAGTTCTCTTGTATACTTTGTTTGATACACAAAAGTACCCTCCTTGGTTTGCTTGATTTGTAGCCCCAAAAAGTATGTGAGTTCTCACATCATACTCATCTCAAATTCTGAACTCATCATAGCTAAGAACTTGGACACAAGATCATGAGAACCACAACCAAAGATAATATCGTCCACATACACTTGAACGAATAATGAGTCATTGCCATGCTGAAGCACAAAAAGAGTTTTATCAACCTTGCCCATGGTAAACCCCTTTTCAAGTAAGAATGTTTTTAACCTATCATACCATGCTCTAGGGGCTTGTTTAAGACCATACAAGGCTTTGGACAGTTTGTAAACATGATTAGGAAAATTTGAATTTTCAAAACCCGGTGGTTGCTTGACATAAACCTCCTCATCTATGTAGTCATTAATAAAAGCACTTTTAACATCCATTTGATATAACTTGAAATCTTTAGATGCAGCAAATGCTAACAAAATTCTTATGACTTCTAATCTAGCAACAGGAGCAAAATTTTCATCAAAATCTAGTCCTTCAACTTGTGTGAAACCTTGAGCAACCAACCTAGCCTTATTCCTAACCACAATCCCATCCTCACTTTGTTTATTTTTAAACACCCATTTAGTTCTGATTATAGTGTGACCTTGAGGTGGAGGTACAAGTTTCTAAACATTATTTCTTTTAACATTTTCTAACTCTTCTTATGTGGCAATAATCCAAGATTCATTAGTGAGTGTGTGTGATATATATTTGGGTTCAAAAGAAGCAACAAATGCAGAATGAGTGTGAGAGTTTGGATCACAAAATCTAGACCGTGTGACTCGTTCGTGCAAGCTTCCAATTATTTGTTGTGGAGGATGACTTTTGAGGACCTGGAGGGGAGTAGACAATTCACAAGCTCCTTCTTCTTTATGTTCATCATAAATTGAAGAACTTGTGACTTAAGGATGATCTGGACTAGCAATGATGGTCTTTGGTGCTGGTTGTGAATCAAAATCAGGAGCTGGAACAACATGAGCTCCTGAACTTTCAGGCAGCAGCATCACTTCTTCATCTTCTTCGATGAAAATACTCTCCTACTGTGGATATGGGTCTGGTTCTACAATATTAGAGCTAGTACATGGGCTAGCTTCATCAAAAGAAACCTCACAAGTCTCGACAATTTTGTTAGTGTCATGTAAAAGCAAACGGTAGCCTCTAGTATGAGATGGGTAACCAAGAAATATGCCATCAACGGATCTAGGTTCAAATTTATCAAGATTACCATATTTCTTAACAAAGCATTTGTAACCAAAGATCCGAAAGTGTGTGATACTAGGCATCCAAACCGAAGTTCATATGGTGTTTTACCTAGCTTAGCATGTAAGAAAACACGATTTGAGACATAACAAGCAGTTGCAATTGCATCAGCTCAAAAAATTTTAGGAGTTTGATATTTATCAAGCATAGTTCTATCCATCTTAAATAAGGTTCTGTTCTTTCTCTCTGCAACACCATTTTATTGAGGTACAAATGGTGAAGAAAATTGATGATCTATTCTATTTTCAGCACAAAAGTGATCAAACGATTGATTTTTAAATTTGGTTTCGTTATCACTTCTAATTGCTTTTAAAATCCTGGGTGATCAATTGATAATCTAAGAAATAAGTTTCTAAAAGTGACTAAAAGTTTCATTTTTAGATGCCATAAAATAAACCTAAGAGTATCTAGAATAGTCATCAACAATAACAAGAACATACCATTTAGCTCCGAAGGATTGAACATGTGAAGGTCCTACGGTGTCAAGGTGCAAAAGTTGACTCAATTCAGTTGTCATGGTCATTGTGAGAGGAGCATGTGAACCTGCAACCATCTTAGCATGTCTACAAGAAGAGCACATAATTTCTTTGTCCCCTTTAAGCTTAAGCAGCCCACGTATGCGATCTAGAGTACGTGTGAGATGATCAAAGCCTACGCGACCAAGTTTACGATGCCAAAAATATTAGTTTTTGAATCATTAGCAACTAGACATCTATGCTTAA
Source organism: Neostapfia colusana (assembly GCA_030760725.1). NCBI lineage: Eukaryota > Viridiplantae > Streptophyta > Magnoliopsida > Poales > Poaceae > Neostapfia > Neostapfia colusana. Next base: position 150,479 of record JASWHV010000050.1, on the reverse strand, counting down.
AGGACGACATATCAAAATCAGCTTTAAAAACTCTTCCAAACCGAGACATATTAAATATGAGCCCACTATTTGAATCTACAACCTTGCAACAATTTTTAGTGAAAATAATTTCCAGATTTTTCTCTAGCAATTCTGAAACAGAAAGCAAGTTGTATTTCAAATTTTTAACAAGTGCCACATCTTTTAAAGTGTAATGATTATTTACTCTAACCGAACCCTTAGCAATTATAGGAGTTGAAGAACTATCGGCAAAAGTAACATTTTCTACATGTGACACAAAAGAGAGGGAGGAGAACCATTCTTTGTTACCGGTCATTTGGCGTGAGCATACTGAATTAACAATCCAAATGTTCTCCTTCCTCAAGCGTGTAACCTATATAGAAGTACAATACATCGATGACTCAATACTGGGGTTAGTCAAAAGGCATTTAGGAATCCAGTACTGAGTCACACGACGTCCAGTAGAAGTAACACGCAAAGGCAAAGATAAAATAGCAGGTTTATGAGCCAAAGTTTGAGGATTTTTGTACCCAACTACTGACCTATGAGGTGTTACATGAGTATCACTAAACACAGTAGGTCCGGAGCAAACTTTGCATGATTTTGACTAATTACAGCAGGTTGCATATTCCTAACATTCGGTTCAGCACATGCAACAGGTTTTGCACAGTTGTTATGTGATCTAGCAATCATTCTTTGCTTTTTCTGTTGCTTAGCTAGTTTATAACAAAAATCTATGACATGACCATCTCTACCACAGTAGGTACAATTAAATTTAAATTTATGTTCATGTCTAGATGAGCAGACAACATGTTTATTTGAAACCGAATAAGAAAACACTCCTGCAGATTTAAAAACCACTTGTTTTTATTTAGAAACTGTTTTAATCAAACCACTTCCTAATGACTTTACAATTTTATGTGGATGTGTTTTATAATGAGCATGGGAATCAAAACCTAAACCAGTTTTATCATTGCAAGATTTAGAAAAATTCAATAGCAAGTTTAGATTCTTATTCCCATTATAAAACCGCTCTAGTGTCCTATTCATATTATCAAGTTTTTTAGACAAGTATAGAAAGTTTTGACATGAAGTTTTTCCATTTAGTTTGCAATTGGAATAATACTCAATTTTATGAGAACGTAAAACATTGTTCAATATAGAAATTTCATTCATAGCATCTTGTAGTTTCTTATTAAGATCATCACAAGTAGAACAATGCAAATAATTTGTAGAGCAAGCATCTTTCAAGTTTTTATCATTAAGTGCGGCAAACTCTCTGTTATTTTCAATCTCTAACTCAAGTTTAACAAGTGTGAAGATATGTGCACTTCTTAGAGAGGACAATTGTTCATATATTAAATCACATGAGGAACAAGAATCATCACTAGGAATCAAAGATTTCAAATGATTAATTTCAGATTCTAGTGACTCAATTTTAACAGCATTGTCCCTAAGCTTTTTGTCCTTTTTCTTAACTATAACAGTGGCACGAGAAATAACATCACACATTTCTTCGCAAGTAGGACATACCTCTTCATTGTCGCTGTTGTGTTCTGCCTCCTCCATACTTGAACTTGACTTGCCCGCCATAAAGCATAAGTTTACCAAATCATCTTCATATTCATCACTTCCAATGTCCACATCGCTCGAGTCAAATTTTTGAAGTGCGAAGATGAAACTATTTATCAATTGGCGTCCTATAAAATCATTCTTCTTTTTCTTATCGTTTGCAGAGGAGTGCTTCGTACTAGTTTGCTTTTCAACACGGGAAGTAGGACCTGAAAGGTTAGGGAAATCCGTACGAAAATGTCATGTCTTACCACATTTAAAGCATCGTTGAGGTCCGGCACTTCCTCTCCTTCTAGTTCTCACATTTTGCAATGTTTTTGAGAACTGAGTAGAGATGAGTGCAAGTTCTTCCTCTGGAAACTCTTCAATCTGTTCAAGGCTTAGAAAGGACAACAAAAAAAGTGTACCAAAAGATCAATATTGATGAGAGCTAGGCATGTCACGTTGTGAAATAAATGCATGAGACTTGTTGGGGTTCTTACGTGATATTATGTCAATTTCATGAGTTCTTAACTTAGAATATAGCACATCTAATGTAAGTGTACTCATGGCAGTAGATTTAATGAATAGATGTAACTTTCATCTCCCAAATTGACATGTCTAACGTACTTAGTAATTACCTAGCAGTTTTAGCATCTGAAAAATTAACATTGACACTACGCAAGTTGCTGAGATTTTTATTTAAGCGAGCAAAGAGGTCATCGATTGACTCACCGGGTTGCATCTCGAAGGGTATGTATTCTTTCTTGAACATATCTTGTCTTACCTCCTTGATCGTGTTCGATCCTTCGTGGTAGTCACAAAGTGCTTTCCACACATCGTATGCAGATTGGAGGTGTGCAACACGGTCGAAGTCACTTTGAGTTAATTCTTGTATGATCAAGTTCCGTAGTTTGTTATTGTTGTCGACATCTCTCATGTTTGTAGCCGTGACTTGATCGTTTGGTGGCACGTCATAAGGTTTGTTCACCTTTTCCCATATTGCAAAGCCTTGCGCCTGGATGAAAGCCTCCATTCGTGCCTTCTAAACCTAAAAATCAATGCCACTGGACACACAAGGTTTTGCGGAGTATTTCTCCATGATGACTGATCAAAACACGTATAGATCACAAAGATTAGAGCACTGTGGCTCTGATACCAATTGTAGGATCGAAGAGCACGTGAAAAGCTACCAGAGTGGGGTGAATGGTAGAGTTAAACTTTTTGGCGGAAGCAACAAAAACCCCCTCGGCAGAAAATCAATCTGTTAAAGAAACCGTGTATGCGACTGATCTAAATGTGTTCAACCGTGATAAAAGTGGTATATATTATAGAGAATCAAGTCACAAAGACACGGCAACAAGAATCACGGAAATCCGTTAAGAAAAACTCAAGTTATGATCGAAAGATCAAACGAGGGTCAATCTGTTCTACTCGAGTAAAAACCAGATCCGCAACACTTCAAAGAAACTCGTGTAGATCAGAAACTACAAATCCAATGACCGTGAATTTTCACAGATGATAGATATCAAGTTGTGACGACAACCCAAGAAGAATCACGTCAATTGGATCTGTAAAACTCGAGTTATGATCAAAACACCGAAGCACTGTCGTGCTATGTAAAAACTCAACGAGAAAGACTTGACAAAAACGAGTCGGACGAACAAGGCACAAAAGCTCCTCTAAATTATGAATTTTATTGATCAAAACATAAGAGGAACATCCCAAGGTGGTCTTACCACGAGCTCTGGCCTCCCCTGCTTATATAACCAGCCCGGAGGCCAACCCAATTCAAACTAGGATTCTAATCCTACTCAGTTTCTGAATTGAAACTTTCCATAACTGCTCAAGACTCTTCTATACGCAGATAGAAGCAATCTTAAGACTTCCAAACACCCTAGAAACGTATCCCACATTGCTAAAATAACTCAACTTCGTGTCCCACACAAAATCCTATCATAACCAACTCAAATATTTCCATATTTGAGCCATAACCGACTCAGTCGTAGCCTGAGTTCATAATCCAGTCGGTTGGACCTTTCCTACCAATTCTTTACGTCTACATCTCTTCATCACGCCTTGGAACCATGTTGTCACGTCCATGCACTCCTTGCACACGTGCAAACACCTTCCAATGACGTTCACGATACCTTCATATGCATTGTTCTTGATCCAAACACGCTGCACGACCTCCCGATCAACTCAACCATAATTCCTCCCGAACTTAGTTGTTGAACCTCATCTTCTCCTAAGACTAGTTCAATGGATCCCGTCACCAGCCATATCTTGAATTCAAGCAACACCTGCACATGAATAAACAACCAATACTTTCGAGCACAAGTCCGCGACTTGACTCACGTTAGTTCCGAAAACTACAACACCTTACGTGAACACCTCACATAAGTATGTTGCAAACCATAGCAAAATGTTAACCACCGTAAACAGACATAACACTTCAAAAACTTAGTAAAACAATACTAAGCAAACTTTCCATAGATGTAAAGCAAGTTCGAAACATTTGTATGGTAAAAAGAACCATTGCGATTTAGCTCCGGACCTTGAGCCGGAGCTTACCAAAGCTAGCAGAACCTAGCACCGGAACTTACCAAAGCTAGTCGGACCTACCGCCGGAGCTAACCAAACACATGTCGGACCTAGCCATAGCAAGTGGGACCTTATGTCGGATCTTGTCGGAGCTCGGACCTACAGTCGGATCTTGATAAAAAGAGTGTTTTGGCAGAATTCAAAACTTTTATCATCATAGCCAATGTATTCAGCACACATAGGTCTCACAATACGTCTCAGGCGGGGTGGGGGGGCGTCAAGAGAGGGGGCCTCGTGAGCCCCACATTACGGCGTACTCGGATTTCATGAGTACACATCCTCTGGTGTTCAGCGAAGAGGCGGAACCACTGGAGGCCGACAACTGGCTGCAGACGATCGAGTCCAAGTTCGGGCTGCTCCAATATACACAGTGGCAGAAGACTCTCTTCGCGGCGCAACAGCTTCACGGTGCCGCCGGTGCATGGTGGGCGAACTATGTCGCCTCACTACCTGCTGGCCACGCCGTCGAGTGGCAGGAGTTCCGAGAGGCGTTCCGTGCTTACCATATTCCTCCCGGGATAATGAAGAGGAAGTTCCAAGAATTCTTGGAACTGAAGCAAGGTGGGAGGAGTGCCCACGACTACTCCCGTGCATTCAACCATCTGGCACAGTACGCGTCAAATTATGTCTCCACCAAGGAGAGGAAGCAAGAGCAATTCTATCGGGGGTTAAATCCCGAGATGAAGATGCATCTCGTGCAATGCAACCGCGACACCTTCAACGACCTCGTCAATGCCGCGATTATGCAAGAGGATGCTCAGCGGGAATTGGCCGCTTAGCAGCGGAAGCGAAGCGCTCCACCGAGCAGCGGGGGTGGAGCTCCGCAAAAATGCTGCATGGTGTATCAGACACCATCCGGTCAGCAGTGGCATCCACCGGCGCGACCTCAACAGTTTAGGGGTCGTTCTTTTCAGCCGCCCCCATTCCGACCGCCGATGCCACCGTGTTTCTTACAAACGATGGGCCTAGCATGGACAAGATGAATGAACATGGGAGCATCATCAAGCAGGGAGATGAAGGTGCGTGAGAAGGGAACCAGAACGGAGTTTCTAGTGGAGTTTTCATCACTTTGAAGCCACCTTGATGACATATAAGGACATGGACAAAATATACAAGCTGGTGGACCAGAATAAACTTAAGTGGATGAATAGGGTACTGTGCACCAAATCTTGAGGCTGGGGCCATGTAATAAAGAGAGATTTAGACAAATAAGGAAAGGAAAAAGGGAAATCTCATCCAACTTTGCTGCTGGACGAAATTTCCCTCTTTCTTCCCCAATTTAAAGATAGATGTGCTATAATGAAGAAAGAAATAGAGGAAATCATATCCTGCCTTGCTGCTGGATGGATTTCCCTCTTTCTTTCCCTATTAAAAGGTAGTCTATCTCAGAAAAAAGGAAGGGAATAAGGGAGATCACGTCCTACCTTTGTTGTTGGACGAATTTCCCTCTTCCCTCCCCTATTTAAGTAGGCCAAGAGCTCCTTGAGAGGGCGGGTTTTGTTTAGATTAAAGTTTGTCACAGTTGCAACTAGCGTACCTCGTTTGTGTCCAACGACCAGACTAGGAAGTTTCAGAACCCTACTTTCAGCAATAAAGTTTCTCTTCTTGAATCCGCAATATCCAGATTGCAATCCCAGTTTCTTGCTTGTTCTTCGTTTGCCTGCAGGAAATACACCCTCGTGGTCAGGTTGATCGTGCTCTGGTGTGGTCAATAACCTATTGGAGTTGGTTTAGCGATTGCTAAGGTGCAACGTCTTCATACGCTCGTAGTCGGATCGTCAAAGTCTACTCCACAAAAAACGATAGTTACCATCTCATCGAAAGACACCTTCATCTCTATCAAGTGGTATCAGATTTCCAGGTGTCTCGGTGAGATTTTACCAAATTTTCGTAGTCTAGATCACATCTGTTCCTTCATACCTACAGTTCACGAAAAAGCCAAAAAATTAGGGTTAGATCATAATATCCGAACCAATCTGTGCCTTTCGCAATTTTCTTTTCAGTCTTTTTTACTTTGTTGAATAGTCGGTTGCATCGTCGTGTCAAGTTGCTGGTCTTAGTGTTTAGTCCTTTAGAGTTTTGAGTTCCTTTCACGTTTGATGTGCATAAAAAACACCATCATCACCACCATTACGAAATTAGAGAGATATTCACTTCCTAATTTGCATATCCAAAAGAGGAAATAATCAGATCAGATGTGATTTTGAGTATCTTTTCGGTTTTGGAAGAAAAAGGTCATAACTTCTTCATCCGTTGTCCGTTTGGAAAGTGTAAGCACAATCTAGAAAGGTTATCTCGCCATCTTTCCAACGGATCCAACCTTGCCTAAAAATTTCGTCTGTGCGTATCGAAATCACCAAAGAGATTTCAAGATCCTGTATATCTTTTTCTTTGGGAAAGCAATATCTACAAGACTTGCAAGGAACCTGCGAAAAGAAAGTGTTATCTGTGGTATTTGGTAGCTTATCATATGATTCCTGTGTAATCTTTTAGAACTGTGGGCCTTGGTAAGAAAAAAGAAAGAAAAATAGAAAAGGAAGAAAGAAAGAAAAAAAGAAAACGAGAGGAAAACAAAGAAAGAAAGAAAGAAAGAAACAAGAGGAAAAGTAAAAAAAGTGAGCTTCAGTTGCTGCTATTGTAGTCTATTGTGTTACTGGTGTGAATTCCTTTGTGTCTAAGCTCGCGCCTCTAGTATGGTCTAGCCTAGGACCAGCACAGTACCGTCGTTGAATGTTTATTCAACTTTGTATCTCTGAATTGATTATTGCTGACATTTTTACTATCATAATTTAAGCCTTCTCAGCTCCACATACATCTACATCGTGCGTTTGACACCACCTGGCAATCGCTTTATCCAATCTTTGAGAGTTTGACTACAACGGTTGCCGATCACCACCTGCTGGTTGGTAAGAACGGGTAAGAATTTGTGATTCGCTTGACGGACTTGTGACTTTCCACCACATCACATCCTATTAGTAGTCAGTAGGACCATATTCTTGTGTGTTTCTATTTCTACTAACCATGACAGAATCACAAGCTAACGAGCTGGACTGGGAGAACATGATGAACAAGGAGCTACATGATAAATTTCAACAAATGATGGGTAACCAGGTGCAAGACGTGCTAAACAGATTTGGAGAGGCCATGGAGAAGCTAGATGGCTTTGAGAAGACATTCGACACCAAGCTGGATGCCAAGTTTAATGAAGTGCTCGCGCGTTTACCACCACCACCAGCTGCACGTGTCGCATCTCGGCAGCAGCAGCAGCAACAACAACAACAACAACAACAACAACAAAAATAACAACAACGCCTTCCAAATCAAATGGGACGCGCACAGCGTGTGCCTCTGGACCAAGTCCAACATTCTGGTGCCGTTGCTACTGCTGCTGCTTCTGCGGATCCTGCTACTACTGTTGATCAGTACGATGACTACGAGGGCGAGTACGAGGATGAGATTGCTCCACATCAGAACTACGTACAACATCCCGGTCGTCCACACACCTATAATCAAAACGGTAGGGCTGCACCACCCCCTCAGATACAAGATAATGATCATGTCCCTAAACTGAAATTGAATATTCTACCATTTGAGGGTAGATACATTCCTGTTGTATATCTTACTTGGGAGTTAGAAACTGAACAACGTTTCACATGCTTACAATATCCTGAGGATAGAAGGGTTGCTGCTGCTGTTTGTGAATTCACTAGTTTTGCTTCTGTTTGGTGGTCTGAACATTGTAGATTATATCATAATAATATCCCAACTACTTGGGCTGCATTGAAAACTGCTATGCGTACTCGTTGGGTTCCACCATATTATCAACGTGAATTACTTCAAAAATTACAACGCTTAAGACAGGGAAAAAAATCTGTAGAGGAATATTATCAGGAATTACAAACTGGGTTATGCAGTATTGTTGATGATAATGAAGCTATGCTTGCACGGTTTATGGGTGGGCTAAACAGAGAAATTCAAACTATCTTAGAGTATAAGAAGTATAACAACATCACTTGTTTATTCCATCTTGCTTGAAAAGGTGAACGTGAAGTGCAGGATCGACAGGACATGGCGCGGACTAACTTTTCTACAGGTCGATCTTCATCATGGACACCACGTGCATCTTCTACTTCCACACGTCCTACTGCACCATCGACTACTTCAGACACCAACTCAAACCGTGATACAAGAAAACAGGCACCACCACCACCATATGCCAAGAGCACACCTTCGGGTCCCGCACGGAGCTCTTCTTCATCCATGGCATCAACCGGGCAAACACATGATATTATATGTCGTCGTTGCAAGGGTGGAGGTCACTATGCGAGCTAATGCCCATCCAAGCGTGTGATGATGGTTGCTGAGGATGGTGTATGAGTCCGCTAGTGACTATGATGAGGAGACTTTGGCTCTTATTGCAAGTGAAGATCAGGGTGGCGCTGATTCTGAACAAAAGACACAATACATGGCTGCTGAAGACGCTGAGAGGTATAAAAGTTTAGTTGCTCAACGTGTTTTGAGTGTGAAGGTAACACATGCTGAGCAAAATCAGAGGCACAATTTGTTCCATTCAAAGGGAGTTATTAAGGAACGGTGTGTCCGCATCATCATCGATGGTGGGAGTTGCAACAACTTAGCTAGTATGGACATGGTGGAGAAGTTGTCTCTTACTACCAGACCACATCCTCATCCTTACTACATACAATGGTTCAACAACAGTGGCAAGGTTAAAGTAACACGTACTGTTCGTGTATATTTTAGTATCGCTACATATGTGGATTATGTTGATTGTGATGTGGTACCCATGCAAGCATGCTCCCTTTTACTTGGTAGACCATGGCAATTTTATAAAAATTATGTACACCATGGCAGGAAAAATCAATAAACTCTTGTTCATAAGGATAAAAATATTACTTTGCTTCCTATGTCTCCAGAACATATTTTGAAAGATGATCTTACTAGAGCTAGTAAGGCAAAGCAGGAACAAAATAAGAGTGAAAATCAGATTGTGGCAAATTTAAGCAACAACACAAGCCTACTAACAAACCATCATCTAGTGTTGCCTCTGAAATAAAATTGAAAAGTGGTTGTTTACTTGCCGCCAAATCTGATATTACTGATATGGATTTTAGCAAATCTGTTTGCTATGCTTTTGTGTGCAAAGAGGCATTATTTTCATTTGAGGACGTGGCTCCCTTTTTGCCTTCTGCTGTCACTAACATTTTGCAGGAGTTCGCTGATGTCTTTCCACAAGAGGTGCCACCGGGATTACCACCTATTCGCGGGATTGAGCATCAGATTGACTTAATTCCTGGTGCCTCGCTGCCCAATCGTGCGTCATATCGTACCAATCCTGATGAGACGAAGGAGATTATGCGTCAAGTTCAGGAGCTACTCGACAAAGGTTATATACGCGAATTCCTTAGTCCTTGTGCTGTTCCTGTTATACTAGTACCAAAAAAGGATGGTACATCTTGTATGTGCGTTGATTGTAGAGCCATTAATAAGATTACTATTCGATATCCTATTCCTAGGCTCGATGATATGCTTGATGAATTAAGTGGCTCTACCATATTTTCCAAAGTTGATTTGCGTAGTGGATACCATCAAATTTGTATGAAATTGGGAGATGAATGGAAAACATCATTTAAAACTAAGTTTGGCTTATATGAGTGGTTAGTCATGCCTTTTGTGTTAACTAATGCACCAAGCACATTCATGAGATTAATGAACGAAGTTTTACGTTCTTTCATTGGACGATTTGTGGTAGTCTATTTTGATGATATACTGATTTATAGTAGAACTTTGGAGGAACATTTGGAACATTTACGTGCTGTTTTTATTGCTCTATGTGATGTACGTTTGTTTGGTAACCTTGGGAAGTGCACCTTTTGCACCGACCGAGTATCTTTTCTTGGCTATGTTATTACTCCACAGGGAATTGAAGTTGATAAAGCCAAGGTTGAAGCAATTGAGAGTTGGCCGCAGCCTAAAATGGTCAAACAAGTGAGGAGTTTTCTTGGTCTTGCTGGTTTATACAGGCGTTTTATGAGAGATTTCAGCACCATTGCTGCACCTCTCAATGAGCTTACAAAGAAGGATGTGCCTTTTGTTTGGGGTAACACATAGGAAGAAGCCTTCACGGTATTGAAAGATAAGTTGACACATGCTCCTTTACTCCAACTTCCTGATTTTAATAAGACATTTGAACTTGAATGTGATGCTAGTGGAATTGGAGTAGGAGGTGTGTTATTACAAGATGGTAAACCTGTGGCATACTCTTCTGAAAAATTGAGTGGGCCTAGTATGAATTATTCTACTTATGATAAGGAATTATATGCTCTTGTTCGGACTTTGGAAACATGACAACATTATTTATGGCCCAAAGAATTTGTTATACATTCTGATCATGAATTTTTGAAACACATTAAAAGTCAAGCAAAACTGAACTGTAGACATGCCAAATGGGTTGAAATTCATTGAGACTTTCCCTTATGTTATTAAACACAAGAAGGTAAAGAAAATGTTATTGCTGATGCATTGTCTCGACGTTATACTATGCTTTCACAACTTGACTTTAAAATATTTGGTTTGGAGACCATCAAAGATCAATATTTGCATGATGCTGAATTTAAAGATGTAATGCAGAATTGTAAGGAAGGAAGAACATGGAACAAGTTTGTCTGTAATGATGGATTTGTGTTTCGTGCTAACAAGCTATGCATTCCAGCTAGCTCCATTCGTCTTTTGTTGTTGCAGGAGGCACATAAAGGAGGATTAATGGGACACTTTGGCATGAAGAAAATGGAGGACATACTTGCTACACATTTCTTTTGGCCAAAAATGAGACGAGATGTTGAGCGTTTTGTTGCTCGCTGTACTACATGTCAAAAAGCTAAGTCACGACTCAATCCTCATGGTTTATTGCCTGTACCTAGTGTTCCATGGGAGGACATCTCCATGGACTTTGTTTTAGGATTACCTCGAACAAAGAAGGTGAGGGATAGCATATTTGTTGTCGTGGATAGATTTTCGAAAATGGCACACTTTATACCATGTCATAAAAGCGAGGATGCTACTAATGTTACTGATTTGTTCTTTCGTGAAATTATTCGTTTGCATAGTGTGCCAAATACAATTGTCTCTGATCGTGACACTAAATTTCTTAGCCACTTTTAGAGATGTTTATGGGCTAAGTTGGGGACTAAACTGCTTTTAAGTACTACATGTCACCCCCAAACTGATAATCAAATTTAAGTAGTCAATAGAACATTGTCTACTATGCTTAGGGCTGTTCTGAAGAATAACCTGAAAATGTGGGAAGAATGCTTGCCTCATATTGAATTTTCTTATAATCGTTCGCTGCATTCTACTACTAAGATGTGCCCTTTTGAAATTGTGTATGGTTTCCTACCTTGTGCGCCTATTGATTTGCTGCCTCTTCCATCTTTGGAGAAGGTTAATTTTGATGCTAAACAACGTGCTGAATTGATCTTAAAAGTGCATGAGTTAACTAAGGAAAATATTGAGCGCATGAATGCTAAATACAAACTTACTGGCGATAAGGGTAGAAAACATATTGTGTTTGAACCAGGATATATTGTTTGGTTACATTTATGAAAAGATAGGTTTCCAGATTTGCACAAATCAAAGCTAATGCCATGTGCTGATGATCCTTTTAAGGTGTTAAAGAAAATAAATGATAATGCATATAAACTTGAGCTGCCTGCAGACTTTGGGGTTAGTCCCACTTTTAACATTGCAGATTTGAAGCCTTATTTGGGTGAGGAAGATGTGCTTCCGTCGAGGAAGACTTCAATTCAAGAAGGGGAGGATGATGAGGACATCACTACCACAGTTACACCCATAGCCTCCGCTACCACACGTATTAGACCAATTAATAGAGCTCACGCACGCTAGTTAAATTATCAGGTACTTTTGTTTCTTTGTAATGTTTTTAATATTTATAAGAATATGATGCTGCCTAAATTGGATATATTTGTGTGTCGATACCCTCAGTACCGGGTACCGCCGCGCACAGGAGAAAAACCGCCTAAGGACCTCGCCCCCTCCGCAGGGGTGAGCTCCGAAGGCGCCACGTGTCCAGCAGGGCCGGGCCTCCCCTCTCCTCAGAGGCGAACCCCGGGCCTGCCACATGGCTAGCAGTGCCGGACCTCACCCCCTCCGCAGGGGTGAGCTCCGAAGGTGCCATGTGTCCAGCAGGGCCGGGCCTCCCCTCTCCTCAGAGGCGAGCCCCGGGCCTGCCACGCAGCCAGCAGAGCCAGACCTCGCCCCCTCCGTAGGGGTGAGCTCCGAAGGCGCCACGTGTCTAGCAGGGCCGGGCCTCCCCTCTCCTCAGAGGCGAGCCCTGGGCCTGCCACGCGGCCAGTAGAGCCGGACCTCGCCCTCTCCGTAGGGGTGAGCTCCCAAGGCGCCCTGTGTCCAGAAGGGCCGGGCCTCCCCTCTCCTCAGAGGTGAGCCCCGGGCCTGCCACGCGGCCAGCAGAGGTGGGCCTCGCCCCCTCCGCAGGGGCGAGCTCCGAAGGCGCCATGTGTCCAGCGGGGCCGGGCCTCCCCTCTCCTCAGAGGCGAGCCACGGGCCTGCCACGTGGCCAGCAGTGCTGGACCTCACCCCCTCCGCAGGGGCGAGCTCCGAAGGCGCCATGTGTCCAGCGGGGCCGGGCCTCCCCTCTCCTCAGAGGCGAGCCCCGGGCCTGCCACATGGCCAGCAGTGTCGGACCTCACCCCCTCCGCAGGGGTGAGCTTCGAAGGCGCCACGTGCCGAGCTGCCCATCCCGGTTCGATAGGCAGCAGGAGTAAAGGCACGCCATGCCTTGTCTGATCAAGACATTCAAGACCCGCGCCTTCCCAATACGCGAAGACGCGGCGCACGCCCCTGTCAGGTGGCACTGTGACCAGTCGCGTCACAGTTAAGACAAGCACACCATGTCAGAAGCTGTTGACCAATAGATGCGGCGACAAGACATTCCCTGCCGTCCCTGCCATCATCAACACTTACGCCTAGCTTGCGGCACGGGCTGGACGGAAGAACAACGACTAAGAAGCCATTGTCAGAGACAACTACCAACATTCACTGCAAGATATGATAGATGGCAGGAAATCTCCCCGGGGCCACCTGTTGGGCCCCGGGGCCCACCTTGTAAGCCGCCCGAGCCTTGAAGTATAAAAGACTTGGGTTGGCAATGTTGCAAGGGGTTCGAAAGCGGGCAACCCAGTTCATCCAGATCTCCAAGCTTAGAACTCCGGTTCTAAGCTCCGAGCAATACAGCTCCCGTGGACGTAGGGTGTTACGCTCCGGCGGCCTGAACCACGTAAAAATCCTTGTGTCAATCCTCTCACAACCAACGTGACCTCCCGAGAGAACTATCCCCCTAAGAAAAAGAACCTCCCCGGGTTGCTCCTGAAGCAAGCCTGGGGGAAGTGTCGACGGCACACTTCGACATTTGGCGCGCCAGGTAGGGGGCTTTTTTCTCTCGAGACAGGTCTGCTCCAACAAAGATGACCAAGCTTCCTTCAGCGGCTGGCTCTTCGCGCCCTCATTCCCGGCGAACGATGACCAGTGAGGGTTATGTCTCGACACACTCAGGGAGGAGTGTGTCGGGACAGGTTGGGAGCCCGTGTCAGACTCCAACGATGCGGACTCCTACAGTCTCAAGATCTGCTGCGGCGCAGAGTGCTACTCAAGCAAGTGCACTAGCTGCCGCACGAGCGCTCCTGCACAATCCGCCTGCTGTGGATGCTTCCCAGGGGGTCATCCAGCAGTGGATCCGCGACGTCGACCACCTCGTCGCTGCTGCCTTCAACCCTCCGCTGCGATGGGGACGTCGTCCCGGTCAACCAGATGTGTCGCTGTCTTGCACACCAATGGTTGACATGCAGACAGCAGACTCCCGTTCTACCAGGCTCTCAACGGAGGACCTGAGGACAGAGCTGGAGCGACGTCGCTTGGGGGAAGATGGTCACGTGACCATCGAGCGACAGCGGGAAAGGTGTCGCAACCACGAGGCTGACTACAGCATGTCGACTGCCTCGACTCAGCCTGGGCCTCAGACGTTCGCCATGCGACCCCTGCCCCAGGCGTACGCCATGCAGCATATGCAGCAGCCATATGCCTTGCAGTTGGCGCCCCCGGTATATGGTGCACTATTGCCCATGCCAGGGTACACCGTGCCAGCAGCAGACCAAGGGTTTGCGGCGCCAGGATCTGCAGCAGCTGGGACAGGGTGTGCGGCCCTAGCGCCACACCTCCGCTTTGCAGTGTGGCCACGCAAGTTCCGGCCACACCTGCCGGAGAAGTATGACGGAAGCGTCAACCCTGCAGAGTTCCTGCAGATCTACTCTACTGCCATCCTCGCGGCAGGAGGGGATGAGGCCATCATGGCCAACTACTTCCCCATCGCCTTGACCGGCCCGGCACGGTCATGGCTTATGAACCTGCCCCAGGGTTCCATAACTTCCTAGGGGGAGCTATGCCGACAGTTCACGGTGAACTTCGGCAGCTCCTACACGCGTCCCGGCACGGAGCTGGACCTCCATGCCGTGCGACAGCAACCGGGGGAATCACTGCACTCCTTCATCCAGCAATTCTCCCAGGTACGGAACACCATCCCCCACATCCAGAATGCATCAGTTGTGGTTGCATTTGGACAGGGTGTTAGGGACAAGAAGATGCTTGAGATGTTGGCCACCAGGGAGGTGCGAGACGTCTCGGAGCTTTTCAGTCTGGCGGACAAGTGCGCCAGAGCAGCAGAAGGGTGTAGCTGGCACTCACAGCCAGCCTCCGAAGCAGGAGGGCAGCCCGGAGCTGGCGGAGTTCGAGCTGGACTTCCTACCACGTCATGCAGTCAAGAGCCAAGCACTGGCTGACTTTGTGGCCAAGTGGACGCCATCACCAAGCAACCCAGGGGGCCCTGAAGGTGGAGAACCGGAGCCCCAGGCACCGGTCTTCACCGAGCCTCACTGGACGCTCTACTTTGATGGCTCCTCGTGGAAGCAGGGGCAGGAGCCGGCGTACTGCTCCTCACGCCGACGGGGGAGCAGTTCAAGTACATGGTGCGCATCAACTTCAAGGCAACCAACAACATGGCCGAGTATGAAGCTCTTATCTTCGGCCTGAAGACGGCGCTGTCTCTCAGCGTTTCGCTAGTTGTTGGTCAAGGGCGACTCCCAGCTAGTCATCAAGCAGGTCAAGGGTGAATGCTCCTGCAACGATCCACAATTAGCTGCCTATCTGCTCTACGTGCAGATGCTGGAGAAGGACTTTGAAGCCTTGGACTTGTGCCATGTACCATGCGCCGACAACACCGTCGTCGACGACCTGTCAACGAAGGCCTCCACCGGAGCCCTGGTGCCTGAAGGAGCCTTCGAAAGGACGTTGCTGCGACCCATAGCCCGGCCTGCCGAACCGGGCGAAGGGGGCGAGACCAGGACCTCGAAGCTGGTGGTCCCGGCGGCCCTGCAACTATGGTGCCCGCCAAGGATCGTATGCGCCACTGGGGACTCTGTGCTACCCAGCGCCCAAGATCCAGAAGCTCAAGTAAGCCCTGATGCATGGATCACGGAGGTTCAGGACTACTTGAAAGACAACTTCCTTCCTGATGAATATGCATCTGCTGAACGGATTGTGCGGATGGCTAAGAGATACACGCTGGTAGAAGGAGATCTCTACCGGCGTGGCGCCAACGGCATCCTATTGCGGTGCATAACCCAGGAGGAGTGCTGCAACCTGCTCACATAAATCCACGGAGGCGAGTGCGGGAACCACGCATCTTCCGGTATGCTGGTCGGTAAAGCCTTCCGGCATGGCTTCTATTGGCCGACAGCCCTCCTGGACGCCATCAAGCTGGTTAAGAGATGCAAGGCGTGCCAGTTCCATGCCAAGTAGATCCACACACCAGCGCAGACGCTGCAGATGATCCCACCCACATGGCCGTTCGCGGTATGGGGGTTGGGCATCCTGGGGCCCTTCCCCAGAGCTGTCGGGGGATACCGGTTCCTCAGCCGGACATCCCAGAGCCGGGCCATAGAGGAAACACCCTTCTTCATGGTATACGGGGTCGAAGTCATGCTTCCCCCGGAGGTCACCATGGGGTCCCCCCATGTCCGAGCTTACAACGAAGCGACGTAGGACCAGCTCCGGCGTGAGGACATCGACCTCATTGACGAGGCAAGATGGCAAGCAACGCTCCAAAACACACGGTACCGGCAGGCGCTCCGGTGCTACCACCAGAGGTCCGTGCATGCTCGGGAGCTCAAGGAAGGGCGACCTGGTGCCGCGGCGCATATTTTTTCGAGAAGGGGCCAACAAACTCTCCCCCAGCTGGGAAGGTCCCTTCCGAGTCACGAAAGTTTGCCGCCCCGGGTGCGTCCGTCTTGCTACGGAGGACGGGGACCCGCTCCCCAACCCTTGGAACATAGAATACCTCCGTAAGTTCTACCCTTAAAGCAGTGGTAGGACAGGTTTTTTCTTTTTTCTGTAACAGATCCCATAGAGCCCAGGAGCAGCGCTCGGAGAAACTAAGCCCCAGGGGGTGGTCCAGGACTACGTCCGGCTTAGCTTGGTCCTGTACCCTAAGCGCATAGGCCCTGCCCCCCTTCACAATGGGGTGTGTCGTTGCCTCCATGTACAGCCTGTTTTCCTCCTATGGACTTATATGAATGAAAAGAACCCTGTCCTACCACGCTTACTTATGTGTTCATTTAAATTACGCATTAATTTTTATGATCACCTTCCCATGCTCATGACAGTGTACGTTCATCGTATACTCAACTCTCCTTTCCCACTCTCATGCCTAGTCGGCATTTGCCATCATGCCGAAGGCGGTTGTGCTTGAGGTACCTGCCAAAGGCCCAGGGGCCTCTCGGACCTCCGCCTATTAGGGTACTGTGACGCCAGTTGGTCTCCTCCAGGAAAGACCTACGCCAGAGCAGGAGGTCCAGGGTGTGCAGCCAGCTTTGCCTGGTCCTGCACCCAAAGCGTGCGCACTCTGCCTCCCCAGCGCTACGGTCTAAGTACTAGAGGCCGGACAGTTACACCCTGACCAAGGAGGGAGCTGGACCTCCGGTACCGAGTGCACTGAATTACCCAAGCCCCGTATACTGGCCGAGGACTGTAAGCCAAATAAGACTAAGAGACAGGGAAGGGAGGACCTCTGAGCAGAATTACCGTTTCCCTACTCGTGTGCAGGATCTCCTGAGAGGCCTCCCGGACCTCCGCCGCCGGAGCTCCAACACCGGCGTGCTCAGGACGGTTAGGGGGCCCTGGCCTTGGCTCCCCCGCAGGAATGTGGTAGATGTGCCCAATGCATTGGCCACACCTACCAGGGGGTCACTACGGGTATTACACAAGGGAAGGCCGGAGCACCCGGATGTATTGAAGTCCCAAGACTTCTCAAGACCAGAGCTCCAGACTCCAACTCAAGACCCCTTGGGTCCTTATGAAAACAAGGGCCCAAGGGAGGTGTCTATGCTAAAAAAGCTTCGGGATCGGTGGAGACCTACCGGGGTCCTTGCGGAGCTAAGGGCCCGGGCAGGGCAAGCCAAGAAAAGGAAGTAAAAAGCACAGGCACATAAAACAACAAGTTTATTCATTGAAGAGCTTCATGAGCTGGTCTAGAGACAGAAGACAAAATGAAAAATACAAAAGCCCTCCAGCTACAAGGGCAAGCATCTATGAGTCCCTGGCCTCCCGCTGGAACTGAGACGCGACGAGGGCGGCGACGTCTCCGACTCCGGCCCTGGCGATCTCCTCCCGCTCGGCGATGGGGCCCCGCACCACCGGCTCCAGAGATATGGAGGAGTCCCAGCTCCGGAAGCACGTAAGCACATGCGAGGCGACCTCCTTTGCCAAGCCCCTCCCCTTGACCTCGAGCTCGTCGCCGATCACAACTTCCAGCCTCTCCAGCTTGGCGTCGATGGACTCAAGTGCCGGGAGCGCCTAGGCCATCTCTTGCGCCAGTGCCCCCGTCCTCACGGGGCTGAAGCCGAGAGGCACTAGAGCTGACTCCGCCTGGCCAATGAAGTCCCAGACTCCCTAGGCCTCGACGGTCCGCGAAGCTCGGAGCTGCTCCACCTCCCGATGAGCCGCCAGCAGGGCACAAAGTCCTTCCTCAGTGAACCTTCTCTCCTTGGAAGCCAGGTCGTTCTCCCGGAGCTGGAGGTCCCAGGTAAGGCTCTCCAATTCCAACACCCTGAAGTCGGCAGCAAGCTCCCGGTTCAGCAACGTCTGGTGGTCCTTGGCGACCTGCTCCTCCCTTTCAGCCAAGGCTGCCTCCCGGAGTTCCAGCTCCCCGGCCCTGGCCCTCAGGTCGCCTTCTCCCGCCTGCAGCTGCTCGGCGACCTCCTTCTCCTTGTCCGCCACGGCGTGCTCCCGCTCCGCAACGGCACACTCGTGCTGCGCCAGCTGCAACCGGATCTCCTCGTTGGCGACGATGCGGGCCCGAACACCTTCATAGGCCTCACGGGCCTCCTACATGATCTTCCGGGTCTCGGTGTCCAGGTGGTCGACGGTGTTCTTCTGTGCAATGAGAAGTTTCTCCTCAGCGTTGAGTCTCGTCCTCTTAGAGTCGAGCTCCTCCTCGACCTCCCTGGTCCGCAGCTTCAAGAGCCGCCCCCAGCCACGGAGGCGGTCCCTCTCGTCCGCCAAGTCCTCCCGCTCGCCCTCGAGCGCAGCCTGAACCTGCCGGACACTGGACTGGGCAAGTTCCATGGCGTCTGACAGGGTTACTGGAGCAGCAGAGGTAGAAGCTGCGCCGCGAACCTCCTCCATGGCGTCGTCATCCGATGGAGGAGACGCCGGCGCCACAAAACCTGGGGGAGCAACGACGATGCGCCGATCAGGAGAAGACGGCGCTGAGGCAGGGCTAGTCCCGATGCGCTCCTGTTCACCGCCCACCTGGGGACCCGTGTCAGCTCCTCCTGCGTCAGCACCCGAAGGCTGGTCGCCGCCAGCCTGTTCTGCCAGGAACTGGATCCGCTCCAGGACTGGCGTGTACTCTGGCTCCAGCTCCGGGCACTCCTCCCAGAAGCGGCACCCGGTGGATGGGGCCTCGGTCGGCATCTGAAGACGATCATGCTCATCAGTCTTCACGATCACCCAGTCATCCCTCCAGTTCTCCCACTTCGAGGCACTGAAGGGCTGAAGGTACTTGGAGACCTTCGGATCCTTGTTGCGGTGCTGGAAGTAGCATGCTCCCAGCTGGTTCTTTGAGCCGCGCCCGGTCACCCGCAGCAAGAAGAAGTGACAAAAGAGCATCACTGAGGCGCGGACCCCCACGAACATATCACAGAGGTGCACGAAGACAGCAGCCAAAGCGAAAGAGTTTGGGGAAAGGTGGTGGAGCTGGAGACCACAAGTCTCCAGGAGAGTCACGAAGAAGGAAGAGATCAGGGGGACAAACCCGGCTAAAAAGGCGTAGGCGAGGAAGAGGACAGTCTCTCCTCTCCCCAGACGCAGGGGAAGAGATCCCCGCCAAAGGCAAAGCTTCTGCTCCTCGGAGTGCCATCAAGGAGCCTGCGCACCGGCCCAAGGTCCCTTGTCCGGGCAATGCGCGGCGAGGGCAGGTTGGAAGCCATCGGAGGCGAAGGACCAGGAACTTGGAAAGCAAAGGAGGCTTGGGCGCATGAAAGAACAAGGAAGGCTCAGGCGTAGGGAGATGTGCGAACGGAAGCCTACGATGCAGAAGGGGTTCCCTTTAAACCTCCCAGAGGCAATTCGAAATGCCTCGCATGCGCCGCTTGGGGCGGATGCCCGAGGTCCAAGTCCCAGCGACAATGACAAGAGGGCCCAAGCCGTCCTGCGGAAGCAGTGGACCAAGAAGTCAGTCCCTCAAGCGGACAACCCGGAGGTTCCTGACAAGGTGCTGCGACATGCAGTAGTAGCAGCGTTGGGAACCACCGTGGTTAAAGCAACTATCAAGCAGGGGTCACGTCCCCACGACCCTCCTCTCAGAATTAAACACGTGGCCACGCGCCAGGGGGGTGCTGTCCCGGTAACTGCCCCGCTCGCTGGCGCTTCCCGTTAATGGGGAGTATGCATGGGCCCGCGCGGTTGGGTCGTGCTGCTCTTGCAACGGCCTAAAGGAGTTTCCAAGAAAGTGCGTGGGGTAGAAAAGGAGAAGGCCCCACCCGCGGGATCGTTATCTCACCTGAGGTGGGCCCGGGGGGCACTGTCGGTACCCTTAGTACCGGGTACCCCCGCGCACAGGAGAAAAACCGCCTAAGGACCTCGCCCCCTCCGCAGGGTGAGCTCCGAAGGTGCCACGTGTCCAGCAGGGCCGGGCCTGCCTTCTCCTCAGAGGCGAGCCCCGGGCCTGCCACGTGGCCAGCAGTGCCGGACCTCACCCCCTCTGCAGGGGTGAGCTCCGAAGGCGCCACGTGTCCAGCAGGGGCCTCCCCTCTCCTTAGAGGCGAGCCCTGGGCCTGCCACGCGGCCAACAGAGCCAAACCTCGCCCCCTCTGTAGGGGTGAGCTCCGAAGGTGCCACGTGTCCAGCAAGGCCGGGCCTCCCCTCTCCTCAGAGGCGAGCCCCGGGCCTGCCACGCGGCCAGCAGAGCCGGACCTCGCCTCCTCCGCAGGGGTGAGCTCCGAAGGCACCATGTGTCCAGCAGGGCTGGGCCTCCCCTCTCCTCAGAGGCGAGCCCCGGGCCTGCCACACGGCCAGCAGAGCTGGATCTCGCCCCTCCGCAGGGGCGAGCTCTGAAGGCGCCACATGTCCAGCAGGGCCGGGCGTCCCCTCTCCTCAGAGGCGAGCCCTAGGCCTGCCACGTGGCCAGAAGTGTCGGACCTCACCCCCTCCGCATGGACGAGCTCCGAAGGCGCCACATGTCCAGCGGGGCCAAGCCTCCCCTCTCTTCAGAGGCGAGCCCCAGGCCTGCCACGTGGCCAGCAGTGCCGGAGCTCACCCCTCCGCAGGGGTGAACTCCGAAGGCGCCACGTGCCAAGCTGCCCACCCCGGCTCGGTAGGCAGCAGGAGTAAAGACACGCCATGCCTTGTCCTATCAAGACATTGAAGACCCGTGCCTTCCCAAGACGCGGAGACGTGGCGCACGCCCCTGTCAGGTGGCACTGTGACCAGTCACGTCACAGTTAAGACAAGCACACCATGACAGAAGCTGTTGACTAATAGATACGGCGACAAGACATTCCCTGCCATCCCTGCCATCATCAACCACTACGCCTAGCTTGCGGCACGGGCAGGACGGCAGAATGACGACTAAGAAGCCATTGCCAGAGACAACTACCAGCATTCACTGTAAGATATGATAGATGGCAGGAAATCTCCCTGGGGCCACCTGTCGGGCCCTGGGGCCCACCTTGTAAGCCGCCCGACCCTTGAAGTATAAAAGACTCAGGTTGACAATGTTGCAAGGGGTTCGAAAGTGGGCAACTCAGTTCATCCAGATCTCTCCAAGCTTAGAACTCTGGTTCTAAGCTCCGAGCAATACAGCTCCCGTGGACGTAGGGTGTTACGCTCCGGCAGCCCGAACCACGTTAAAATCCTTGTGTCAATCCTCTCACTACCAACGTGACCTCCAGAGAGAACTAGCCCCCTCCGAAAAAGAACCTTCGCGGGTTGCTTCTGAAGCAGGCCCAGGGAAAGTGTCGAGGGCACACTTCGACATTGTGTTTCTTACAAACGAAGGGCCTAGCATGGACAAGACGAATGAACATGGGAGCATCATCAAGCTGGGAGATGAAGGCGCGTGAGAAGGGAACCAGAATGGAGTTTCTAGTGGAGTTATCAGCACTTTGAAGCCACCTTGATGACATACAAGGACATGGACGAAATATACAAGCTGGTGGACCAGAATAAAGTCAAGTGGATGAATAGGGTACTGTGCACCAAATCTTGAGCCTGGGGCCATGTAATAAAGAGAGATTTAGACAAATAAGGAAAGGAATAAGGGAAATCTCGTCCAACTTTGCTGCTAGATGAAATTTCCCTCTTTCTTCCCCCATTTAAAGGTAGATGTGCTAATGAGGAAAGCAATAGAGGAAATCATATCCTGCCTTGCTGCTGGATGGATTTCCCTCTTTCTTTCTCTATTAAAAGATAGTCTATCTCAGAAAAAGGAAGGGAATAAGGGAGATCACATCCTACCTTTGTTGCTGGACAAATTTCCTTCTTTCCTCCCCTATTTAAGTAGGCCAAAGGCTCCTTGAGAGGGCGGGTATTGTTTAGAATAAAGTTTGCCACAGCTGCAACTCGCGTACCTCGTTTGTGTCCAACGACCAGACCAGGACGTTTCAGAACCCCACTTTCATCAATAAAGTTTCTTGCATTCGCAATATCCAGATTGCAATCCCAGTTTCTTGCTTATTCTTCGTTTGCCTGCAGAAAATAGACCCTCGTGGTCAGGTTGATCATGCTCCGGCGTGGTCAATAACCTCTTGGAGTTGGTTTAGCGATTGCTAAGGCGCGACGTCTTCACACGTTCGTAGTTGGATCGTCAAAGTCTACTCCACCAAAAATGATAGTTATCATCTCATCAAAAGACGGGGCACCTTCGTCTCTATCAAGGACCGATCCGTGTGCGGCCCCGCTGAACAAGTTTGAATGTACCGAAGGCATATCGGATATATGGGCTCTGATAAACTGATGTAACCTATACCTCCGGGCGTAGAGGCATAATGCACCGATTTATAGGTGTAGATTGACGGCAGCAAGGTAAAAATCCACTAACGGGCATAGAGAGATGCTCCGTGTAGAGAACCTCCTGTCCGTTTGGGTGCGACCAGTTCGACGTTTGGGCTTTTTGGTGAAAGATTGTCCTGTATGACATGGGGTGAGCGTGCTGTGTGCAGCTCCGCGTGTGGGCGTACGTGACGTGCTATTCGTGTATCCCTGCAGGTGTATATCGAGTCGATTCGCTGTCCCTCGCAGTTATGAGTACCGGTTCACTACATTGTGATGTAGGTTAATATATGAAATGTTGTAATTCAATACTGCTGATATGAATAAGTTGTATTGTTACATGTGTGCCACTAAATACTGCTTACTAAATTTCAGATTCATAAACTGTTAACTTGTGGCTAAAAGATGAACTAAGAATGAACTTGTAGGCGTGTCCTTTGCTGCAATTTACCATCCTGTATTGGTTATGACCTGCATGTAGAGTTTCATGTATAGGGAGTCGGTTAAGACTTGCTGAGCCATCGTGCTCACGGTTTCTGCTATGAGTGTTTGCTGGTGAGGACTACCCCACGGACTCGGGGTACGAGTCCACCGGCAAGAGCTACCCTCCATTGGGGACCACGGCTGAATGGGAGCCATACACGCCATTCTAAGCTGATGAGTGGAGCTAGTGTGGGTTGTCCGTAGGGACGGCCACCGACTTTTGCTAGTTAGATGGGCGTGAGTTGTACAAATTATCTTCCGCTGTAGAACTCTGTAATTAGTTGTAGATTTGAAGGTCTGTACTACTTTTTGTACATATTCAGTTTATTTTCAATGTAATACAATGGTTGCCTTATGATGTGTGCTGTCGAGTGTCGCATCGAGTGGCACCACACTCTGAGATCCTGGGCATACGGATTTCGGTCCGTCACACTTGTAACCGGAAGCACGGGTATCATGATAGTTTTACACTCTGCAGAGGTGGCACCACTTTACCCACAAGTTTGTGATTTCGTCACCCATCGGCGACTAGAAAGAACCTCCATTATACCAGTACACAACCATCAGTGTATGGCCAAGAGATCACAAAATAGCCTTTACAAGGGGCTACTAGAATGTACGGACCCACTAAGGTTTCACCGGCAGGCTCAATCTCCATTTTCCCACCCACGGGCCCCCTCTTGTGCCATGCAGTTCACAGGGCAGTCCTTCTCGACTCCCATTCCCCGCACCATCCAATGGTCCATAACAAGCTAGCAACACACTTAATTAGTCAGCTAAGCCACACCCATATTTGGCCTTGTGGTGGCACTATTTTCCTGGCATGTGCTCGCATGAACCGGTCCTTAAATCTATAGCAACATCCACGAACTAAGCTCGCCTAGATCTCCCTGATTCCATGCTCATTACATCATCAAGTTCTCATTATCTTTAATCTCATGAGTGCAGTAGCTAAACCAGTTTTATTTCAGCTTCCCGTATCCCGTAAGTTAAGCGAAGCAAAAAGGAAAAATGACCATACCCGACTCATCAACTTTCCCGGTGACAACGATGGTTAACAAAACTAGTAAACTCCTATAAAAGGGTGTCCCATCAAGTTGACTCAAGCATACGAGTTTTCGCAAGCAAAACAGTTTTGAAAACATAGGATCAATATGGTCAAGGGGCGCTTGCCTTGCTCCCGTGGTTCGTGTTGCTCAAGCGCCTCGAACTCTTGGTGCTGTAGTTCCACGGCCTCTTGAGCGTGTCCTTCTACTCACGACCACACACATACAAAATTTACAGCAATCAATTATCATGCACAAATTTTACTCAAGATGAAATGGGGTAGATGAATGCAAATCCTATAGTGCAGTTTTATAGAACCAGTTTGTACGTGTTCTTGCATGTTTTAATGGGCTTTCATTGGGTTTTATGATGAACAAGGGTGTAGAGATCAAGTGTGTACGTGGTGATGATCTTGTCACAAGATGTAGATCAATTCCACCGTCAAAAATTGATCAAAACATGATCTGTCCACACGCAAAAGTTTCTGCTCGAAGGGGGCGAAGAAAACGGATGCGTAGAAACAGCGGCGACGTCGTAAGATGGGTAATGAAGACCTACCTCACTTCCTCCTTGTGGCAGGGCCTTCCTCATAACAACGGCAGCAGCCGGGGATTTTTCTGCAGAGAATTATGGCAGGGCAGATCGTCGGGCTTCTTCTCCGGCAATGGCGAGGAGTGACGGGGCTTGACGGCGGGGCTCGATGGTGACCAAACTCCGGCAAGGGGGGGGGGCAACTCGGCGAGTTGGGGGGGCAGGGGCAACTCGGTGAGTTGGAGGGGCAAAGGGGGTGGCGGCCAAAGGAATAGGGGGCTGGGGGGTTGTATTTATAAGGGGGGAAAAGGAGAGTCCTAGTCAAGATGGGACTCAACCAAAGAGTCCTAGGGGTGGGGGGGTAGGGTTTCCCCCTCCTCAAGGCTGTGGCCAATTTGGGGGGAAATTCCCCCTTTGGGGAATTTAGGGAAATTTGGGGATGGCTCAATTTAGCTATCTTATTTCTATTTCTCTCCATTTCTATGTTTCTTTCTCCATTTCTATGGTTCTTTTCTCCATTTCTATGGTTCTTTCTCCGTTTCTATGTTTCTTTCTCTATTTCTATGTTTCCTTCTCTATTTCTACTTCTTTTTAAATGCTCCTCTACATGAAAAATGTATGCAATGCATGGTAGTGAAATTGAGGGTGTTACATTCAGCCTTGCGACCATACTCCCCCCCGGAACCCAAAGACTTTGATTTCTCATAAGGTGTTGGCGGTGTCCTATAAGCAACATCCGCCAATCCCTGGTTGGCATCGTTTATGGTTGAGACTAGGACGGTATCTGATCGTCTTAGAGCCCCCAACTTTTGTTCTTGATTAGTGAAAACATCCTTGGCAAATGCTTTCACAGTTGTTCGTCTTTCATAGATCCAAGAATTTCACCTCTGACTATGAAATACGAATGCCCCCAACTGTCCCTATTAATCATTACTCCGATCCCAAAGGCCAACGCAATAGGACCGAAATCCTATGATGTTATCCCATGCTAATGTATCCAGAGCAATAGCTTACTTTGAGCACTCTAATTTCTTCAAAGAAATGGTGCCAGAGGCATGACCTGACCAATTAAGGCCAGGAGCGCATCACCGGCAGATGGGTCAAATCAGTCGGTGCTCGCCAAAAGGCGGACCGGTCGACCCAGGCCAAGGTCCAACTACAAACTTTTTAACAGCAACAACTTAAATATACGCTGTTGGAGCTGAAATTATTGTGGCTGCTGGCACCAGACTTGCCCTCCAATAGATCCTTGTTAAGGGATTTAGATTGTACTTATTTCAATTACCAGACACTAAAGTGTCCGGTATTTTTATTTATTGTCACTATCTCCCCGTGTCAGAATTAAGTAATTTGCGCGCCTGCTGCCTTCCTTGGATGTGGTAGCCGTTTCTCAGGCTCCCTATCCGGAATCGAACCCTAATTCTCCGTCACCCGTCACCACCATAGGAGGCCCCTATCCTACCATCAAAAGTTGATAGGGTAGAAATTTGAATGATGTGTCACCGGCACTAAGGCCGTGCGATCCGTCAAGTTATCATGAATCATCAGATCAACGGGCAGAGCCCGCGTCAACCTTTTATCTAATAAATGTGCCCCTCCCAGAAGTCGGGGTCTGTTGCACGTATTAGCTCTAGAATTACTACATTTATCCAAATAGCACATACCATCAAACAAAGTATAACTGATTTAATGAGCCATTCGCAGTTTCACAGTTTGAATTATTTCATACTTGCGCATGCATGGCATAATCTTTGAGACAAGCATATGACTACTAGCAGGATCGACCAGGTAGCACGTCCTCACAGACAAGTTGGCTGCAGCTACCAGCAGTGATAGACCACAGGGTCTAACAACAGTGGTAGCCAGGTCAACTGTCATGTTTCTAAAGGGACTTTTCTCAGGACGAGGCACCTTTGGGCCATGAGCCTTTACAGTTAGCGTCATCCGGGACCAAGAGCAAAAGCAAGGTTTCCTTAAGATGACGGCTTAGATGGCCGGCACCACAAGGCAACACCGCAAGCGCTATATAACCAACACAATACGCCAAATGGATGCACGTGACAAAGGCAACTTCTATGACAGTCCACTTCCCATAGGATGGGTAGCAAAATGCAAGCACTCACAAACGGCACAGGTATGAGAAACCTTTACAACTGAAGCACACTGAACCGGGACTCAGCCGAACAACCACACGGGGAGCCTCCTGGCAGCAACATGTCCATCACAACTCATGCGCCATCGTAGCCACAACGGTTAAGCCGCCACAACATCCCACCATGCTAAGCACGACAGATCTGCTGTGAAGACGGAAACCAAAGGTCCACTGAGCGCGAGAACATCGAAACCCAAAAGTTTCACACCCATTCGCCATCAGCTTGAAATGACCAGCAGCCTCTCAGCCACCAGAACACGTCTCACCAAAGACATGGTGGGTGCACCGTGTTTCCCGTATTAAACAGTTTCGGACCCATTCGACAACAGCTTGAATTGACCGGCAGCCTCTCAGCCGCCAGGACACATCTCACCAAAGACACGGTGGGTGCACCGTGTTTCCTGTATCCGACAGTTTCGCACCCATCAGCCAACAGCTTGAAATGACCAGCAGCCTCTCAGCCGCCGGAACACGTCTCACAGAGGACAAGGTGGGTGCACCGTGTTTCACGTATCCGACAGTTTCGCACCGATTCGCCAACAGCTTGAAATGACCAGCAGCCTCTCAGCCACCGGAACACGTCTCTACGAAGACGAGGTGGGTGCACCGTGTGTCCCATATCCGACAGTTTCACACCCATTCGCTAACAGCTTGAAATGACTAGCAGCGTCTAAGCCACCTGAACACGCCTCACCGAAGACAAGGTGGGTGCACCGTGTTTCCCATATCCGACAGTTTCACACCCATTCGCCAACAGCTTCAAATGGACCAGCAGCCTCTCAGCCGCCAGAACACATCTCACCGAAGACACGGTGGGTGCACCGTGTTTCCCGTATAGTTTTGCACCCATTCGCCAACAGCTTGAAATGACCGGCAGCCTCTAAGAAACCGGAACACATCTCACCTAAGACACGGTGGGTGCACCGTGTTTCCCGCATCTGACAGTTTCTCACCCATTCGCCAACAGATTGAAATGACCAGCAGCCTCTGAGCCGCAGGAACACATCTCACCGAACAAACGGCGGGTGCACCGTGTTTTCCATATCCGACAGTTTCGCACCTATGCGCCAACAGCTTGAAATGACCAGCAGCCTCTCAGCCACCGGAACACGTCTCACCGAAGACACGGTGGGCGCACCATGTTTCCCGTGTCCGACAGTTTCGCACCCATTTGCCAACAGCTTGAAATGACCAGCAGCCTGTCAGCCGCTGGAACACGTCTCACCGAAGACACAGTGGGTGCCCCGAGATTCCCGTATCCGACAGTTTTGCATCCATTCAACAGATTGACGTGACCAGCAACCTCAGCCACTGCAACATATCTCACGGAAGACACGGTGGGTGCACCGTGATACCCGTACCCGTCCATACCTTCGCATGATAAACCAGAACCCGTTCGGCCACCAGCCCACCATTGCGATGGCTGACAGTGCAACCAGATCTTCAAGCATTGGGTACATGCAGTTCACTAAAAAGTATGGCCACAACACCCTAATCCCACAAGAACCTGGTTTGAGCACTGCCCAACCCGACAGAAAAACTGACTGTTAACCATTCAACCACCAATCTGTCCCATACCCAGGGGACGCCACAGCCACATTATCTAGCACCAGGATGATATATCCACCCAAAAAGGATGGCACGATCCCGAAGCCAAAATCTGTGTTGCACCATCGCATCTGTGTTCATCTCAGTGAAGGTCCCCAAGGCCGGTAGGATGTTGGCAGCCATGGATCACCCCAACACTGAGATCTGGTGGATGTAGTACACCGTGAGGGGAGGTAATCAAGGTTCCTTTAAATATCCGACATCATCCTACTTTGCCCCGAGCTGACAGACCACCTCACCCTAATATACCTTAGGAGTGCCCCCCTCCCAGGAGTAGGGATGATTTTGGAACTGCTGAGCCCACTGTTTGGGAGAAGCCTAAAAAGTGGTATTTTTCTGGTTTTGCCGTGCCAAGCCTCCAAAACGGGTGGGTTATCTAGTTTCAACTTGGGTTCCCCAGACTTCCCATATTCTTTCCCGGAGGCCTCCTGCTGTGTTAAAGTATATCAAATAGCAATGTTCGAACGTGTATTCCACCAAGGTCCAGACCGGCATCCCTGGACCCGAGTTCGTGAGATCCCGCCTTTCCGATTTCGACCCAGATGGCCATCTGCATTGCAAAACCATCAAAATGCACCGTCCGAACGTGTATTCCTCCTAGGTCCCGTCGGGCTGCCCTGGACCCGAGTTGGTGAGTTTTACTGACTTTCCCCCATTTCGACCCAGATGGCCATCCGCGCATGCAAAACCATCAAGTTTCACCATATGAACGTGTGTTCTGTTGAGGTGCCGTCTGGCCTCCCGGGACCCAAGTTCATGAGTTTTCCTGACTTTCCCGATTTCAAACGAGATGGTCATCTGCGAGTGCAAAATCATCAAGTTGCACCGTTCGGACGTGTATTCCGTCAAGGTCCCGTCGCCCCCCCGGGACCCGAGTTCGTGAGTTTTACCAACTTTCCCGACCTTCCTGATTTCGATGCAGATGGCCATCCGCGCATGCGAAACCATCAAGTTGCACCATCCGGATGTGTATTGTCAAGGTCCCGTCCGGCCTCCCGGGACCCGAGCTCGTGAGTTTTCCTGACTTTCCCGATTTCGGCTCGGATGGCCATCCGCGCATGCAAAACCATCAAGTTGCACCATCCGAACGTGTATTCTGTCAAGGTCCCGTCCGGCTCTCGGGACCCGAGTTCGTGAGTTTTCTCGACTTTCTTAATTTCGACCCAGATGGCCATCCACGCTTGCAAAACCATCAAGTTGCACCGTCCGAACTTGTATTCCGTCAATGTCCCGTCCGGCCTCCCGGGACCCGAGTTTGTGAGTTTTCCCGACTTTCTCGGTTTTGACCCAGATGGCCATCCACGCATGCACAATCATCAAGTTGCACCGTCCGGACGTGTATTCCGTCAAGGTCCTGTCCAGCCTCCCAGGACCCGAGTTCGTGAGTGTTCCTGACTTTTTCGATTTTGACCCAGATGGCCATTCCCGACTTTCACAATGTCTTCCGCCCAGATCGGCCCGGGAAGCCGGTCCTTAGAGCCAAAAGGAGGGACTATGCCCCGCTTCCGACTCACAGAGTAAGTAAAATAACGTTAAAAAAATAGTGGTATTTCACTTGCGCCCGAGAACTCCCACTTATCCTACACCTCTCAAGTCATTTCACAAAGTAAAACTAGAGTCAAGCTCAACAGGGTCTTCTTTCCCCGCTGATTCCGCCAAGCCCGTTCACTTGGCTGTGGTTTCACTGGATAGTAGACAGGGACAGTGGGAATCTCGTTAATCCATTCATGCGCGTCACTAATTAGATGATGAGGCATTTGGCTAACTTAAGAGAGTCATAGTTACTCCCGCCGTTTACCCGCGCTTGGTTGAATTTCTTCACTTTGACATTCAAAGCACTAGGCAGAAATCACATTGCGTCAGCATCCGCAGGGACCATCGCAATGCTTTGTTTTAATTAAACAGTCGGATTCCCCTCGTCCGTACCAGTTCTGAGTCGACTGTTCGATGCCCGGGGAAGGCCCCTGAGGGAGCCGTTCCCGGTCCGTCCCACAGCCGGCACGCGGTGGCCTGCACTCGCCGCGTGAGCAGCTCAAGCAGGCCACCAGCAGCCAATGGGTTCAGGGATGGGACCCCCGAGCCCAGTCCTCAGAGCCAATCCTTTTCCTGAAGTTACGGATCCGTTTTGCCGACTTCCCATGCCTACATTCTTCCATTGGCCAGAGGCTGTTCACCTTGGAGACCTGATGGGGTCAAGAGTACGATCAGGCGTGGACGGTACTCGGTCCTACGGATTTTCAAGGGCTGCCAGGGACGCACCAGACACCGCGCGACGTGCTGTGCTCTTTCGACCACTAGACCCTACCTCTGGCTAAACCATTTCCAAGGTTGTCGGGCCAATAAGCAGAAAAGATAACTCTTCCCGAGGCCCCCGCCGGTGTCTCCGGACTTCCTAACGTTGCCGTCAACTGCCACATCCCGGCTCGGGAAATCTTAACCCGATTCCCTTTCGAGTGACACGCGTGATCACGCTGTCTGCCGGGGTTACCCCGTCCCTTATGACTGGCTTACCCATGTGCAATAGCCGTCCACATGGAACCTTTCTCCTCCTCGGCCTTCAAAGTTCTCATTTGAATATTTGCTACTACCACCAAGATCAGCACCGACGGCCGCTCCACCCAAGCTCACGCCCCAGGTTTTGCGGCAGCCGCCGCGCTCTCCTACTCATCAGGGCATGTCGCTCGCCCAGATGGCCGGGTGTGGATCACGCGCTTCAGCACCATCAATTTTCGGGGCTAGTTGATTTGGCAGGTGAGTTATTACACACTCCTTAGCGGATTTCGACTTCCATGACCACTGTACTGCTGTCTAAATCGACCAACACCCTTTGTGGGTTCTAGGTTAGCACGCAGTTTGGCACCGTAACCCGGCTTCCGGATTATCCCGCATCGCCAGTTCTGCCTACCAAAAATGGCCCACTTGGAGCTCCCGATTCCGTGGCATGGCTCAATGGAGCAGCCGTGCCATCCTACCTATTTGAAGTTTGAGAATAGGTTGAGGGCGTTGCGCCCCCGATGCCTCTAATCATTGGCTTTACCCGATAGAACTCGTAATGGGCTCCAGCTATCCTGAGGGAAACTTCAGAGGGAACCAGCCACTAGATGGTTCGATCAGTCTTTCACCCCTATACCCAAGTCAGCAAACGATTTGCACGTCAGTATCGCTTCGAGCCTCCACCACAGTTTCCTCTGGCTTCGCCCCGCTCAGGCATAGTTCACCATCTTTCGGGTCCCAACAGGCATGCTCCAACTTAAACCCTTCACTAAAAGATCAGGGTCGGTCAGCGGCGCGGCCCAACAGGGCCTCCCGCTCGTCAGCTTCCTTGTGCATCCCAGGTTCTAGAACCCGTCGACTCTCACGCATGTCAGACTCCTTAGTCCGTGTTTCAAGATGGGTTGGATGGGGAGCCCGCAGGCTATTGCACCGCGGCGTCTCGAGGGACACGCCTTGCAGCGTGCGGTTACTGGCTGCACCAACGATGGCTGTCGGGGGCACCTAAGGCCCCTAGGGTTATGCCGCCAGTGCGGCCAACAACAGTTCATGCCCCGAGTCAAGCGGCGGACCAGCAGAGGCCGTTCCGCGTACAGCCAGGGTGTATCGCCAGCCCCCATCCGCTTCCCTCCCAGCAATTTCAAGCACTCTTTGACTCTCTTTTCAAAGTCATTTTCATCTTTCCCTCGCGGTACATGTTTGCTATTGGTCTCTTGCCTGTATTTAGCCTTGGACTGAGTTTACCACCCGATATGGGCTGCATTACCAAACAACCCGACTCGTTGACAGCGCCTCATGGTGGGACAGGGTCCGGTCCGGACGGGGTTCTCACCCTCCTAGGTGTCTGTTGAGGCCACGCCCACGCCCCGCGACCACGGTTCCGTGCACGCTCGCCCGGGAATCGCATTGGGTGGTGCCGTGCGAGCAGCACCCAACAGCACACTGGTCAAGGACAAACATACTACATAAATTATTTGCGGAAGCGTACAAGAGTACTTTACAAATACTTTACCTCAAATACTACTACAGCGGAAGACTATAACTCTCAGGACTCATTTCTAATTTAACATCAAATAAACAGTCCAGCCCACGGACATTTCTTACTAGCAACACGAATAACAAACCGCAGCGGCGAGGATGCTCATGAGTAAACACTCGGAGGCTTTCGAGTCTCATCGGCACCCATTATCATAAGCATAAAGTCAATACCTGCAAAACAACTAGGATAGTATCCGTGAGCATAAAGCTCAACAAGACTTAACCGTCAAACCTAGTCATGAAACTCTACATGAGGGTATATACATAAAGTGGGATAGCAATAAGCATAATTAAACTCGCCTAAAAGTGAATCCTTACATTCCGGTATTATATGCAACAAATTACAAGTAACCTTGGGCACGCCACATCGGGAGTCCATAATCAAATAAGAAACGCTTTTCCCCGATGCAATTTGCTCATGGTGGAAATGAATCGAGTTTGCTCTAACTATTCATAAAAAATACATCACAAAACTTGTATGAACTTCAAACCATAGTGATTAGTTCCTTTCTCTTGCAAGTTCTTACTACGTCACGACTGTGAGAATAAGGATGCTCAATCCTCTTCTGCGAGCGACGGTGATTCGAATCAGTAACACCCGGACTACATGACACGTAGTACGTGGGTCCACAATCGACGTTGCCTACAGCAACCATCACTGACATCGTACGTGGCAGCCTTTCCCCTGTTTCACCCACGTTGAATCGATCCAATCGCCCCATACAGTAGCCACCCTCATGGTGCACCTACCAACATGAGATGTCATGAGAGTGTTACCCACATACTGCACCGGCCCTCTCGCCTGTGGCGACCGGAAAAGTCTCAACGCAAGCTTCCCGAGGTACATCGGTTTACTGGGTCCCATATAGCCAGCATGAGTCTGGTACACAACTCAAACTTGCTCAACAGGGCCGCATACGGATGGGTCCTTGACCGACATGGACAGGTCTAACGCACCCAGGCCCCTATGTCCTGCTGCTCCTACAACCTGCCCGGTCTCAACTTCAACTTGCTAACAAATTATCTGAACCAATCCCGTATGCCCCTGTTTTTCCTGATCATGCGAGTAGCATCTCACCACTTGACTTCTACCGGGCAGTTCTACACGATGAAAAGACAGCTACTCAGTACTCCATGGGTTTATTTGGTCATGCAAGAGGAGTATCAAAGCAACTAGAGCTAATGCACGTTTCATTTCCTAACCCTAAAGCTGTTAAATGCAAACAGAAGCTTGCCTGTTTTGCAGGAATGTAATATATATAAGCAGTTAGCGTTGCTGTTCCTTGCTGATCATTCCCTTGATCCCATGGATTCTGATCCACTTCAATGAATCACTCCTTCGAATCACGTTCGTTGTGAACCCTATCGACATGTATATGCACAAATTTTACAATGCAATTTGGAAAATTAAAGACTTAAATTTATAAAGGACAGAGGACTGTGTGGAAGTACTAAGAATGATTTAGTTCCTTTGTTGTGCAAAGAAACTAAGGAAGAACCACTTGTCCATAAGAAGTTCCATTAACATGTGCTATGGTTCCTAATGGACATGTGACATGAGCTTAAATGATTTGAATGAAACTGAAGATCAATAACTCCAACGGCTTCAAAACTTTTACAGCATGTTCTATACTACCCAGGGATTTAGCTTGCCAAATGGCAGCTAAAGTGGATGGAAATTGTGTCTTCCCACACTACTTTTATGTATTTTTCCTCATACATAAGCATGGAAAACAAGAACAGGGAGATCTAAGGCTCAACCTGAGCAGATAATTTAAATGTGAGTTCCTGGTCACATGAAAGTATTCCTTTCCAAAATTCAGACCTTTTACTTGAGTAGTTCCTCCAGAACAATTCCTTAAGCATTTCTACTAAAAGAATTAATTCTGGAGTAATGTGCATTTTCATGCTCAATCAAGTGAACTGCAATTTCAAGTATGACTCATGGAGCACGCCTGAATTTTCTCATGATTTTTGGAGATATGAATTGCCTAAAATGGATTTTATAAGTTAGAAACCTTTTCTGAAAAAGTTTATGCACCACTTTGAACACAGCAGTTTGTATTTAGCAAAGTCCTACTCAAATCATCTTTAAATAAGCTGAAAATTTGCTAGAAGGTCAACAATATCTTAAAGATTATTCTGGCAAAATTTGAGGATTTTTGGATGAACCAAACTCCCTCAATAGTTCTTTTTCAGAAAACCATCAAATAATTTTCCAGAATTTATTATTGACTTTCATACAAATTAGGGTTCATATTTGGATATATCTTTGCAAAATGAATCCAACCCAATTTGAATCACTCAATTTGGAGGTTCCTACACAAAGATATGATTTTCCAAAGTTGTGGCACAACCTGGAATTGTTTTGCTATTGAAAATCGGTCGGACCCACTGTTTTAAACTCCAGCCAATAGAATTTGGGCCACACCGGGCCACGGGGTTCCCACGCGCGCACTCACAGTGGATCCTGAGCCACAGCCGATCAGACTTTGAAATTTCCGGTCACTGACGCTGGGCCCGACCCTCCTTCTCCTACCTCCCGCCTCCCTCTCACGCGTGTGCCGCCCCCCCTCGCTGGACCACGGCTGCAGCTCGCTGGCTCGGCGTTTCCGGCCGCCGCTCGGCCTGAGGCTCGCCGGCTCGGTGTTTCCGGCCGCCGCTCGGCCTGAGGCTCGCCGCTAGGTGATTTGGGAGGCCGGAGAACACGTTGGTGGGGTCTGCTCTGGCTGCCAAGACTCGGAACACCGTCAGCGACGTGCGGCGGCTACGTAATGACTTTGGCACCGTCGACCGACCTCTCTAGCCTGCCAAACAATCGACCAAAATGCTCTAAAGCACTAGTGGATGATAGGCTAGCTCGGCAAGAAAAAACCGGCGCTTGAAAACGCGTCCAAATGGGTACTCACCGTGCGCCCAATCGATGCCGCCATGAAAGCGCTCGGAAAAGCTTGAAATACACCGATCCGAGTCGGTTTCACGCTAGGGTTGCTAAAGAGAAGATGATCACCAGCTAGTCCAGCCTGTGTGTGCAATTGATCTAACAACAATTAGGAAGGGAGAATTTTGAGTTCCCATACCGGACGATTTGGTTGTGCACGCCAGAGCAAAAACCTCGAATTCGCCGGCGATGATCCACGGCTTGATCCAAGTTTTGGAGGAGAGCAGCAACGAGGTAGGGCGCTACCGTGGCCGTGCATGCTCGGACGTGAAAGCCTCGGTGAAGAGCTGTCCATGTGCGCCGGTTGTCAGCTTGTTTTAGGTCGCCGCGGAGGGACTGTTCTAGGGCTTGGGGATGCCAAAACTTGCTAGCTTTCGTGCTGAGGAGATGAAGGACAAGCGTGCCATGCGGTTTTTCAGCTCGGAGGGATGTTGCCCGCTCGGTTTCACGATCTCCCGATTGGAACCGAGGCGTTGGCGCTCTGTTCTCGTGGGTTGCTCGCAAGGAGGAAGCAAAGTCCGTTTGCTTCGTCTTTGAGGAGAGGATCACATTAAAATTGAAGCTCACACACTGGTGCCAGCACTTTGGTGAGGAGCAGGAGGTGGCGGCAACAGGTCTCGGTGGCGCCCAGGATGAAGCTCCTCGGTAGAGTGGGAAACAGAGACCCAAAACTTCATTTGCAAGTAAATATTGCTCAATGACATGTGAGTCCACCCCTTCCTCCTCTCAAAAGATCTTCTCATGTTAATATCTCAAATTCAAAAATTCTGAGATTGAAAAGTGGGCTAGCATTTGAATTCACCGAATTCCGTTTGAATTTGCATTGCAAATTTGAATTCAGTTTGAATTTGAAAATACTTCTATTTAATTCCTTTTTAGCCCACCCTAAAGTTAGAACATTGCCATCCAAAACTTCCTCAAAGTCAGAAGTATAAGGCTGTAAGAGTATTCAAAAGTTTAGCCACAACTTGCGGTGAACTTTGAATTTTGAAAATCTGATTTTTAATTTTCATGCAAATGGTATTTCATCCATGGTGTTTTAATTCAACTTGGTTCAACCCATTTCAAATGAATATGTGAGCCTCTTTTTGGAGGAACATCCATGAACAACTTTGCGTGAAGAAAAGTTTTAGCAAGTCCCATTTTCATGAATTTGCACACATAGACTTCAAGCCTTGGTTTCTTTCATATACAATTTTGGGACTTTTACATTCCTCCCCCCTTAAAAGAATCTCATCCCGAGATTACAAAAGAAGAACGAGACGGGAGAGGTAATTACAAACCGTACAACGATAAAAGTTCTGGATAATTGGTGCAGAGGTAATCTTCACTTTCCCACGTCGCCTCTTTCGCGGTATGATTACTCCACAGCACCTTGTGAAATTTTATCGTCCGGTTCCGGGCTATCCGGGTCTTTTCATCTACAATCTGAACTGGTTGCTTGGTGTATGTAAGGTCCGGCTTCAATTCATCGATCTCTTCGGTGTGGACATCAGCGGTAAATTTGAGCCATTTCCGCAGCTGTGACACATGAAATACATCATGAACACCCGCAAGACATGCCGGTAGTTTCAGCCGGTAGGCTGCGGGTCCGCACTTCTCCGTGATAGCAAAAGGACCTATAAAGCGGGGAGCGAGTTTCCCCTTTACACCGAACCGTTGAATTCCCTTCATCTGAAATACATGAAGATAAACATGCTCTCCGACGTCAAAAAGCAACGGCCTACGCCTTTGATGAGCGTAGCTCTTCTGTTGGGATTGTGCAGCCTTCAAATTCTCTTGTATCAACCGAACTCGGTCTTAGGCTTCATTCACAAGATCAACCCCGAACAGTACCCTTTCGCCAGACTCACACCAATTCAGTGGTGCAAGACACTTCCGGCCGTAGAGAGCCCTGTATGGTGCCATTTTGATACTCGCTTGATACCCGTTGTTCTATGAAAACTCCACCAACGATAAGTGATCATCCCTATTCTTACCATGGTGGATGACACACGCTCTCAACATATGTTCTAGCACTTGATTCACCCTCTCCATCTGCCCGTCGGTTTGAGGGTGATATGCGGAGTTTCTAATCTGCTTGGTGCCCAACGAGGCATGCAGTTGCTCCCAAAATCGAGCAACAAACAGTGTACCTCGATCTGAAATGATGGTCTTCGGGACACCATGTGAGCATATAATTCTTGAGATATATAACTCTGCATATTGCTTGGCTCGATAATGAGTGTTCACCGGTATAAAATGAGCTAATTTCATCAACCGGTCGACGATCACCCATATTGAGTCATGCTTCCGGGATGTGATCGGTAATCCGATGATGAAATCCATACTCATGTCCACCCATTTCCACGCCGGTATCTTTAGCGGTTGTAGCGGTCCGGCTTTCCGCATATGATCAGCCTTGACCCACCTACACGTATCACACTCAGATACGTACTTGGCGATTTCCCGCTTCATCCGCGTCCACCAAAATTTCTGTTTTAAATCTTGGTACATCTTGTTACTACCGGGATGAATGGAAAACTTCGACAGGTGGGCTTCATCCAATATCTTCTTCCGGAGCTTCATATTACGCGGTACAACTATACGGTTGTTGAACCATAGCGTACCATCATTATCCTTCCGAAAACACTTCATCTCTTCGTTATCTAGTCTTCTCCATATGTGAGACATACCCCTGTCTCTCCTTTGAGCCTCAACAATCTCTTCACGGATTGTTGGAATAAGAGAAAGATTATAAAATGTTCCATATGGAATGACACGGAGACTCGGTTCTTCATCTTCCAACTCAGCAACCGCCAAGTTGTGAACGTGGGCTTTTTGACTAAGCGCGTCGGCCACCACATTCGCTTTTCTCAAATGGTAGTGGATCTCAATTTCATAATCTTTTATAAGCTCAAACATCTCCGTTGTCTCATATTCAGCTCCTGCGTGAAGATATACTTCAAGCTTTTATGGTCGGCGTAGAGGTGGACAAGATTACCAAGTAAATAATGCCTCTACATCTTTAATGCCAACACTACAGCCGCAGGCTCGAGATCGTGAGTTGGATAATGCTTCTCGTGGTTTTATAGTTGATGAGACCCATACGCGACTACACACCCTTCTTGTATAAGAACACAGCCGAGACCGATGCCGGATGCATAACAATATACATCAAATGGCTTCATTGTGTCTAGCTGAGCAAGAACTGGAGCTGTTGTGAGATGTTTCACCAGAGTCTTGAATGCGGCTTCACATGCTGCATTCCACACGTATTTAGTGCCCTTCTTCAGCAGCTCCGTCATTGGTTTAGCAATTTTTGAGAAGCTTGGAATGAACCTCCGATAATACCCGGCTAAACCTAGGAAACGTAGGACCTCGTGGACTGATTTGGAAGACTCCCACTTCAGCACTTGTTCAATTTTGTTAGAGTCCATGGCAATGCCCTCTACTGAAATAATATGTTCTAGAAAAGGCACTTGATTAATCCAGAACTCGCACTTGCTGAATTTGGCATATAACTTGTGCTCCCTCAAACGTTGTAGCACGATACGCAAATGTTCAGCGTGCTCTTCTTCGGATTTGAGGTAAACCAAAATGTCGTCGATGAATACCACGATGAACTTGTCTAACTCCGGCATGAACACCAAATTCATCAAGTACATGAAGTGTGCCAGAGCATTGGTTAACCCAAATGACATGACGAGGTACTCATAGAGTCCGTATCTCATCGAGAAAGCTGTCTTTGGTATGTCCTCCGGTCAGATTTTGATTTGATGATATCCGGACCGAAGATCCATCTTTGAGAATACCTTTGCACCCACAAGTTGATCGAATAAAATATCGATGCGGGGCAATGGATACTTGTTCTTTGTAGTGACAGCATTTAGAGGACAATAATCAACACATAACCTCAGTGTTTCGTCCTTCTTCTTAACGAACAGCGCAGAGCAACCCCAAGGTGAAGAACTTGGTCGTATGAAACCCTTGCTCATGAGTTCATTTAGCTGCTCCTTCAACTCCGCTAGTTCGTTAGGTGCCATCTTGTAAGGCCTTTGTGAAATAGGTGTTGTTCCTGGCGCCAGTTCGATCTTGAACTAGACATCCCGTTCGGGCGGCATGCCCGGTAAATCATCGGGAAACACATCGGGGTAATCACGTACCACCGGAATATCTTCAAGTTTAATCGTTTCCGTGTGGTAGGCCTCTGCCATTTCTTGATCTTCGCTGTCAAAAAACAGCGTGTGCTATCCATGAATCGGCGAGTCAATCTGAACAGTCCGGTTACCGATATTGAGAACGGCACCGTGATGGTTTAACCAAGACATCCCCAATATTACATCTATCTTCTGTCCATCCAACATAATCAGCGATGATGGGTATATTTTTCCTCCCAAACATAAAGCTGCTCGGGACACAATCTGATTAGCAGAGATATTTCCTCCCGGTGAACGTATAAGATAACTCCTCGTGGGAGTATTGATGGATAATTGGTGATGATCCACGCATGATTCGATGCTAAAATTGTGGATAGCACCAGAATCAAAAAGTATGAGCATGGGTACGTCTTTAAGAGTGAACATGCCCGCTAACAACGGTGCTCCCTCCGGGACATCCTCAATAGCAAGATGTTGCACACTCCCGGATTGCAATGCTGTTATATTTACTTGAGCACGTGACGGCATACAACCTGATGATGATGGATGTCCGCTGTTCAACAACTTCTCTCGGCATTCTTGCATAAAGTGCCCAAAACGTGGCAATAAGAAAAATGATATTTCCCCATTTCTTCGCTGACTTGCGGTTGAGAAGTTGATGTACTTGGCTGCAGCAATGAGGCACCAGAAATCAATGTTGCTGCGGCTGTGGTGGTGCTTCAAGACATGATTCTTTATCAGGAAATCTGAGATACGTGGATCTTACTGGTGGCTGCCATAGTTCATCGGATGGTGTGTGATACACCAAACGGTATTTACGGGGAACAACAGGTGGGTCGCTTTGCATATCACTCCGGTCCCTCTTCTCTGCTTGACACTCAAGTGTCGCCTGATCTTGCAGTATGGCAGCACTGATCAATTCGGTGTAATTGCGTTGATTAAACAAAGCCAATCTATTTTTTAATATGGCACTCAGGCCATGGAAAAAGTAATCACACCTTGCAGCTTCGCTCGTCGCATAGCCTGGAGCATATTGTGTCAAATGGTTAAACTGTTTGACGTAATTGAGGGCATCAATGATCCCCTGCTTCAACTTCCTGAATTTCTGCTGTTGGGCCTTGATAAAACCCGTAGGAATGTGTGACGAGCACGGAATGCTTCACAAAATTCTGTACATTCCACTTGATGGCCTTCCGGAATAGTGGCGAGATATTCAAAACACCAATTTCCGGTGGCTCCATGGAGCTGTTGCGCTGCAAATAATGTCTTCTGATAATCATCGCACTTGAACATTCCAAACTTGGACTCCATAATCCGAAGCCACTGATCAGCTTCCACTGGTTCGGTAGTTTTTTTGAAAATTGGCGGTTGACTCGCCAAGAAGTCCAAATAGGGGTTCCGAGGTGGAAAGACCTGTTGTGTTCCTTGGAGTATGCCTTGCTGTACCAAGTCTTGGAGTAGTCTTGTGTTCTCCTGATTCGACTCGACCATCTGAGCCATGACACCCACCCATACTGTTGATGGTGGTGCCCGCGGTGGAGTCGAGTCATTGCCATCTCGGCGATAACCTTCAGCCATACTCGAAGAACGAGTACGCACCAACTACAAGAAAATGTTATATTTTCATGGGCCACATGTATTTTCGTCGGCCCCGACGAAACTAAATACGTTTTCGTGAGCCATAAGGTAGCTCACAAAAATAAGAAGTATTTTCGCCGGCTTTATCACATGCTCACGAAACTAAATTGTAATTTCATCGGCCAGCCACATGCTCACGAAACTAATCTTTATTTTTGGTGGCTTTATCAAAAGCTCACGAAACTAGATCGTGTTTTCGTCAGCCAGCCACATGCTCACAAAATTGTAGCAGGTTATTTACACGGGGACATGAAATCATGGAGATATTATCGTCGGCCTAACAGGTAGCCCACGAAATTACACAGCCTATTTTCGTCGGTCTAGGACTTAGCTCACGAAGTTACAGCAATGTTGCAGTGGGGCACACAATTCAACGCCTATTTTCGTCGGCCTGCAGAAACGCTCACGAAATTATGACAGATCTTTGTGGGTTTCCGTGCTGGCCCATGAAATTGTAGTAGGTTTCACGGGGCCATGAAACCATGGAGATATTGTCGTCAGCCTGACAGGTAGCTCATGAAATTAACTATTTTTGTTGGTCTAGGACTTAGCTCATGAAGTTACAGCACTGTTGCAGCGGGGCACACAATTCAATGCTTATTTTCGTCGGCCCGCAGACATGCTCACGAAATTATGACAAATCTTTGTGGGTTTCCGTACTGCCCCACGAAATTGTGTTAGGGTTTCATGGCGGGAATGAAATCGAGGATGTATTTTGGTCGGCCTGCACGGAGGCTCACAACATTAGGGCATCATTTTTGTCGGCCTGCAGGGATGCTCACGACATTAGGGCGGGTTATTTTCGTTGGCCAGTAGGTTGGCTCACGACATTAGGGCTCATTTTCGTCAGCCTGGGTCCCGGCTCACGAAATTGTGCCCAATTTATTCACCCCGGTCCGCTCGATCTCTGCTGTTTCTTGCTCCCGGCTGCTGACAGAAAAGTCAAGCGCCGCCTTGCCGAGGTAACACGACGCGTCGCCGGGAGGACCTCGCTGTAGCCTGACCTCGCCCCGACCACTGGGCCTCAGGGCCGCCATCTCCGCAGGCCATGCTCGCCCCAGCCGCCGGTCTTTGGGGTCGCCATCTCCGTTGCCGACGCGTGCTCCTCGGGCCCGGCCGCGTGCTCGCCCCGGCCATCTGCTTGCCTCGCCCGCCTGCTCGCCTTGTGTGGCGCTCGCCCCGGCCGGCCGTCCTCGGGGTCACACTCACCCCAGCCGCCCATCCTCGGGGTCGTACTCGCCCGACCGCCTGCTCAGTCCGGCTGCCGGTCGTCGAGGCCGTGCTCATCCCAGCCAACGGTCTTAACCTCGGTGCCCGCGAGCCACCGCACTGGCCACATTGTTGCGGCAGACTGTCTTCAACGTCACCCTGACCGCTTCGAGTCCGCCTGTGCTTGGAGCAACCGCTGCATTTGAGTGTAGGTACGTATGTTTTATGAAGCAAGATTATAGTTTGTACAAATTAATGATGCAATGTTTCATGATTGAGCTATCATAGTTTGTAAAAATATGACTTACAAAGAGCATGATTGAACCAGCATAATTTTAGTTTCATGATCGGGAGGGTGGTGTCACGATGACCAACCATAGCATCTTCTATTCGCTGGAATCAAGCTTTTCCTCTGCATAACACTATAACAGCAAGTAGATTTCTTTTAAAGTTCGTGTGCTGGACTTTAAAGAGACAAATGACAAGAAAAAATGGATTTTGAGCAGTTGCTTAGACTTGATGTGGAATTTTGTCGAGAGAGCATATGTGATTCATG
Source organism: Neostapfia colusana (assembly GCA_030760725.1). Lineage (NCBI taxonomy): Eukaryota > Viridiplantae > Streptophyta > Magnoliopsida > Poales > Poaceae > Neostapfia > Neostapfia colusana. The sequence goes on along the minus strand of JASWHV010000050.1, from coordinate 107,337 downwards.
GAGCACTAGTTATAGCATATAAATGATTATTTGTAACCCGTATTACTTGTCATTATACACATTGATATAGAAAACAACATTTATAGCTGATAGTGAAGTATATGCGTATAGCTGATAGAACTACATGTATAGCTGATGGTTGTTATTTGTAACAAAAATAAAGTACTTAATTTATGTCAAGGAAAGGTCAAGGATACATCTGTTTGGTGTTGCATCACAGGGACTCCTTTTTGAGTTGTATATATGTTATTTATTCTTCTTTTGTAAACAACATAGTTTATATACTTATCTTGTAAACATCTATTTGATGTGGAATAATACTATACTGAAACTCTCTTTCACCTGATTATTGAGTACACTAACAAGCTTTGTATATTTTTCAGAATTGTATGCAGTGCAAACAAAGTACATCAATTGACCGCACCGTCGCTTCGGACGCACTGATTGTCTCCTTGCCGTCTCAGCACATTGCAGGTAACAAGTTTTGTTTCATTAAAATCTAGTTTTCATGAGCTTATTTAACCTTTTGATATAGTATTAGCATTTTGATATCTTAGATCTTTGTTCTTGCATTTTGTTGTATAGACCATGAGTAATCACAGACGATGGATGTATGAGGGTTGGCGGAAGAATGTTGCGCCTTCTAATGAATGGGCTATTAATACTAAGGCTTTTATCAGTCGTGCTTTCTCGTTATCGACCAACCGTTTTGTGAAATGTCCGTGCAACAAGTGTCGTAACTCTTTATGCAAGGAAAAGTTGGAGATGGAACAAGACCTTTGTAGATTTGATTTTATGTCTGGTTATGAAATATGGTATGATCATGGTGAGTTGTACCATAGCAATGCTGCTGTTGATGTGAGGGAAGATGAAACCGAGGATAGAATAGGTGTGACATGGTCGAAGCACTAGATCGTGAATATGGTGCTAATGAATCTGTGGAAATTCCTGGACCCAAAGTTGAAGAGTTTTATAGAATTCTCTCAGCATCGCATGAAGAGTTGCATGAGCATACTAAAGTGTCTGTACTTGCAACCGTGACTCGGCTCACGCCTATAAAATCAAAGTATAATTTGTCCAACAAGTGCTATGATGATCTAAGCGACTTGATATCGGACATTCTTCCGACAAATCATAAGCTGCTGAGAGACGTGTACCAATCCAAGAAATTGTTGGCAGGGCTTGGTATGAAATATGTATACATTGATTGTTGTTGTGGCGGACCGGAATCCGCTCATCCATAATCGCAGAGGGTGGTGTCGCACGATGCGACACCCGACAGCACACATTATAAGAACACATTGTATTACATAGAAAACCAACTGAAATGTACAAGTAGTACAATACTTCAGTTATAAACTAGTGTTTATATTACAGCAGCGGAAACTAAGTTTGTACAACTCACGCTCGTCTACCTAGCAAAAGTCGGTTGCCCAGCCCTAGGCCAACCCACACTAGCTGCACTTCTCAGCTCAGCGCGGTGTGTACAGCTCCACTCAGCCGTGGTCCCCGACAGAGGATAGCCCTCGCTGGTGGACTCGCACCCCGAGTCCGTGGGATGCTCCTCACCTGAAAAACACTTATAGCAGCAACCGTGAGCACGATGGATCAACAAGACTTAACCGACTCCCCTAGGCATGAAACTCTACATGCAGTTTACACGAACCTGGGATGGTAACTTTTAGCAAATGGACACGCCTACAAGTTCATTCTTAGTTCATCTTTTAGCCACAAGTTAACAGTTCATGAATATGAAATTTAGTGAGCAATATTTGGTGGCACACATGTAGCAATACAATTATATCATAACAGCAATATTGAATCATCACATTTCATATATTAGCCTACGTCACAACTCAGTGACCAAGTGGTACTCATCACCACGCGGGACGGCGAATCGACTCGATATACACCTGCAGAGATACCCAAAGAGCACGTCACGTACGCCCACCCGTGGAGCTGCACCGCACGCTCACTCGATGTCATACGGGACAACCTTTCACCCAACAGCCCAAACGTCGAACCGGTCGCACCAAAACGAGCAGGAGGTTCCCTACACGGAGTATCTCTCTATGCCCATTAGCAGATTTCCACCTTGCTGCCCTTAGCCTACACCTATAAATCGGTGCGTTATGCCTCGACGCCCGGAGGTTTAGGATACATTAGTTTACCGGGGCCCATATATCCGATATGCCTTTTGTACGTTCAAACTTGATCAGCATGGGCCGCACACGGATCGGTCCTCAATCTACACGGACAGGGCCGCGCACACAAGACTTCCTCTTGCTGCGCCCCTAGCCGCTGCCTAGTCTCATTTTCATTACTAAAGTGATCTCACATCACTCGAACCAATCCTGTGTGTCCCAAGCCTAAACTCGCGAGTAGATTCCAACTACTCGACTTATACCAAAGTTCTAGGAATCATTAAGCATAGCCTGTCTACTCGAGGTCTTAGACACTACCCTCACTCTTATAGGAAAATCTGGTTATGCATTTGGGGTCTCATCCATCCTACACCTAATGCATATATATATACCTCACACTAAGTATGTAACCAAAGTAAAAATTTATAAAATGAGTTAATGCAAACCGGGGCTTGCCTTGTTGCTGCTGGTCAGTGGTTAGGGCTTCGTCCGGAACAAGGAAGTTGAGCACTTCCGGATTTTCCTCGCCTTCAGCGACTACACGTAAACGATATACTATATGTCAATTTAAATGCAATGTTTGAACTTGAATTTGTAAAGACCATAATTCTAGCTAGCCCTACCCTTTGGCCCTGAAATTTTTATGGTGGCTTGGTAGGGTACTAACCAGAGTCTTGATCAAATTTCATTTGAAACAAGGTTCATTTGAGGTTTGTACAAATAAAAGTCTATTTGGTCAATATTAGAGTTTTTAAGGAATTTCAGGAATTTTCATGGCTTCAACCATTACTTACTGGAAACTAGAATCTGAGATGGTTCTAATGGAATTGGTCTCATGTCATTTGAAGAATTCTAGATGGAGTTATGCCCTAAACAAGATTTGAGAAAATCTGAAAAATGTTTCTGGACATTTTTCTATTTTCTCAGAGCAGTTCACTTAATCACACCATTAGGAGGACTAATTGAGCTTGGATGGGTCTGAAAATTTTACTGTGACTCAAGGATTTTCCAATGAACCTCCCAGCCAAATTTCAGAATTTTTCATAAAGTAATCCTCCAGATCAAATTCCTAACAGTTTAAATTTAAGGAATTAATTCTGGAAAATTATTAAGTTTCATGAGCTGAAATTTGTGTTGCTGGAAAGTACTCAAAAATCTGAGTTCAGCAAAATTTGGTTCACTGAATTTGGAGCTTCCTAGCAGAATTTATGTGCATTTGAAGTTTGAACCAAATCTGAAATTTGAAATAAAGTTTAAACTGGCTGGTGGGGTCTCCGGGCTACGTGTCAGCACCGCAGCAAAACCACACGGGGGTCCACAGAATCTCCCGCACAGTCGCAGGAGATCCCGGTGCCACAGCAGATCCGGCGCTGTTTAACCCGAGGCTGACACGTGGGACCCGCGGGGCTTCTTCTACCTCGTGCTCCCGCGGCTCCCCGCCGCCCCCTTCGCCGGAGAGCTCACCGCCGGGCGTTCTGCTGCCCGACCTTCGACGAAACTCGCTGCCTGTGCATATTTCTGCCTGGGAAACACGGTGGTGCACTCCCCGGAGCTCGGTGACGGCCGGAATAGTGCTCGCGACGGTGACAGCGGCCGGGAGCTCATCGGCGACGTCGAACTCGGTGTCCTCTGCACCTTTTTCGACGCGGTTTGCTCGGAGATCTCTGCTGAGACTTGCTGATCACAGATATGAGCACTGATCCCCATGAAAATGGCCGCAACTATGACCTCACCGTTGACCTAGGGCTAAAACGGCGGATGCTCGGAAAACTGAATAGCAGCACCAAGACTCGATGCTTTCGATGGTCTTTGATCCTAGGTGGCCGTGGGGACATGTAGAACATGTGCTTAGCTGGGTTCACGTGGTGGTGGACTGATCACCACGAATTTTGGATTCTTTGCTAGTTCGGTTCTTTGAACACCGAGGACTAAACGTGGAAATTCTTTCCCTACAGGATATGAAAGGAGGTAGGGTTTTCACCGTGAGTTCGAGCAGCCTCCAGCGCGTCTCTTTGCTGTTGATCGTCGGTCGTGAGAGTGCCTGGATCAGAGGCGCACCGAGGACCCGAGGAGAGCGGCCGGCGAGGAGTTTCGTTTCGGCTGTGTGTGGGGCAGAACGAAGAGGATGAGGGAGGAATCACGTGGCCCGGTGTTTTACTCGAGTGCTGCACCCGGCGTTCTCAGCCACCGAGCAGGAGGTGGCGAGGGCAAGTCGGTCAGGCGCCGACGTCGGGGCTGGCTGGCGCGCGCTCTCGGCCGAGTGAGAAAAGATCAATCCGAAGAAACTTCAGTGTGAAGGCTACTGACAAGTGGGTCCCTCCCCTCTAATTCTCTTCTAATTTTTCATCTCTGTTTTCACTGAAAATATCCCAGCTACTCACAATTGAATGTGAGACTTAGCCTCCAAGTCATTGTTTGAATTTGATTTCCTAAATTTGAAATTGGTTTGGCTAAATTTACTTCACATTTGAACTGAAATTCAAACTCAGTTTTGAATTAATGCAAATTTAGCTCCCGACAAGATGGGGTCCAATGGGGATGAAAATCGGTGGACTAACTCAGAAAAATGTGCTGAGTTTGAATATGAAGTCAACTTTTGAATTCAAGTGATGAAAGTTGCTGCAATTTGAATTTGCATTCAAATTGGCCCATTTCACAAATGTCTCCAAACGTGACTCAACAAGCATTGGATTTGCATGAAATTTGGCCTGAGCCTTCCCAAGACTATTTAGGGTCTAGGGGTGAGCTCAACCTTTCATGTTCATGGGTAGAAATCACACTTCATGGGTCTGTTGGCAAGGAAATGTGTATGCACGGGAATGAAGTGAGCCAACTTGGTTAATCGGTCAACGATTACCCAAATGAAATCATGCTTGTTGGAAGTTAGGGGTAATCCCACAATGAAATCTGTGACACCCTCAATTCTGTGGAAAACCACGGAACCGAGAACTAATGCATATGTGTGCCCAGGATGTTCATCACACATACACATATATTCCACAAACTGAATTCTGAATATATATAACCACGAATAACAGAGTTTATTACAATGTCTCATGAGTCTTGGACTCATGCTCACAGCGGAAGTCTTATTTCTATGCAGCGGAAGTCTTTATTCTAATGCGGAAGCAATCTAACTAATGCGGAAGCAAATCTAAGCAGAAGTGGCTCTATCTCTACTCCCTCCACAGGCAAGGTTGAGAACAGATCACACACCCTAATGCTCCACTTGGTCTTCATAGTAGTCTTCTCTTGCTACTGATGATGAAATAATAATGCAAGTTTGAGTACAATGATGTACTCAGCAAGTGCGGAAAAAACACGATATGCAGCTCATAATAAGGTAGGTATAAAAAGGCTCATTTGCAGAAAAGCAGATTTATAAAACCATAATAAAACAGCAACTTAACTTTAGATGAATGTAATCTCAGCATGTATTAAATTACCAACAGACCTCCATCGCTTTCCACGTTCCACCCGAACATTAACCAACTTCATTCTTACTCACGAATACCTCCTCGTATTCGCTACCATCTCACGAATACATTCCCGTATTCGCTACCATCTTATCTCATAAACAACTTCGTCTCACACCGAGACAAATCTCGTTGCCATGACTCAACAGTCATGCAACCATCTTATCACCCGGACTCAACTGTCCCAAAACCAAACCATAACCATAATCAATAACCATAATTAATAACCATCCCAATAACCATCCCAACTAATCATGGCAGTTGGCCAGGCGCTCGTGACCGTAAGCTCGGCTATCATGATAGTTTTAGACTCTGCAAAGTTTGCACCTCTTTACCCACAAGTTTGTGATTTTGTCACCCGTCGGCGACTGCAGAACCTCCATTATACCAGTACACAACCGTCGGTGTATGGTCAAGAGATCACAAAATAGCCTTCACAAAGGGGCTACTAGATGAATGGACTCACTAAGGTTTCACCGGCAGGCTAGAATCTCCAATTATCCCACCAACGGGCCCCCTCTTGTGCCATGCAGTTCCCAGGGCAGTCCTCACTCGACTCCCATTCCCCACGCCTTCCACAGTCCATAACACTCTAGCAACTTACCTAATTACTCAGCTAAGACACACCCATACTTGGCCTTGTGGTGGCACTGTTATCCTGGCATGTGCATGCATGAACCGGTCCTTAGATCTACGGCAAGTAAATCACCATCTCATGCTACCTCATTCACAAACCCAGTCTTGCCTAGATCTCCCTCCGATCCATGTTCATTAACATCATCAGTTTCTCATGTCATTACGAGTGCAGTTAGCTAGACACATCTATCTCGCTTCCCAATCCCATGGACTCAGCGAAGCATAAAACAAAAACCATACCCGACTCATAAAACATCCCTAGCGACAAGGGTGGGTTAACCAAAGCTAGTAAACTCCTATAAAAAGGTTTCCCATCATGCTTGACTCAGCACGCACACCTTTTCGCAAATCAAAACAGTTTTACCCAAAACATAGGATCAATATGGTCAAGGAGCACTTGCCTTGTTCTTGCGGTTCCGGTTGTTCATGGATCTCAAAACCTTGTTGCTGCAGTTCGTCGTAGACAGCTCCCTGAGCTTGTCCTGCCAGGTAGGATCACGTGCATACAAGATTCACAGCAATCAACATCATGCACAAACCATAAACTAGATGCGATGATGCACATGCATGCTATCCTATGATTAGTTTTATTAGATTGGTTTGTACGTGTTATTCCATGGCTTGCATGGACAGAGGTGTTCGGATCAAAAGGTGGACGTGGCAATGATCTTGTCTTTAGATCAACCTGATCATCAAATGATCTGTCCACGAGAAGGCTTCTGTTCGAAGGAACCAAAGAACAGATGCAAAGAAAACACAACGATGTCGCAAGGTGGTATTGGAGACCTACCTTACGTTCTTCTCGGTCTCGAGGTCCTCCTAAGATTGTCGGGCTTCCTTCGGCGATCTTCCTTGCTGCACTCCGGCGATGGTCTAGTCGGCGGGTTGGGACTAGGCTCTAAGTCGTCGGCTCAGGAGTTGGAAAAGAAGTTTATGGTTTTGGCCAGAGGTTCTGGGTTCTATTTATAATCGGGAAGAGAAGAGTCCTAATCTGATTGTATCCCTAATAAGAGTCCTATTCAGGTCGTCGTTGGATCCTAATATCTTATCTTTAGTTGATTTGGTGCGGTAACATTGTGGAGTTCAGGTCGATTTCCTTTACATACCGGTATTCTTACGCGTACAGATTCTAAAAATTGCTTCAGAACCCGTCACTTTCGTGGTGATGAGCTCCGGAAGTTCCACGTGTCCACCGGGCCTGGTCTCTTCCTTTCCGCAGAGACGGGCTCCGGTTGTGCCGCGTGTCAAACGAGCAAGACTTCCCTCTTCTTCGGAGGTGAGCTCCGCGTGCGCCACGTATCCTGGCGGTCGGGACCTCCTTTCTTACTCGGAGGTGGCTCCGCGCACGCCACGTGTTAGTGCCGGTCTTTCCTTCTTTTCCTCAGAGACGTGCTCCAAGGTTGACACTTGTCCAACATTGTCGGACCTCCCGGAGATAAGCTCCGGTGGCGACACGTGTTCGATAGAACCGGACCTCTCGGAGGTGAGCTCTCAGATCGACACGTATCCCGCGCGACCAGTCCTCTGATTTTCCATGATGACCAGCTCCGGGGCAACACGTGTCCCACAGGGTCGGACCTCTCCTCCTTTGCGAAGATGAGCCCCGAGCCTGCCACATAGCCAGCGTAGCGGCGGACCTCCCCCTACTTCGCAGGGATGAGCTCCGAACAATGCCACGTGGCCAGCGGGCCGCGGCAAGTTGTCTTTGGCGCTCTCGGTAAACTGGATTAGGCTCTTATTGGCTATCTTTTGATAATTTTCTCTGTTCCTACTTTTCTTAAAATGTTTTCTCTTCATAAAACATGAATATATGTTGACACCAGAGATGAGGGTGTCACAAATCTACCCTCCTTAAATTGAATCCGCCCTCGAGATTCATTAGTAGAGAATAGATGGGGAAATTCTGCCTTGATATCCTCTTCACGCTCCCATGTGGCTTCAGGTTTGGTGTGATGGCTCCATTGTACCTTGCACCATCGAATCACCTTGTTCCGGGTGACCCTTTCTTTTACGTCCAAGATTCGGACAGGGTGTTCCGCATAAGTCAGGTCCTCTTGAAGTTCAAGCTCTCCCATTGATACTTGTTCCTCTGGTACTCTCAAGCACTTCTTGAGCTGGGATACATGAAACACGTCATGTACGTCGGAGAGGTGGGTTGGAGCTCTAGTTGATAGGCTACTTCTCCTCACTTGTCCAAAATCTTAAATGGTCCGATGTAGCGAGGTGCTAGCTTGCCTTTGACGTTGAAACGTCGTTGGCCTCGGATAGGCGATACCTTAAGGTATACGAAGTCTCCTACTTCAAAGGTCAACTTCCTACGCCTATTGTCCGCATAGCCCTTCTATCGTGACTGAGCAGCCTTTAAGTTTTCCCGTATCGTTTGGACTTGCTTTTCAGCTTCTTGTAGCACTTCGGGTCCGAGCACCTGGTTCTCTCCGGTCTCGTTCCAAAACAGCGGCGTTCTACACCGTCTACCATATAATGCTTCGAAAGGCGACATCTTCAAGCTAGCTTGGTAGCTGTTGTTATAGGAGAATTCGGCATACAATAAACTCCTATCCCAACTACGCCCACGTTTCAAGGCGCAAGCTCTCAACATGTCCTCCAAAATTTGGTTTGTCCTTTCGATTTGTCCATCAGTTTGTGGGTGATAGGCGGAGCTAAAATCCAGTCGTGTACCCATGGCTTTCTGCAGCTTCCTCCAGAATCTAGAGGTAAACTAAGAACCTCGATCTGAGACTATCCTCCTCGAGACTCCGTGGCGGCACACGATCTGCTCCATGTACAACTCGGCTAATTGCGCAATGTTGTAATTGGCCTTTACAGGGAGAAAATGGGTGGTTTTCGTCAATCGGTCCATGATAACCCAGATGGAGTCGTAACCCGACTGAGTACGTGGCAATCTGACGATGAAATCCACACTGATGTCTTCCCACTTCCACTCTGGTACCTTCAAAGGTTGCAACAATCCAGCGGGTTTTTGATGTTCGGCCTTCACCCATTGGCATGTGTCGCATAGGGCAACGTATTCAGCTATATCCCTTTTCATACCATCCCACCAATAACAAGTCTTCAAGTCCTTGTACATTTTGGTACTTCCGGGATGTATAGAATAGGGTGAATCATGTGCCTCCTTCAATATCATGTCGCGGAGGTGTTTTATGTTAGGCACACAAATCCTTTTTCCTAGCCAAAGCGTACCCTTCTCATCTTCTTTGAAATCCTTCTCTATTCCTTGTCGGATTCTTCCTTGATTTTCTTGATCTCCTCATCCGTTGCTTGGCCATCTCTTATCTCTTGCTCCAATGAGGAGTGGATCTCCATTATTTCCATGTTGTTCAAGAATCCGAGGTGTAACCGTTCGAACTCCTTATGTAGTTCGGGTGGTAGCTCCCGAACCGTGAGTTGGTGACATGCTCCCTTTCGGCTCAATGCATCAACTACTACATTGGCCTTCCCGGGGTGGTAGTTGATTCCAACGTCGTAATCCTTGATGAGTTCCAACCATCAACGTTGCCTCAAATTCAAATCCGTTTGTGTGAATATGTACTTGAGGCTTTTATGATCCGTATAGATCTCACATCGATGACCAAGGATATAATATCTCCAAATCTTCAATGCATGTACTACTGCTGCTAGCTCCAAGTCATGTGTAGGATAATTAAGCTCGTGCTTCTTTAATTGCCGTGAGGCATAGGCTACCACTTGTCCTTCTTGCATGATCACACATCCGAGCCCTGTCTGGATGCGTCACAATATATGTCAAAGCTCTTGCTCACGTCTAGCAATACCAGAACCGGTGCTGTGGTTAGCCTTTTCTTGAGTTCCTCAAAACTTTCTTGGCATGCTGGTGTCCATGGAAAGGCTTTTCCCTTCGTTAGCAATTTCGTCATAGGCTTTGCTATCTTAGAGAAGTCTTTAATGAAGCGTCGATAGTATCCAGCCATCCCAAGAAAACTCCGAATATCCCTCACGCTCTGCGGTTGGTCCCACTTCAGAACATCTCTCACTTTTCTGGGATCAACTGATACCCCTTCCTTGGATATAATATGGCCTAGGAAAGATATTTCCTTTAGCCAAAATTGACACTTGTTAAGCTTGGCATACAATTGATGCTCACGCAATTTCTGCAAGGTCAGTTTTAAATGTTCTTCATGCTCCTCCTCACTTTTTGAATACACCATAATATCGTCGATGAAAACCAAGACGAACTTGTCCAAGTACTCCATGAAAACCTTGTTCATAAGGTACATGAAGTATGTTGGGTGCATTTGTCAACCCAAAAGATGTTTGAAAGGCTGTCTTGGGTATATCGGAGGGCTTAATCTTCAGCTGGAAGTATCCCGACCGAAGATCAATCTTGGAGAACACTCGGGCTCCTTTCATTTGGTCGAATAGGTCCTCTATACGGGGCAGAGGGTATTTGTTCTTGATTGTTACCTCGTTGAGAGACCTATAGTCCACGCACATCCTTTGGGTTCCATCCTTCTTGTCTACGAAGAGCACCGGAGCTCCCCATGGTGACGAGCTTGGACGTATAAAACCCTTCTCCAATTGTTCTTGAATTTGCTTCTTGAGTTCTACTAGTTCATTGACGGGCATCCTATAGGGTCTCTTGGCTATGGGTGCAGTTCCGGGTACCAAATATATGGCAAACTCAATGTCCCGGTCAGGTGGCATACCTGGAAGCTCTTCCGGGAACACGTCCAAAAATTTCTGAAGCACTGGAATGCTGTCCAATGTTGTTCCTTCGACGTGGTTTAAAATTGCCCGTTTGGTGGTTTGCTGGGCTGACTCAAACTCGACACGAATACCGTGCTCGTTTGTCAACTGCACGCTCCTTTCAGCACATTGGATTACTCCGTTGTGCTTGCTTAACTAATCCATTCCGAGTATTATGTCAATCCCTTGAGAATCCAAGACAATGAGGTTGGCAAGGAAGTCTAGCCCCCTTATTTTAAGGCTTACTTTCGGACATACTATATTAGTCCTCATCTCTCCACCGGGAGAATTAACTAACATAGCACATTTTAAGTGGGATATGGGTAGGTGATGTTTGGTAACATATTTGGATGATATGAAGGAATGCGATGCTCTAGAATCAAATAAGATGGTGGTTGGGTTGGAGTTGGCAAGGAACATACCAATTACAACGTCCTCAGCCTGTTGTGCTTCCTCAGCAGAGACATGGTTCACGTTGCCGCGAGCATAGTTCTGCTGTCCACGGTTTCCTTGATTGTCCCCTCCGTTCAGTCGCGGGTTCTGCTTGGGCACGTTGCCTTGCTATCCAGGGCCTCTCCTCGGACACTAGTTTGTGAAGTGTCCTATTTCTCCGCATGCAAAGCATGCCCTGTTGCCTACAACAGCAGGTACATTGGGGTGGGGGTTTTGAACAGGAGCGCCATTGTTAGGTCGAGGCGCAGGAGGCATGGACACGCGAGGTGCTGGTGCAACGAGTTGTTGTTATGGTGGCTGACCAGGGCGGTATGCAGGAGTGGTTGATCCATACTGCGGTGCAGCTGGGGGCATGTACCGAGGTCGTACGTTGCTCCCTTGGGGCTGGTATGGCATCTTCGTCTTGCCCTCTCGCTCGATCTCTTTGATCTTTCTTTCGACCACTATAGCCTTGTCAACCAGCTTCTGGAAGCTTACGTAGTCATTGTTGAGGAGTTGAACCTGGATCTCATTGTTTAATCCTCTCATGAACAGGTATTGCCTCCTCTGGTCTGAGTTGACATCCTCGGGGGCATACCGGGACAGTTGCGTGAACTTGTTGAGGTACTCATTCACACTTCTCTGTCCTTGGCGGAGACCTTCAAATTCTTGTCTCTTGAGCATCATTACACCAGCAGGGATGTAATGAGAGCGGAAGCTCTCCTTGAACTCAGTCCAAGTGATTGTCTCCGGGTTGACATGGGCGTTGCATAGGGCATCCCACCAGTCAGCGGCAGCTTCCATAAGTTGGTGCGACACAAAGAGAACCTTCTCTCGGTCATTGCACTGAACAATGGCAAGCTTCTTCTCCATGGATTTCAACCAATCATCGGCCTCCATGGGATCACTCGCTTGAGCAAAGGTGGGTGGTCGAGTCCTCATGAATTCTCCCAGTCTGTTGTGAGCCGGCGGTGGTGGTGGCGGCGGTGGGGCCGGAACAGGTTTGTTGTTGGCCTGCAACTGACCCAAAGTTTGGATCATGGTTTGCATAAGCTGGTTTTGTATGGCCATCAACCTTTACAGTTTGTTCTCGCTAGCTTCGGGGTTAACAGGAACTTCATCGTGGTCATCCCCTTGGTTGTCACGGATGTTCCTTAGGCCGGCGTTTCCCCTCACCATCTGTGAGAGAGGACGAAATAGAATAGAAGGTTAGAAGGTTAGGTAGATTCCCTCAACTATATGCATCAAGGTGAGTTGGACTATATATATATTAGCCCATATGAGGATGTGAACAAATGCCGAAACATCTCACACCTCTTTCTTCTTGCGTGTGGATATGGACAACGTTTGGGGACGTCCCACAACTCACACTAAGCACACAGTCACAAATAATCATTGCAAAGGCTCATACAATTCCTATTCAAGGCTGGTTTCCTATGCCAAGGTAGTTTTAAGGCCAATCTAAGCGTCCTAGGGTGCTTCCTTTGGTCAACGTGGCTTAACTACCAATCTGTGTTTAATACCAATCTATGATTCCTATTTAGGTGTGTAACCTACTGTTAACCCGTGGCTCTAATATCAATCTGAGGTTTCTATCTAGGCGTGTAACCTACTGTCAACCCGTGACTCTGATACCAATCTGTGACGCCCTCAATTCTGTGGAAAACCACGGAACCGAGAACTAATGCATATGTGTGCCCAGGATGTTCATCACACATACACATATATTCCACAAACTGAATTCAGAATATATATAACCACGAATAACAGAGTTTATTACAATGTCTCATGAGTCTTGGACTCATGCTCACAGCGGAAGTCTTATTTCTATGCAGCGGAAGTCTTTATTCTAATGCAGAAGCAATCTAACTAATGCGGAAGCAAATCTAAGCAGAAGTGGCTCTATCTCTACTCCCTCCACAGGCAAGGTTGAGAACATATCACACGCTCTAATGCTCCACTTGGTCTTCATAGTAGTCTTCTCTTGCTGCTGATGATGAAATAATAATGCAAGTTTGAGTACAATGATGTACTCAGCAAGTGCGGGAAAAACACGATATGCAGCTCATAACAAGGTAGGTATAAAAAGGTTCATTTGCAGAAAAGCAGATTTATAAAACCATGATAAAACAGCAACTTAACTTTAGATGAATGTAATCCCAGCATGTATTAAATTACCAACACACCTCCATCGCTTTCCACGTTCCACCCGAACATTAACCAACTTCATTCTTACTCTCAAATACCTCCTCGTATTCGCTACCATCTCACGAATACCTTCCCGTATTCGCTACCATCTTATCTCATAAACAACTTCGTCTCACACCGAGACCAATCTCGTTGTCATGACTCAACAGTCATGCAACCATCTTATCACCCGGACTCAACAGTCCCAAAACCAAACCATAACCATAATCAATAACCATCCCAACTAATCATGGCAGTTGGCCAGGCCCTCGTGACAATAAGCTCGGCTATCATTATAGTTTTAGACTCTGCAGAGTTTGCACCTCTTTACCCACAAGTTTGTGATTTCATCACCCATCGGCGACTGCAGAACCTCCATTATACCAGTACACAACCATCGGTGTATGGTCAAGATATCACAAAATAGCCTTTACAAAGGGGCTACTAGATGTATGGACTCACTAAGGTTTCACCGGCAGGCTAGAATCTCCAATTCTCCCACCCACGGGCCCCCTCTTCTGCCATGCAGTTCCCAGGGCAGTCCTCACTCGACTCCCATTCCCTGCGTCTTCCACAGTCCATAACACTCTAGCAACTTACCTAATTACTCAGCTAAGCCGCACCCATACTTGGCCTTGTGGTGGCACTGTTATCCTGGCATGTGCATGCATGAACCGGTCCTTAGATCTACGGAAAGTAAATCACCATCTCATGCTACCTCATTCACAAACCCAGTCTTGCCTAGATCTCCCTCCGATCCATGTTCATTAACATCATCAGTTTCTCATGTCATTACGAGTGCAGTTAGCTAGACACATCTATCTCGCTTCCCAATCCCATGGACTCAGCGAAGCATAAAAAAAACCATACCCGACTCATAAACATCCCTGGCGACAAGGGTGGGTTAACCAAAGCTAGTAAACTCCTATAAAAGGGTTTCCCATCATGCTTGACTCAGCACACACACCTTTTCGCAAATCAAAACAGTTTTACCCAAAACATAGGATCAATATGGTCAAGGAGCACTTGACTTGTTCTTGCGGTTCCGGTTGTTCTTGGATCTCAAAACCTTGTTGCTGCAGTTCATCGTAGACAGCTCCCTGAGCTTGTCCTGCCAGGTAGGATCACGTGCATACAAGATTCACAGCAATCAATATCATGCACAAACCTTAAACTAGATGCGATGATGCACATGCATGCTATCCTATGATTAGTTTTATTAGATTGGTTTGTATGTGTTCTTGCATGGCTTGCATGGACAGAGGTGTTCGGATCAAAAAGTGGACGTGGCGATGATCTTGTCTTTAGATCAACCTGATCATCAAATGATCTGTCCACGAGAAAGCCTCTGTTCGAAGGAACCAAAGAACAGATGCAAAGAAAACACAACGATGTCCCAAGGTGGTATTGGAGACCTACCTTACGTTCTTCTCGGTCTCGAGGTCCTTCTCAGATCGTCGGGCTTCCTTTGGCGATCTTCCTTGCTGCACTCCGGCGATGGTCTACTCGGCGGGTTGGGACTAGGGCTCTAAGTCGTCGGCTCAGGAGTTGGAAAAGAACTTTATGGTTTCGGCCAGAGGTTCTGGGTTCTATTTATAATCGGGAAGAGTCCTAATCTGATTGTATCCCGAATAAGAGTCCTATTCAGGTCGTCGTTGGATCCTAACATCTTATCTTTAGTTGATTTGGTGCGGTAACAGTGTGGAGTTCAGGTAGGTTTCCTTTACGTACCGGTATTCTTACGCGTACGGATTCCAAAAATCGCTTCAAAACCCGTCACCTTCGTGGTGATGAGCTCTGGAAGTTCCACGTGTCAACAGGGCCTGGTCTCTTCCTTTCCGCAGAGACGGGCTCCGGTTGTGCCGCGTGTCAAACGAGCAAGACTTCCCTCTTCTTCGGAGGTGAGCTCCGTGTGCGCCACGTATCCTGGCGGTCGGGACCTCCTCTCTTACTCGGAGGTGGCTCCGCACACTCCACGTGTTAGTGCCGGTCTTTCCTTCTTTTCCTCAGAGACGTGCTCCAAGGTTGACACGTGTCCAATAGTGTCGGACCACCCGGAGATAAGCTCCGGTGGCGACACGTTTTCGATAGAACCGGACCTCTCGAAGTGAGCTCCCAGATCGACACGTATCCCGCGCGACCAGTCCTCTGATTTTCCATGATGACCAGCTCTGGGGCAACACGTGTCCCACAGGGTCGGACCTCTCCTCCTTTGCGGAGATGAGCCCCGAGCCTGCCACGTAGCCAGCTTAGCGGCAGACCTCCCCCTACTTCGCAGGGATGAGCTCCGAACATGCCGCGTGGCCAGCGGGCCGCAGCATGTTGTCTTCGGCGCTCTCGGTAAACTGGATTCGGCTCTTATTGGCTATCTTTTGATAATTTTCTCTGTTCCTACTTTTCTTAAAATGTTTTCTCTTCATAAAACATGAATATATGTTGACACCAGAGATGAGGGTGTTACAAAATCCATGCTCACATCTTCCCATTTCCATGCTGGAATTTTCAGGGGTTACAGCAGCCCTGATTTCCTCATATGATCAGATTTCACTCGTCTACACGTATCACACTCGGATATGTACTTCGCTACTTCCCGCTTCATCCGTGTCCACCAAAATTTCTTTTTCAAATCTTGGTACATTTTGTTGCTGCCCGGATGAATGGAGTATTTAGACAAGTGAGCTTCATCAATAATTTTCTTCCTCAGCTCCATGTTCCGGGGTACGACTATGCGGTCATTGAACCACAGCATCCCCTCATCATCTTTTCGGAAACATTTGATTTCCCCATTGTCTATCCGTCTCCGGAGATGTGCCATACCCTTATCAATCTTCTAAGCTGCAATGATGTCCGCCCTAATGGTAGGGATGAGCGCAAGGTTGTAGAGTGACCCATAAGGAACCAAGTATAAACTCGGCTCTTCCTCCTCCACCGCTGTAATGGTGAGGTTATGGACATGTGATTTCCGACTCAGCGTGTCGGCAACCATATTTGCCTTGCCGGGGTGGTAATGAATCTCAATCTCATAATCCTTGATTAGTTCTAACCACCTTCTTTGCCTCATATTCAGCTCCTTCTGGGTGAAAATGTACTTCAAGCTCTTGTGATCAGTGTAGAGATGCACCACATTCCCCAGGAGATAGTGCCTCCACATTTTTAGTGCCAAGACCACAGCAGCAAGCTCAAGATCATGAGTCGGATAGTGCTGCTCATGGTTTCAAAGTTGGGCCATACGCGACCACACGTCCCTCCTGCATCAACACGCAGCCAAGCCCGATGCCGGACGCATCACAATACACGTCGAAGGGCTTGGTCGTATCCGGTTGAGCTAAGACCGGGGCTGTTGTGAGATGCCTCACTAATGCTTAGAACGCTCCTTCACATGCTGAGTTCCAAACATATTTTGTTCCCTTCTTTAATAATTCTGTCATCGTCTTAGCAAGCTTGGAGAAACTTGGAATGAATCTCCGGTAATATCCCGCTAAGCCGAGGAAGCTTCTGACTTCATGGACAGAAGTAGGGGCTTTCCATTTCAGCACTTGCTCAATTTTGCTTGGGTTAATCGCAATGCCTTCCGCTGAGATGATATGTCCCCAAAATGGCACTTGGCTGATCCAAAACTCACATTTGCTGAACTTGGCGTAGAGCTTGTGGTCCCGCAATCTTTGAAAGACGATTCTCAAGTGTTCGGCGTGTTCTGCTTCTGTCTTGGAGTAAACCAAGATATCATCAATGAACATCACAACGAATTTGTCCAGCTCCGACATGAACACCGAGTTCATGAGATACATGAAATGTGCCGGAGCATTAGTGAGACCAAAAGACATGACGAGATATTCATATAAGCCATATCTCGTCGAGAAGGCCGTCTTCGGGATATCCTCCGCTCGGATTTTTATTTGATGATACGCGGAGCGAAGGTCCATCTTGGAGAACACACTTGCACCCACAAGCTGATCAAACAGGATGTCAATGCGGGGCAGTGGGTATTTGTTCTTGATGGTGACGGCATTGAGCGGCCGGTAATCCACACACAGCCTCAGGGTTTCATCTTTCTTCTTTACGAACAGCGCCGAGCATCCCCAAGGCGAGGAGCTCGGTCTAATGAAACCTTTGCTCAACAGATCATTGAGCTGTTCTTTCAGTTCAGCCAGCTCGTTTGGAGCCATTTTGTATGGTCTCCATGATATAGGCGTAGTCCCGGGTGCAAGCTCAATCTTGAACTCCACATCCTGCTCAGGTGGCATGCCCGGAAGATCATCCGGGAACACGTCAGGGTACTCCCAGACTACGGGAATGTCCTCTAACTTGAGAGCTTCAGTATTATTAATTACTGAAACTTCCCGGACTGGATTGTCTAATATGAGGGACTGCGGACGGTGTAGTGGGAAGTTGAGGTAAATCGTCCGTGATAATGTTTCCAGGACAGCGCCATGGTAGCTTAGCCATGACATCCCTAAGATTGCATCAATCTTCTGCCCCTCAAGAATAATCATAGTGGTGGGATATATCTTCCCACCTAAGCACAGTGGTGCTTTCGGGATCATCATAGTTGCTGAAATCTTTCCTCCCGGTGAGCAGATCATATAAGAGCACTCGGTGGGAAAGGCTTCCAGTTGATGCTTAACCACATATGATGCACTTATAAAGTTGTGGGTTGCACCCGAATCAAATAATATGATGATTGCTTGATCGTTGAGAGTGAACGTAACTGCCAGCACGTTGTCTCCCTCTGGGGTGTCCTCATTGTCGAGGTTGCGAACGCCTCCAGTCCGCTGACCAATCTTCTTGACCAGAGGTCGGCCTCGAGCACCGCCCTGGAACTGGGCTTGCCCGCTGCCTTGCTGCCTCTAGGGATAGTCCTTCGAGAAATGGCCCGCCTGGCCACACGTAAAGCATGTGTAGCGAGGCGGTCCTCCGCTGATCGGCGGACGGAAACCCAGGGCACGTTGTGGCGGTGGAAACGCTCGGGGTACCATCTGCTGCTGCTGTTGCGGTCGCGGTGGTGGCATCGGCGGTCGCAATGGGGGTGACTGGAAAGAATGACCCCTGAACTGTTGAGGTCGCGCCGGTGGATGCCACTGCTGACTGGATGGTGTCCGATACACCATGCGGTACTTCTGGGGAGCTCCACCCCCACTGCTGGGTGGAGTGCTGCTCTTTCGCTGCTCAGCCACAAATTCTCACTGAGCGTCTTCTTGCATGATCGTGGCATTAACGAGATCGTTGAAGGTGTCGCGATTGCATTGGACGAGATGCGTCTTCATCTCGGGTGTAACCCCCGATAGAAGTGCTCCCGCTTCTTCTCCTCGGTGGAGACGTAATCCGACGCATATTGCGCCAGATGGTTGAAGGCACGGGAGTAGTCGTGGACACTCCTCCCACCCTGCTTCAGCTCCAAGAACACTTGGAACTTCTGCTGCATTATCCCGGGAGGGATATGGTAGGCGCGGAACACCTCCTGGAATTCTTCCCACTCCACAGCATGGCCAGCCGGACGTGAGGCGATATAATTCGCTCACCACGCACCAGCGACATCGTGAAGCTGCTGCGCCGCGAACAGAGTCTTCTGCCGCTCCGGAGCAGCCCGAACTTGGACTCAATTGTCCGCAGCCAGTTGTCAGCCTCCAGGAGTTCTGCTGCGAAAGTGAACACCGGAGGGTGCGTACTCATGAAGTCCGAGTACGTCACATCACGGGGCTTACGAGGCCCCCTCTCTTGATGCCCCCCCTGATGCGGACATCGCTACCGTTGATACAACCACAACACCAACCCATTAACCACTCTCAGCTAATCAAGGTCCAATGACACGAGCTTGTGCACGTCAACTTAATTATCAGGTGAATTCATTCCTGGCTGTTCAAAGTAATTATCCTTCAAATGGGGACCTATTAAAGCCTTGTGATGACCTTGTTATTATTAGGTGCTTGGGAATTGATCCAGCTAGGAGTGATGGAGGGATTAATGCAATAAAGGCTGCTCCACCCGAGGGGAAATCTTGAGGCTATGGCCATGTAATAAAGAGAGATTTAGACAAATAAGGAAAGGAATAAGGGAAATCTCGTCCAACTTTGCTGCTGAACAAAATTTCCTCTTTCTTCCCCCATTTAAAGATAGATATGCTATAATAAGGAAAGAAATAGAGGAAATCATATCCTGCCTTGCTGCTGGATGGGTTTCCCTCTTTCTTTCCCTATTAAATGGTAGTCTATCACAGAAAAAGGAAGGGAATAAGGGAGATCACGTCCTACCTTTGTTGCTGGACGAATTTCCCTCTTCCCTCCCCTATTTAAGTAGTCCAAGAGCTCCTTGACAGGGTGGGTCTTGTTTTCTATAAGTTTAGCCATTGCTACTTCCTTGTAACGCAAGTGTCGACGAGACCTTCCGATTACTTGAATCAGAACCCCAACTTTTTCACACCCGTGAGTGTTTGCTTGTTATCTTGTTCTTGCTTGTTCTTCGATTGCTTGCAGGTTTAAGGCTGTTCTTGGCACGGCAAGTACAGCAACAACAGGAGCCGGTGTAACTATCGCTAAGGCGCTGCATCCTTGTGGTTGTTGTAGTCGGGTAGCACAACATCGACCTCCACCCAAATCGTAGTTACCAGGAGACGGTGTAACTGTCGCTCAAGGCACCACACCATTCTGGTTGTGGTAGTCGGGCAGCCAACGTCGGCCTCCACCAAATTCGTTCATTACCAACATCTCTCATCGAAAGATAGGGCGTCCCCCGTACCCGTTGGGTTCATCAAGTGGTATCAGATTTCAGGTTGCTCGGTGAGAGATTTCCTTCTCCTTGTTCTTCATTTACCTACAGTCTACTTTTGCCTACAAAAGTTCGCTCTAAAAAAATCCTAAAAACACTTTGAGCCTTTTGCTTGGCTACTTAGCTCTCGACTTGTTGAATTCACGGTTGCCTTTTTGTGTCAAGTTGCTGGTCCTAAGTTTTTCACCGCTAGAGTTTTGAGTTCGTACCACTTTGTTCTCAGTCCATTTCCATTATCTACCCAAAGTTGAGAAAAAAGGCAAGTGCAAAAGAAAAGCTGCACGGATCAGCAAGAAAAAGACACATGCAAAAAGAAAAGCCGCACTGATTACAATAAAAAAAAAGTTTCTAAGTACAAAAAAAAGAGAGACAATTTGTGTAACATTTGTTTCATGTTTCGAAGTTCAACTTGCTGTTTTCAACGTTGTTGAAACACAACGGATCGGGCTGTTCGAACTTCCCTACCATAGTAATCCAACGTCACGTGGAATTACGGCTCACGTCTCTAGTAAGGTTTGAGCTAGGACCAGCACAATACCATCGTGGAACGTTTATTCAACTTGTTGTGACTAATGTGGTACTAGCTGTTCCTTTGCAAAAATTGTGTCTAGCAGCCACCTACAGCTCCACAAAATTGTCTACGACACCATAAGGTTGTGCTGGCAGCCACCGTTTGTTGTTGTTCTTGCTGATTGCCGGCGCCTCGTGCATCGCATGGTAAGAACTTGTAAGACCTTGATTTCTTGCTAGTGAGGAATTGTGCTGTCCTACCACCTCTTAGCAACTATTAGGATTAATCTGCTTTCTGTTGTATTTTCCTTTCTTTACTAACCATGTCAGCTGATGCGAATGGGACATCTCCACATTCACCACGTACGAGGGGCATCATTCAGCATTTCGAACGCCAAGTAAAGCTACACACAGATGCTCTCAATGAGGATATTCAAGTCACCAATGAACGCATTGGTCAATTAGAGTCGACGCAGATTTGCACCACCACCAAACTGACCACATTAGAAAGCACTGCTGGGGCTATTAACACTTCTCTTGCAGCAATCATTGAGCGATTGGAGAGGATGGAACAGGTTGGATGTGAAGATAGGCAAAGACGTGTTGATGACAGCCACGACTCTGTTGGCAGTGCTGCAAGATATGACGAGGCGGGGTATTCGTCGGATACCGAGCTTGATGATGGACCTTTCAGGTATCGACGGCAGCCACGTCGCGACCATCATGGTATGGGTGGTCGAGCTCAACGACGCGAGGTACGTGACAATGACGATTCCCTACGCAGCATTAAATTCTTCATACCACCTTTTGATGGTAAATATGATCCGGATGCATATCTGTCTTGGGAATTGTCAGTAGATCAAAAATTTGCATGCCATGATTTCTCTGATGATAAAAAGGTTAGAGCTGCCACTAGTGAATTCACTGACTTTGCTTCTGTTTGGTGGCATGAATATCAAACTAAAAATCCAGCTACCGTACCACAAACTTGGAATGCTTTGAAACGAATCATGCGTCGTCGTTTTGTTCCTTCCTATCATGCTCGTGACCTGTTGCATAAATTACAACAACTTAGGCAAGGCAACAAATCTGTTGAGGAATACTATCAAGAACTTCAAATAGGCATGATGCGTTGTGGCCTAGTTGAAAATGAAGAGGCTGCAATGGCTAGGTTTATGGGTGGTTTAACAAGAGAAATTCAGGACATATTGGCTTATAAGGAATACACTAACGTCACTCAATTATTCCATCTTGCTTGTAAGGCTGAAAGAAAAGTGCAGGGACGACGTACAAGAACTAACATTTCTGCAGGTCGAACTACCTCATGGCAGTTCCGCTCAAGTGCTGCTGGTATGAAGCATGATTCTCCAGACGATGCTTCCAATGGGTTGCCCAGGACTACATCAAAATCAGCACCTTCGCGTGCAATCGAGACAACAAAAGGATCCACCTAAGTTGCAGCCAACACTTTTTCTTCCATTGCTTCTACTGGGAGAACAAAAGACATTCAATGCCTCCAGTGCAAGGGTTTTGGGCACCTACGAAGGGACTGCCCAAGCAAGCGTGTGCTGGTTGTACGAGAAAATGGTGAGTACTCATCCGCTAGTGATTTAGATAATGAAACATATGTCATGCTTGCTGCACAAGAAGCAGGAAAGAAGAATGATGATGAAGAGCACATTGGGGCTGATCATGCTGCCCACTATGAGAGTCTTGTTGTGAGGCGTGTCTTGAGTGCCCAAATGATCAAAGCTGAACAGAACCAGCGACACAATCTATTCCAAACTAAGTGTGTAGTTTTGGAACGATCATGTCGCATTATTATTGATGGAGGAAGCTGCAACAATTTAGCAAGTGCTACAATGGTAGAAAAGCTTGGGATGACAACACTTCCACATCCACATCCCTACTACATCCAATGGTTCAACGACAGTGGTAAGCTTAAGTTAACACGTCTGGTTCGTGTCGAATTTGTAATTGGTTCCTACCATGATTACATTGATTGTGATGTGGTACCTATGCAAGCTTGTTCTATGCTATTTGGTCGACCTTGGCAATTTGATAAAGATACATTACATCATGGTAAATCAAATCAATACTCTTTCATGCATCATGAGAAGAAACTTGTTTTGCACCCGATGTCCCCTGATGCTATTTTGAAGGATGACATTGCTAGAGCTTGCAAAGAGAAAAATAAGAAAACTGCTGAAAATGAAAATTCAGATGTCATGACGAAATCGGTACAGCCTAAGACTGACAATTCCAAATCTGCTCATATGAAGAAGAATGAAATAAAATTAACGAGTGCTTGTTTTTTTGCTTCCAAATCTGATTTGTTTGAATTAAAAAGTGATACTGCAATCTGCTATGTGTTTGTTTGCAAAGAAGCTTTGTTCTCACTTCACGACACACCATGTGCTTTGCCTCCTTCTATCACTAAGCTTTTGCAGGAATACGCTGATGTGTTTCCACAAGAGGTACCAACCGGGCTGCCACCATTGAGAGGGATTGAGCATCAGATTGACCTCATCCCTGGGGCTTCTTTGCTCAACCGAGCACCATACAGGACCAATCCGGAGGAGACTAAGGAGATTCAGCGGCAAGTACAGGAATTACTCGACAAAGGTTATGTGCGTGAGTCCCTTAGTCCTTGCTCCGTTCCTGTCCTTTTGGTCCCAAAGAAAGATGGATCATGGCGCATGTGTGTAGATTGTCGAGCAATTAATAACATTACCATTATATATCGTCATCCTATTCCTAGGTTAGATGATATGCTTGATGAACTTAGTGGCTCGATGATTTTCTATAAAATTGATTTGCGTAGTGGATACCATCAAATTCGCATGAAGCTAGGTGATGAATGGAAAATAGCGTTTAAAACAAAGTTTGGTTTGTATGAGTGGTTAGTCATGCCTTTTGGTCTCACAAATGCACCTAGCACTTTCATGAGATTAATGAATGAGGTTTTACGTGCTTTCATTGGAAGATTTGTGGTAGTATATTTTGATGACATCTTGATCTATAGCGCATCTCTAGAAGTTCATCTTGATCATCTCCGTGCTGTTTTCAATGCTTTACGTGATGCACGCTTATTTGGTAATATTGACAAGTGCATCTTTTGCACGGATCGAGTTTCTTTTCTTGGCTATGTTGTGACACCACAGGGAATTGAAGTTGATCAAGCCAAGGTGGAGGCGATACACACCTGGCCGACTCCTACCACGGTCACACAAGTACGAAGCTTTCTCGGACTTGCTGGATTCTATCGTCGTTTTTGAAATACTTCAGCACCATAGCAGGCCCACTGCATGAGCTTACAAAGAAGGGTGCTCCATTCACATGGGGCAAGGCGCAAGAGGCTGCATTTGCAACTTTGAAGAATAGGTTAACTCATACACCCCTTCTCCAATAACCAGATTTCAGTAAGACTTTTGAATTGGAATGTGATGCTAGTGGTATTGGATTGGGAGGTGTCTTGTTGCAAGAGGGGAAACCTATTGCTTATTTTAGCGAGAAACTGAATGGGCCTAGTCTGAACTATTCGACTTATGATAAAGAATTATATGCACTAGTACGAACTTTGGAAACATGGCAACATTATTTATGGCCTAAAGAATTTGTTATACATTCTGATCATGAATCTTTGAAGCACATTAAGAACCAAACTAATCTGAACAGTAGGCATGCCAAGTGGATAGAATTCATTGAGTCCTTTCCTTATGTCATCAAACACAAGAAAGGAAAAGATAATGTCATTGCGGATGCCTTATCTCGCCGTTACAATATGTTGTCCCAACTTGATTTTAGGATTTTTGGCTTGGAAACAATTAAAGAACAATATACTTTTGATGCTGATTTCAAAGATGTGCTGTTGCAATGTAAAGAAGGAAAAACATGGAACAAGTTTGTTCTCACTAATGGTTTTGTGTTTCGAACTAACAAATTGTGCATTCCAGCTGGTTCTGTGTGTATCTTACTATTGCAGGAAGCACATGGTGGAGGATTGATGGGACACTTTGGTGTCAAGAAGACGGAAGACATCTTAGCAAGCCATTTCTTTTGGCCAAAGATGAGGAGAGATGTGGAGCGGTTTGTTGCTCGTTGCACCACCTGTCAAAAAGATTTGAGACCATATATGGGAGAGGAAGACACATTTGAGTCGAGGACGACTCAATTGCAAGAAGGGGAGGATGATGCGGACATCGCTACTGTTGATACAACCACAACACCAGCCCATTCACCACTCTCAGCTAATCAAGGTCCAATGACACGCGCTCGTGCACGTCAACTTAATTATCAGGTGAATTCATTCCTGGCTGTTCAAAGTAATTATCCTTCAAATGGGGACCTATTAAAGCCTTGTGATGACCTTGTTATTATTAGGTGCTTGGGAATTGATCCAGCTAGGAGTGATGGAGGGATTAATGCAATAAAGGCTGCTCCACCCGAGGGGAAATCTTGAGGCTGGGGCCATGTAATAAAGAGAGATTTAGACAAATAAGGAAAGGAATAAGGGAAATCTCGTCCAACTTTGCTGCTGGACGAAATTCCCTCTTTCTTCCCCCATTTAAAGATAGATGTGCTATAATAAGGAAAGAAATAGAGGAAATCATATCCTGCCTTGCTGCTGGATGGGTTTCCCTCTTTCTTTCCCTATTAAATGGTAGTCTATCACGGAAAAAGGAAGGGAATAAGGGAGATCACGTCCTACCTTTGTTGCTGGACGAATTTCCCTCTTCCCTCCCCTATTTAAGTAGTCCAAGAGCTCCTTGACAGGGCGGGTTTTGTTTTCTGTAAGTTTAGCCATTGCTACTTCCTTGTAACGCAAGTGTCGACGAGACCTTCCGATTACTTGAATCAGAACCCCAACTTTTTCACACCCGTGAGTGTTTGCTTGTTATCTTGTTCTTGCTTGTTCTTCGATTGCTTGCAGGTTCAAGGCTATTCTTGGCACGGCAAGTACAACAACAACAGGAGCCGGTGTAACTATCGCTAAGGTGCAGCATCCTTGTGGTTGTTGTAGTCGGGTAGCACAACGTCGACCTCCACCCAAATCATAGTTACCAGGAGACGGTGTAACTGTCGCTCAAGGCGCCACACCATTCTGGTTGTGGTAGTCGGGCAGCCAACGTCGGCCTCCACCAAATTCGTTCATTACCAACATCTCTCATCGAAAGATAGGGCGTCCCCCGTACTCGACACCGTGAAGCTGCTGCGCCACGAACAGAGTCTTCTGCCGCTCCGTACATTGGAGCAGCCCGAACTTGGACTCAATTGTCCGCAGCCAGTTGTCAGCCTCCAGGGGTTCTGCTGCGTCAGTGAACACCAGAGGGTGCGTACTCATGAAGTCCGAGTACGTCACATCACGGGGCTCACGAGGCCCCCTCTCTTGATGCCCCCCCCCCCCGCCTGGGACGTATTCTGCACGATCGTGCGGAGCAGGTCGGTCTGCTCCTCACGACCACCCACCAGTGCCGCAATCACATCCGCTAGCGTAAGCGGAGGCAGCGGTGGTGGTTGTTGCTGCGGGATGCTGTCGTAGGTAGGTGGCTGGGAGTCGTCACCCCCCTGCTGGCTAGAGCCACCAATCTCATGTGTGGTCCGAGTGCGAACCATCTGCAACCATACGACAATAAACTTCAGTCCCGCAACATACTTCATGCAGTCCAATAAAATAGTCGTAAAACATAATGATAGTAAAACATGCGATACATCTCATATGTAGATAATGTAATAACTTTGCACAAGCTACACCATTACCAGACCAAATACAAGCTAGTTAAATTCAACTTGATGGACTTCCTCTTTGGAAGTTCATCCCAACTAGGTTTGGTCACTACGAGACGTTAAAATCGCTTTGTCATCACATATACTACCCTTTTATCTTCAATACGACACAACATGGTCTCTAGCAAAAGAAACTTGAGTAAGACATATACTCAAATCTTTCACTAGCTGAAGATAACCACTCATGAGTATTTTCTACCCAACTGGAAGTACTCAAACCCCTTGGGGTACAACAATTTCTAAAATGAGTTCAACTGTCATCTCTCTGCCAGAATGACAAGTTTCTACATATTCCAGATTTTGATCTGGTGCTGAGCATTTTCATGACTCAAGCTGAATACTGTCACACCCGGTTTTTCCGAAGAAACAACCAAGTGAATATCACATGTATGCCAGGATCATTTTCTCATACATGTGATGACAAATAGTGAAGCATCATTTATTACAAGTCAGGTGTCGAATATAAATAAGTCTTACATCGCAAATGTCTCAATGGACACTAATGCTTCATCACAAGTAAATAAACTAGCAGCAGAATATTATTCATTAGGGCTCCATCACAGGCGTTGCCCGGGGGTCTTCATGAACCTAAAAGCCTTCCTCGGGTCCAAAATCTTGGTCATTATACACCACCTCATTATCTTGACCTGAGCAGCAATATAAACCAACAAATATGCAAGGTTGAGTACCAATGGTACTCAGCAAGTGTGGGAAAATTATATCATGCATGGCTAGAACAAGGAGAGGTTGAACTCATGGTTAAAGCACTACGCAATTAATACCTATCACCTTAGCTTATTAAGCACCTACATTACTACACAGGTGAAATGGTCCCAATCTCCCATCCCATCATCATAATCCAATAACCATAACATCATTTCCAATGTTAAGCTCCCCGCTTAACATCCACAACTTCCAAAAACCTTCACTCCTCTAATCATGAATAAGTCCAGGCCGCTCTTAACCGTGAGCACGGCTGTCAAGACAGTTTTGACTCTGCAGAGTTTATACCACTGTACCCACAAGTAGTGATTTCATCCCCCGTTGCCGGGTGGACTAAAAAAAACCTCCATTATGCCAGTGGCTACGATCCACATTCACACTTCCCAGGTGTGCAGCCAGGAGATCACTACGAAGCCTTTACAAAGGGATTCCCGACGAGCGTGGGCCCACTGAGGTTTCACCCCTAATAGCATACAAGAGGCTCCAACCCCGCTGCAGTGGCCCCCTCTTGAGCCTTGCGGTTCATATGGTAGTCCAGCTGACACCTATTCCCCGCACCATCCAACACACCCATACTACGCCGGGGATACACCTAATTAATTGGCTAAGCTGCCCCATCTCAGCATGTGGTTGGCACTGTAAAGCCGGGTTACATGCTCCATGAACCGGTCCTTAGGATCCAGGCAAGTACTAAACACAAACCCAAGTCTCGTGCACCCAGCACACAACCAAAACATCCAACTTGCCTTGATCCCTACCTCTACATAACTCACAATGTCTCATTCAAGAGTATGGTAATATAAACTGATGATCTCATGTCCCAAATATCCCATTCTAAGCATGGCTAAGCATATGCATAATAATAAATGACATGGTAAAATAAGTCCCAACCCAAGCTACAAGGAAACAAGGTAATGCAATTCTAGGGAAACTTCCTATCATGGGTTTCATATTTCAATTGACAATGCAAATAATTCTAGCTACACATCCTAGCATAGGATCAAAGTGGTCAAGGACACTTGCCTCCTTCTTGCTGCTCTTGGAATGGGTATTCCTGGTCTTGGAAATGAATAACATGTTCTTGAACAGGTTCTACTTCATACCATCACACATAGCAAAAGAAAAACAACAATCCATAAGACATAGTTCACACTTACACTTCATACAAACCACACATTCACATTTATGAAATTCATTCACCATTATATGTGTTGTGTTTCAGTTTTAAATAAATTCCTTATATTAAACTACCAAGTATGTATGGAAAGTATTTTTCTTCTCCATATGTGCCTTTACAACTTCTATCAACCCTAAACTGAACTCTTTGGATTTTAGAAACTCCATTTATCATTTACTAGTTGCTATATTTTCAGATTTATATTCCTATGCCTAATTGTGTATTTTATTATTAAATTAGTAATACACATCACCTAAACAGAATAGGTTCTGGTCCTAAATAATTTAAAATCATATTTTGACCTTGGTTTCTGATGTAGACCATTTCATAATTATTTTCCCTATTTTTCTATAACTATTCTTTACTTAAAAATGTGTCCCTATACTAATAAATGTGAATAATAGATGAAACAGATTTATTTCAGCCCAAAAATATACTTTTATCTCACTCCAAAGTTTTCTAAGTACTGAGAAAGTTTTTAATTAATTTTGACAATTATGTTTGTCCCCCTTTTTAATTTTTAAACACTAGTTACATATTCAATTTTCTAAATTAAATACTAAACAGGGCTAAAATAATGAATTCACCCCATTACAGGGTCTATAATATTATTTTCATAATTTCCAGGGGTCTAGCTACACTTATCAGAGGTGTTTTTCCTAATTTCTATTAAGTCCAGGGGCTAAAACTGGTTTTTAAATGAATTTACATGATTTTCTGGAGTTCCAGGGGCTAGATCTGAAGTTTCCGGGGCTAGCTCTCAATTCCAGAGAACCCCAGGGGGTAGCACGTAAGAACTCCAGTCTTTATAATGCGGGGTTGACGTGGACCGTCCGATTTTAAACCGACGGCTGAGATTATAACATCGAACCGGTACGCGGGGTTTTAAAGTCTACCATGCGATTTAAAATAAACGGCGCACAAGCGGCCACGTCGCTCTGATCGAGCGCGGGCGGCGCTGCCGGCGGCGCACGGCGGCGGAAAGCGGCGATCTCGCCGGAAAGTTTCGGATCCTCGAGAATTCTGCCTAGAACTGGGATCTTATGGCCTAGATCGGTAGAGGGGAGGTCAGGGATCTCACCTCGGGGGTTTTCTCGAGCTCGGGGGTCCTGGAAAGTGATCGGCGGCGAGGTCCGAGGCAAAACCACGGCGAAGCTCGTCGGCGCTGGGTTTACACCGTAAGTCTTCGGGTTTTCTGCACCTGCAAAGTTCCCCGGAGGCGGTGGATCAAGACCAGCGAGTTAGATCAGAGTTTCCGAGCTTAGATCGGCCAGAATTCACCGGCGAAGTCTCGGTGCTCACCGGAGTGAAAATCGGCGATCGCGTGGGAAAAACTGATCGGATCGGGGTTTTTTATAGCCGGGGGAGGGCGGTGGGTCTGTTGTGATCGAGTTGGAGTCCGCTGGGACCAGAATTCGGGTGGCGAGACAGGTTTCCCGATCGGTTAAGATCGCGCGCGCTCGGGGGGGAAAATCCGGGGTCGGCGCAAGCGAGGTTGGGGATGACAGGTGGGTCCCCCCCGTCGGTGAGAGGCAGCGCGGCGCGCGTGGGGCGGGCTGGCGCGGGAGTAGCTGGGCCGGCTGGCGGGTTTCGGCCCACTGGCCAGTTTTTTCCCGTTTTCCTTTTTCTTTTTCCATTTCTTTTCTGTTTTGAGTATAATTTGAATTCCAGTTTGAATTTGAATTTTTGCAAAACATGCAACACGTCCAAAAATTTTTAAATTCCCCTCTGAACATGGTTTTGGGTTTTGAATCAAAATTTGGGGTGTTACAGCTCTACCCCCCTTAAAAGAAATCTCGTCCTCGAGATTGGTGTTTCTAAGAAAACAATTCCGGAAATTGTGCCTTAAGTTCATCTTCCCGTTCCCAGGTGGCTTCCTCTTCTGAGTGATGCTTCCACTGCACCTTGCACATCCGGATTCTTTTATTTCTGGTGAGGCGTTCCATTGTCTCCAAAATCTTGTATGGTTGCTCGGCATAAGACAAATCTTCAGCTACATCCACTTCATTCATGGGTAACACCTCTTCAGGCGTCCTCAGACATTTCTTGAGTTGTGACACATGGAATACATCGTGCACGTCTGATAGATGAACCGGTAACTCTAGTTGGTACGCCACTTCGCCTTTCCTTTCCAAAACCTGAAAGGGTCCGATGTATCGAGGTGACAACTTCCCTTTCACCTTGAACCGACGAAGCCCTCTGATAGGGGACACCTTGAGATAAACATAGTCTCCCACGTTGAAAACGAGCTCTCTTCTTCGTACATCAGCATAACTCTTCTGACGTGTTTGTGCTATCCTCAAGTTGTTGCGAATCTCCCTCACCTTCGCCTCGGCTTCTTGTAGCACTTCTGGACCAAACACTTTACTTTCTCCTGTTTGGTTCAAAAATAGGGGAGTTCTGCACTTCCTTCCATACAAAGCTTCAAACGGTGACATTTTCATACTAGCTTGATAGCTGTTGTTATAGGAAAACTCCGCATACGGTAAGTTCTTGTCCCAACTCCTATTGTTTTTGAGTGCACATGTCCTTAACATATCTTCAAGGATCTGATTGGTTCTCTCCGTATGCCCGTCAGTTTGGGGATGATAGGCAGAGCTGAAATTCAGATGGGTTCCCATGGTTTCATGCAACTTCTGCCAAAACCTCGAGGTGAACTGTGTCCCTCGGTCCGACACTATCTTCTTTGGCACTCCATGGTAACACACAATCCTTGACATGTACAATTCTGCCAATTTGGATCCGCTGTAGCTTTCTTTCACAGGGATGAAATGAGCTACCTTGGTTAGCCTATCAATAATGACCCATATTGAATCATACCCGGATTGGGTCCTAGGCAATCCCACGACAAAATCCATGCTGATTTCTTCCCACTTCCATTCAGGTACTTTGAGTGGTTGCAATAATCCCGCGGGTCGTTGATGTTTTGCTTTCACCAACTGACATGTGTCACATAGGGCAACATGTTCCGCGACATCTCGCTTCATGCCATACCACCAATACCTGCTTTTGAGGTCCTGGTACATCTTCGTACTCCCAGGATGAATGGAATAGTCGGAATCGTGAGCCTCCTTCAAAATTAATTCACGGATCTCCTTTACTTCTGGCACACAGATCCTTTTCCCGTGCCACACTGTTCCCTGTTCATCCTCTCTAAAACCAGGAGCTTTATTTTCCTTAATGAGCCGTCTGATCTCTTGTATCTTCTCATCATTCTTTTGGCCCTCGCGTATGTCTTGCTCGAGTGTGGAGTCCACTTCCATGGCGATGGCCTCACCACTATTTACTAGACATAGATTGAGCCTTATAACCTCGTCCTTCAATTCTGCGGGCATGTCCTTCAAGCTCAACTTATTGACCTGCACTTTCCGACTCAAAGCATCGACCACGACGTTTGCTTTCCCGGGATGATAGTTGATGCCCACATCAAAGTCATTGATTAGCTCTAGCCATCTCCTTTGTCTGAGGTTGAGATCTGGCTGTGTGAATATGTACTTCAAACTCTTATGATCCGTATATATTTTTGTCCTCTTCCCCATCAAATAGTGCCGCCAAATTTTCAACGCGTGTACCACTGTGGCTAGTTCTAGGTCATGTGTAGGATAGTTCTTCTCGTGCTTCCGAAGCTGCCGGGATGCATAAGCCACGACATGTCCTTCTTGCATGAGAACACATCCCAACCCATTTCCAGAGGCATCGCAGTACACTGTGAAATTCTTCTGCATATCTGGCATAACCAGCACTGGGGCTGTTGTCAATCTCTTCTTTAGCTCCTGAAAGCTTGTCTCGCACTGTGGCGTCCAGGTGAATGTGATTCCCTTCTCCAACAGTTTGGTGAGAGGTCTCGAGATCTTGGAGAATCCCTCAATAAACCGTCGATAGTATCCAGCTAATCCCAAAAAGCTTCGAACTTCCCCGACATTTTCAGGGGTTTTCCACTTCTGGATATCCTCGATTTTGACGGGATCTACGGAGATTCCTCCCTCCGAGATTATATGTCCTAAAAAGGGAACTCTCTTCAGCCAAAACTCACACTTGCTCAACTTGGCATATAGTTGGTGTTCTCTCAGCCTCTGTAACACCAACCTTAGATGTTTCTCATGTTCTTCTTCATTTTTGGAGAAGACGAGAATATCATCTATGAAAACCACCACAAATTTGTCCAGATATTCCATGAATACCTTGTTCATGAGGTACATGAAATATGCCGGGGCATTGGTTAGCCCGAAAGGCATGACAGTGTATTCATACAGTCCGTACCGAGATACGAAAGCTGTCTTGGGAATATCAGATTGCCTTATCTTGAGTTGGTGGTATCCCGACCTGAGATCAATTTTCGAGAACACACAAGCTCCCCTCAACTGATCAAACAAGTCTTCAATGCGGGGTAATGGGTACTTGTTCTTAATGGTTACCTCATTCAAGGCACGGTAATCCACGCATAACGTTTGGGTTCCGTCCTTCTTAGGCACAAATATCACCGGAGCTCCCCATGGTGAGGAACTAGGGCGAATATAACCCTTCTCCGTCAATTCTCTCAAATGATCCTTGAGCTCTTCTAGCTGCTTGGAGTCCATTCGATAAGGTCTCTTGTATATTGGGGCTGTTCCCGGTACTAGCTCAATTGCGAACTCCACGTCACGGTCGGGAGGCATACCTGGCAATTCCTCCGGAAAAACATCTGGATATTCCTTGATGGTCCTGATTTCCTCAACTTTCACCTCGACTTGATTTAATTTGATGTCCCTCCTAGGCTCGTGTATTGTTATGAACTTTACTCTGGTACCACTGGGGTGAGTTAATTCCACCGTTCTGGTCGAACAATGGATGATTCCTTTATGTTTGGTCAACCAATCGATACCCAAAATAATATCTATCCCTTGTGAATCTATCACTATGAGGTTAGCCGTAAATACTACCCCATTAATGTCTAGGTTCACTTTGGGACACACTTGTCTTGTCCTTATTTCTCCACCTGGAGAGTTTACCGCTAGCATATGGTTCATTTGTGTGGTTGCTAAGTCATGCTTCTTAACAAACCCTTTAGCAATGAACGAGTGGGTAGCACCAGAATCAAACAGCAGAGTTGCAAGGTGTAAATTGGCAGGAAACTTACCAACTACCACGTCGGGTGCCTCTTGTGCTTCCTCCATAGTGACGTGGTTCACCCGTCCTCTCACTACATTCTGCTGTTGTGGCGGCGCAGGCTTCTTCTTTGGGCATTTATGGGCGTAGTGCCCCACTTCACCACAGCTGAAACATTGCACCCCAATCTTAGATGCTTGGCCCTTGTTGTCTTGGGGTTGGTTTGGGGGTCCTTGCACTGCTGGTCGAGGTGGATATGCGGGGCGAGGCTGCTGCACAAACTGACGTGGCGGCTGTGCTGGTGCTGCGGGTGGCCTGTAGTTTGGGTTGTACCCTCTTGGTGCTGAATAGGGTACCGCAGCACGGCTCGTCTGCCCCGTAGGTTGCTGCATCATACGTGGGCGGGTGTTGCTCCCTGAGGCCTGATGTGACCACCCGGCCTTCCTCTTATTCTCATTTTCCAGGGCCTTTAGCTTCCTTTCTACCACAAATGCTCTGTCCACCATCTTTTGGAAGCTTTCATACTCATTGGAGGACATTGCACACTGCATCTCTGCGGTAAGTCCTTCCACGAAACAATCTTGTTTCTGCTCATCAGTCTCTATGTCTCGTGGAGCATAACGGGATAGTTGAGTAAATTTAGTGAGGTATTCCCTCACCGTCATGTTTCCCTGCTGCAGTCCCAAAAACTCTATCCTCTTGTTTTTGAGCTCACCTCTTGGGATATAGTGGTTGCGGAAGCTACGCTTGAACTCTTCCCAAGTGATGTTCTCAGGGTCATGATGGGCGGCCACGTAGGCGGTCCACCAATCAGCAGCAGGTCCCTGCAATTGATGAGAGGCAAACAGCACCCTCTCATACCCTTGGCATTGTATGATCCTCATCTTGCTTTCAATAGTCTTCAGCCAATCATCTGCCTCCAGAGGTTCAGCAGCACTTGCAAACTTTGGAGGTTGAGTTCCTAGAAACTCACTCAACCTTGGTTGGCGTGGTGCCGCTTGTGGAGGTGGAACTTGATGCAAGTTGGCCACCACTTGAGTCAAGTTCTGGATAAGCTGATTTTGATTCTCCAGCATTTGGTGGAGAGGGTCAACTTCTTCACGGCGACCACCCCTTTCCTGGCCTCCAGAAAGATGAGGGTTGCATGCCTCATCATTGTTGTTGGCGGGGTTGGCAGCACGTCCTTTTCCTCTTCCGGCCATCTGGCAGAATCAACGAATGTTAATTTTGATACCGTTTAGTATCATCTTACTACTTTCATTTGTTGGTACTTTAAGGTGTTGAGGCTTTGTTAAAATTTTACGAGGGTTTATATCTCACACCAAATAAATGCACTATTATTTCTTGTGGGTTCACACACCAAAGCAAAACAATCTGAAGACGAGGCTGTGGACAATTGCTCATGGCTTCCACAACTCACGTCACACACCAACCATTATCACACCATTAACTACGTCACGACTCGACTACTCGACCTCTTGCTAGCTAGGGGAAAGACTCTACACTACTCGTCCTCTTGAGCTGGCTCCTCAGGATCTTCCTCCTCATTTCGGCTACCTTCTGACTCTGCTTTGGGTGGGGAGGCTGCTGGTGGAGAAGTGCGACGACGCCTGATTGCTCGGCGATCCGGGGAGTCAGGAGTATATGGATCACTAACGGTGACACACAGTTCATTCCCATCTCCTCTTTCTCTCGCCTTTAAGCAAGCTCGCAGCAATGCCTCCGTTTCCTTCAGGGTGTCTCGGACATCCTGAAGCTCTTGTTGACACTCCTGCAGTCGAGTGCTGAGCATAGCAGCATCCTCCAAGCACAAGTCCATGTGCTCATGGGAAGTCCCTTGCTGCACCGGTGGGTACTTGTATTCCGTGGTACCACTCTCACGTTGGAGGACATACATGTACTCAGTTTTGTCCAAGTGGCGACGATAGATGTGACTCTGGCAGGTGATGGCCTCCCAGGTGACATCTTTCTCCGCGTCAACTTGTGTTGCTCGACAAGCTGGAGAGTGGTGAATCTTAAGCAGCTGATTCTCGTGTATAATCCTCATCTCCGAACTCCATTCTTCCCTCTTCTCACGGATGGTCCTGGTTGAGTTATAGTGGATGATTAGCTTGCCCGTATTGCCGGCGGCTTCGAGCATACGCCGAAGACGGCGCAACAAATCTCCTACTGCCAATCCATAGGAAAGGTACGTCACTGGACGACTCTCCTCTCTTTCGGCAAGGGCAACTACGGGAACTCTCCCTCCTGTGGACTTACGAGCGGTGCGAATCATGCGAACCATCTAAAACAAAAGAATTTAAAATTAGGTTAGATAAATTCTCAAACAAAAATCCTATTTTGAATGAAAGTTGGGGTAAGATGAAGAAAATGACTCCTTTAATAACACTTTTCCACCCACACCTTGGAAAATAGTTTTTAAGAAAATAAGGCCCTTAAATATGTCCATTTCTACCTAGTTCCACGTTCCTACGGGCAACCTTGGCTCTGATACCACCTCTGTCACACCCGGTTTTTCCGAAGAAACAACCAAGTGAATATCACATGTATGCCAGGATCATTTTCTCATACATGTGATGACAAATAGTGAAGCATCATTTATTACAAGCCAGGTGTCGAATATAAATAAGTCTTACATCGCAAATGTCTCAATGGACACTAATGCTTCATCACAAGTAAATAAACTAGCAGCGGAATATTATTCATTAGGGCTCCATCACAGGCGTTGCCCGGGGGTCTTCATGAACCTAAAAGCCTTCCTCGGGTCCAAAATCTTGGTCATTATACACCACCTCATTATCTTGACCTGAGCAGCAATATAAACCAACAAATATGCAAGGTTGAGTACCAATGGTACTCAGCAAGTGTGGGAAAATTATATCATGCATGGCTAGAACAAGGAGAGGTTGAACTCATGGTTAAAGCACTACGCAATTAATACCTATCACCTTAGCTTATTAAGCACCTACATTACTACACAGGTGAAATGGTCCCAATCTCCCATCCCATCATCATAATCCAATAACCATAACATCATTTCCAATGTTAAGCTCCCCGCTTAACATCCACAACTTCCAAAAACCTTCACTCCTCTAATCATGAATAAGTCCAGGCCGCTCTTAACCGTGAGCACGGCTGTCAAGACAGTTTTGACTTTGCAGAGTTTGTACCACTGTACCCACAAGTAGTGATTTCATCCCCCGTTGCCGGGTGGACTAAAAAAAATCTCCATTATGCCAGTGGCTACGATCCACATTCACACTTCCCAGGTGTGCAGCCAGGAGATCACTACGAAGCCTTTACAAAGGGATTCCCGACGAGCGTGGGCCCACTGAGGTTTCACCCCTAACAGCATACAAGAGGCTCCAACCCCGCTGCAGTGGCCCCCTCTTGAGCCTTGCGGTTCATATGGTAGTCCAGCTGACACCTATTCCCCGCACCATCCAACACACCCATACTACGCCGGGGATACACCTAATTAATTGGCTAAGCTGCCCCATCTCAGCATGTGGTTGGCACTGTAAAGCCGGGTTACATGCTCCATGAACCGGTCCTTAGGATCCAGGCAAGTACTAAACACAAACCCAAGTCTCGTGCACCCAGCACACAACCAAAACATCCAACTTGCCTTGATCCCTACCTCTACATAACTCACAATGTCTCATTCAAGAGTATGGTAATATAAACTGATGATCTCATGTCCCAAATATCCCATTCTAAGCATGGCTAAGCATATGCATAATAATAAATGACATGGTAAAATAAGTCCCAACCCAAGCTACAAGGAAACAAGGTAATGCAATTCCAGGGAAACTTCCTATCATGGGTTTCATATTTCAATTGACAATGCAAATAATTCTAGCTACACATCCTAGCATAGGATCAAAGTGGTCAAGGACACTTGCCTCCTTCTTGCTGCTCTTGGAATGGGTATTCCTGGTCTTGGAAATGAATAACTTGTTCTTGAACAGGTTCTACTTCATACCATCACACATAGCAAAAGAAAAACAACAATCCATAAGACATAGTTCACACTTACACTTCATACAAACCACACATTCACATTTATGAAATTCATTCACCATTATATGTGTTGTGTTTCAGTTTTAAATAAATTCCTTATATTAAACTACCAAGTATGTATGGAAAGTATTTTTCTTCTCCATATGTGCCTTTACAACTTCTATCAACCCTAAACTGAACTCTTTGGATTTTAGAAACTCCATTTATCATTTACTAGTTGCTATATTTTCAGATTTATATTCCTATGCCTAATTGTGTATTTTATTATTAAATTAGTAATACACATCACCTAAACAGAATAGGTTCTGGTCCTAAATAATTTAAAATCATATTTTGACCTTGGTTTCTGATGTAGACCATTTCATAATTATTTTCCCTATTTTTCTATAACTATTCTTTACTTAAAAATGTGTCCCTATACTAATAAATGTGAATAATAGATGAAACAGATTTATTTCAGCCCAAAAATATACTTTTATCTCACTCCAAAGTTTTCTAAGTACTGAGAAAGTTTTTAATTAATTTTGACAATTATGTTTGTCCCCCTTTTTAATTTTTAAACACTAGTTACATATTCAATTTTCTAAATTAAATACTAAACAGGGCTAAAATATTGAATTCACCCCATTACAGGGTCTATAATATTATTTTCATAATTTCCAGGGGTCTAGCTACACTTATCAGAGGTGTTTTTCCTAATTTCTATTAAGTCCAGGGGCTAAAACTGGTTTTTAAATGAATTTACATGATTTTCTGGAGTTCCAGGGGCTAGATCTAAAGTTTCCGGGGCTAGCTCTCAATTCCAGAGAACCCCAGGGGGTAGCACGTAAGAACTCCAGTCTTTATAATGCGGGGTTGACGTGGACCGTCCGATTTTAAACCGACGGCTGAGATTATAACATCGAACCGGTATGCGGGGTTTTAAAGTCTACCGTGCGATTTAAAATAAACGGCGCACAAGCGGCCACGTCGCTCTGATCGAGCGCGGGCGGCGCTGCCGGCGGCGCACGGCGGCGGAAAGCGGCGATCTCGCCGGAAAGTTTCGGATCCTCGAGAATTCTGCCTAGAACTGGGATCTTATGGCCTAGATCGGTAGAGGGGAGGTCAGGGATCTCACCTCGGGGGTTTTCTCGAGCTCGGGGGTCCTGGAAAGTGATCGGCGGCGAGGTCCGAGGCAAAACCACGGCGAAGCTCGTCGGCGCTGGGTTTACACCGTAAGTCTTCGGGTTTTCTGCACCTGCAAAGTTCCCCGGAGGCGGTGGATCAAGACCAGCGAGTTAGATCAGAGTTTCCGAGCTTAGATCGGCCAGAATTCACCGGCGAAGTCTCGGTGCTCACCGGAGTGAAAATCGGCGATCGCGTGGGAAAAACTGATCGGATCGGGGGTTTTTATAGCCGGGGGAGGGCGGTGGGTCTGTTGTGATCGAGTTGGAGTCCGCTGGGACCAGAATTCGGGCGGCGAGACAGGTTTCCCGATCGGTTAAGATCACGAGCGCTCGGGGGGAAAAATCCGGGGTCGGCGCGAGCGAGGTTGGGGATGACAGGTGGGTCCCCCCCGTCGGTGAGAGGCAGCGCGGCGCGCGCGGGGCGGGCTGGTGCGGGAGTAGCTGGGCCGGCTGGCGGGTTTCGGCCCACTGGCCAGTTTTTTCCCGTTTTCCTTTTTCTTTTTCCATTTCTTTTCTGTTTTGAGTATAATTTGAATTCCAGTTTGAATTTGAATTTTTGCAAAACATGCAACACGTCCAAAAATTTTTAAATTCCCCTCTGAACATGGTTTTGGGTTTTGAATCAAAATTTGGGGTGTTACAAATACCAAA
Organism: Neostapfia colusana; assembly: GCA_030760725.1. Lineage (NCBI taxonomy): Eukaryota > Viridiplantae > Streptophyta > Magnoliopsida > Poales > Poaceae > Neostapfia > Neostapfia colusana. The sequence continues at coordinate 67,856 of JASWHV010000050.1, read as the reverse complement.
TTAAAGTTAACTTCAGCATCTTTCCAACGAGTATTTATTTGCCCTCAGATCAGCTCTGGTTTAAAAGTTATGGTAATTCAAAGTCAACAGAATTTCTGGAAGAATTTCAACAGCACCTCCTTTGGAAGTTGCTGTTTTCAACTCTGATTTCAGCTTAATTCCGTGCTGTAATTGCAGACACTTTGAATTACAAAGATGTCACACATATCCTACCCTTTCAAATGATGTATCATATGATAATTTCAGATTTTTCTACAGGAAGTTATGCTTGAAAAACAGAACAGTCCAGAGAGTGTTTTAAATCTGTCCTGGTTCTGGACAGTTTACAATCCTCTGGGATTTAAGCCATCTTAAGATGTGATTCAGCTCTGGGAGTCTACAACAAAGTTGTAGAGTGCTTAAACACCTTTCCAAAACTATATCCCACACCTCCATCGGCTAAATGATCTGTGAGTTATGCTCTGTCAAAGTTAAGCAAACTTGCTGCTCAAAACAGAGCACTCTATTTTTCCATCCCTTAGATACACTGATCAACTATTAAATTTTTCTACCCAACCAGGGTCCTAAATGTTGAAACTTAGTGATTTTAGTTCCTTGTTATCATTATCTTTCATGCACATTCCTATGATATGTCGGTACTACATTCCTCACAAAAAGAAAATCCTAACCGGATTATACCGGCATATACGGCTCAATTGTGGCACTAAACGGTCTCTCGCACACGGGTACTACACGGGATACATACGTGGTAGTACCAGCAGAAGATCACACAATAATGATGCACTCAAAGGTTATTTTCATTTCAGGCAGGACCATATTTGAAAGTAAATACAAACGTCCGTATCATTGCCATACGGCTGTCCTTGAGTTAAGCCACGTCTCAAGGTACGTGATGAATAAAGTCCCAAAACTTGTAAAGGGAAAACTTTAGTGATGAATAAAGTTCAGTTGAAATTCAAGAAATGGGACTCGCAAAACCTTTTGTTTAATCATATAAGTGTTGGCATGTGCAATAGGACTTTAAATTCAGTTTGAGCTAAAGGGTTCACTTCAAAGAGAAGAGGGTCATTTTCAAAAAGGAAAAAATCCAAACTGTTGTTTAAGAAGGGGTATATGCAATGGCCAACTCAAAGATCAGAGGGCATAATTGAATCCCTCAGGTCAAAATTATGAGGTAGCCAAATTTTGAGAAAATTTGGAGGTGCTTGGATAGGAGTATCAAATGGGCCTATGAATTTCTTTGAAATTTGAATTTAAATTTGAACTGAAGAACATCATGTCAAAACTCCAAACAGATTTTGAATCTGAGCTCTTCAGGATTTAAATTTGCATTGTGCTAAATTTGGAAGATCTTTTGGGGAGGAGCAGGGCTGGTCCCACTAGTCAGTGAGCTACTGAAAACTTAGCACACACGCAACTGTTTCTCTGTTCAGACTCACTCAAACCGTTTCCTTGTTTTTCGCTCGAAGGCGCCGAACGCAGCACGCGCCACTGAGGCAGCGCTGCCGCCAGCTCCCGAGCTGCTCCGGAGTCGAATTGCCCTCGCCCTTATCAACTCCACCGAGAGAACGACACTCACACAACCGCCTCCCACAGCAGCCGTCGATTACCTCGCGCCTTCTTCACCGAGCTGCTGCCGCACGGAAGAAAGCGCTCGGTTCCTCGACGCCCGGCCAGCCTGACGAGTCGCACACCGTGCTGAGCCTCTCCACAGCGTCACCAGACCTCACTGAACGTGGCCGACGCAAGAAACCGGAGCTAACCCCACGGAAACCCCGACATCGAGCTCAGTTCTCCTCCACAGCACCGAGGGAAGCCGCCGCGACAAGATCACGTCGCCCGGCCACCTTAGAGCATCTCCAATCGAGTTGTAAAAGCAAAAAGGTACGCCTGTAACTCTTCTTGCTTCACAGCAACGCTGGCAGCTTGTTGCAAACCGTACTCGCCGGAATTTGGCTTTTTCCGCGGACATGCGATATGAACTGTAGGCAGCAAATCGGGAAATTAGGGCGACACGGTGCACCACTCCTCACCAGACTTAGAAACCTAGTTGTAGACGTTCGTGCGAGCACGTGGGATCGAGAACTAGGGAGAACCGTCGAGCAAACCTTCGGTTCTTCGAGTTTTCGAATTTTCACCGAAATCGACCTAGGTCGCACGGTGAGCCCCTAGTTGCTGGCGTTTCTCGTGAGATCAGAGCCTTGGACATTGCTCCCTAGGTCGTGGCGAGGCTGTAAGAGCAACCCAAGCAAGGTTGGAGCAGTACAGCGCACTAGCGACATCACCGGAGTTGCCGTAGCCACTGTCGTCGTCGCGCCTAGGGTTCCGTTCATCCTCGATCGGAGATGAGACCGGCAACGTGTCCCTCACACGAGAATACGCGGGGGCTGCGAAAATCAGTGAGTTCCGAGCACAGGAACCTCCTCCCAGCGAGAGCTCCGGCGAGCTCAGCGGCGGGGGTCACCCGGGAGCGGGAGGAAGACGAAGGGGGGTCGGCCCCACTCGTCAGTGGCTGGAGTTAAACGTGCGGATCTTCTGTGGCCTCGGATCGGTCTGTGACAACGCGGGAACGGGTCTGTGGCCCCGTGTGGCTCAGCTCCAGCAGTTGACACGTGTGTGATGGACCCACGGTCAGAGTTTGAACATTTCCCGATTTAATTTGAATTCCAGATTCAGTTCAAACTTAGTAACCTCATAACGTTTGCTAGGAAGCTCCAAATTTAGTGTTTCAAATTGGGTTGGATTCGGGATGAAAAACTCTATCCAAATATGCAACCCAATTTGCATGAAAACCAATACAAAATTCTGGAAAATTCTTTGAAGCTTTTCAGCAAAAGAATTTTAGAGGGAGTTTGGTTCATCCAAAAATCCTCAAATTTTGCCAGAATATTCTATAGGCTATTAGTGAACTCCTGTAAATGTTTCAGCTCATTTAGAGTTGATTTAGTTAGGATAATTCTGAAATCAAGTTTCTGTGTTTAAATGAATACAGAAACAATTTCAGAGAATTTCCAAAACTTGGAAATTCAGTTCTGGGCAGTTCTTAGCTCCAAAAATCCTAGGAAAATTCATGCATACTCCCTGAGCTATGTTTGAAATTGTAGTCCACTTGAGTTTCATGAAAGTGCAAATTTATTCAGAATTAATTCCTTTTTTCCTAAATGCTTAGGGAATTGTTCTGAGTGATCTACTCAGTGAAAAATTCTAAATTTTGGTCCAGATGATTTTTTTGTGACAAGGAACTCACATGAAAAATTTCAGCTCCATTGGAGTCTTGGATCAATACTGTCCTGTTTAACCTATAGATGATCAACACACACAAGTGATGAAAAATACTTATCACTTGATCATAGTGCTTAACCCCAAATCTCAAACCACTAGAACCAGTGTCATTTTAAATTCTTAAATAGAGTTCCAGTTTTAAACTTGTCTTTAGCACTTGTTAGCAAAAGTTTTACAATTAAACATATATGCATATTCATATCGTGTACTGGTTAAACATGAAAAAGTGAAGAAGTGAAGTTTGGATCAAGAAGCAAGAAAGGCAGTGGTGAAACTTCAAGTCATCAGCAACTAACTTCAAAAATTTCTGACTTTAGTCACCTGCAAAACCAAGGCAAGCTCCGGTTTGCATTTAAGTTGTTTTATAAAGTTTTTACTTTGTTCACTACTATGGTTCTAGTATGTATATGCATTAGGTCAAGGATGTTTTATACTCCACTTGCATGACCAAAAATGAACCCTGAGGTCAAGGGTAGAATGGTGTCATCGCTGTAGAATAAGGCCGTGCTAACAGGCTAGGACATCAGTGTCACACCCGGTTTCTCCGAAGAACAACGGAGTGAATATCACATGTATGCCAGGATCATTTTCTCATACATGTGATGACAAATAGTGAAGCATCATTTATTACAAGCCAGGTGTCGAATATAAATGTCTTACAAAGCATACGTCTCGATGGACGATAATAAGTTCATAACATGTAATTAGAATAGCAGCGGAATATTATTCTTGTGGGCTCCATCACAGGCATTGCCCGGGGGACTCCATGAATCTAGAATCCTTCTTCGGGTCCGAAGTCTTGGTCATTGAACACCACATCATCCCCTTGACCTGAGCAGCAATTTAAACCAACAAATATGCAAGTTTGAGTACCTTGGGTACTCAGCAAGTGTGGGAAAGTTATGTCATGCATGGCTAGAGCAAGGAGAGGTTGAACTCATGGTTAAAGCACTACGCAATTATTACCTACCACCTTAGCTTATTAAGCACCTACATTACTACACAGATGAAATGGTCCCAATCTCCCAACCCATTATCATAATCAAATAACCATAACATCATTTCCAATGTTAAGCTCCCCGCTTAACATCCACAACTTCCAAAGTCATCATCCTCTAATCATGAATAAGTCCAAGCCGCTCTTGACCATGAGCACGGCTGTCATGACAGTTTTGACTCTGCAGAGTTTGCACCACTGTACCCACATGTAGTGATTTCATCCCCCGTTGTCGGGTGGACTAAAAGAACCTCCATTATGCCAGTGGCCACGAACCACATTCACACTTCCCAGGTGTGTAGCCAGGAGATCACTACGAAGCCTTTACAAAGGGATCCCCGACGAGCATGGGCCCACTGAGGTTTCACCCCTAACAGCATACAAGAGGCTCCAACCCCGCTGCAGTGGCCCCCTCTTGAGCCTTGCGGTTCATATGGTAGTCCAGCTGACACCTATTCCCCGCACCATCCAACACACCCATACTACGCTGGGGATACACCTAATTAATTGGCCAAGCTGCCCCATCTCAGCATGTGGTTGGCACGGTAAAGCCAGGTTACATGCTCCATGAACCGGTCCTTAGGATCCAGGCAAGTACTAAACACAAACCCGAGTCTCGTGCACCCAGCACCAACCAAATCATCCAACTTGCCTCGATCCCTACCTCTACATAACTCATAACATCTCATTCAAGAGTAAGGTAAATAAATTGATGATCTCATATCCCAATTATCCCATTCTAAGCATGGCTAAGCATAAGCATATAAATAAATGTCATGATAAAATGAATCCCAACCCAAGCTACAAGGAAACAAGATAATGCAATTCTAGGGAAACTTCCTAGCATGGGTTTCATATTTCAATTGACAATGCAAATAATTCTATCTACACATCCTAGTATAGGATCAAAGTGGTCAAGGACACTTGCCTTCTTCCTGCTGCTCTGGGAATAGAAAGTCTTGGTCTTGGAAGGGAAGAACTTGCTCTGGGGCAGGTTCTACTCATGCCAATACACATAGCAAAAGAAAACAACAATACATAAGACATAGTTCACACTTTTACTTCATACAACCCACACATACATACATATGATAGTCATTCACATTTCTAAGTGTTGTGGTTACTCTAGATGTGTTGATTTTTAGCCTACATGCACTTTTAAACATATGTATATGATTTCTAACTTTTGTATTCAGATTTCTGTTTGCACACTATATATGAATTTCCAATTTGAACAAATTCCTTATATTCAATTAATACACTTCTTAGCTACCAAGTTTGCATGAAAGGTAATTTCCTACTCCAAATAGGTTTTCAGATCTTCTACCAAATCCTAAAATGAAGTTTTTGGAGTTAGAGACTTCATCTATCATTTTCTAATTATGCATACCCATTTTCCTATATTTTTCAGATTTACTTTCTATGCCTAAAAGTGAGTTTTAATATTAAATAGTAGGGCATATCATCTAAACAGAATAGGTTCTGATCTAAAATATTAAATAATATATTTTTGAACTTCTCCTCTGATGTGAACTAATTTAAATTTATTTTACCAATTTTCAGAATTATTTCCTAACCTAAAAATGTGTCCCTATAACTAATAAATATGAACAATCAATTAGACAGATTCATTTCAGCTTAAAATCTATTTTTAACTCATTCTAAAGTTTTCCAAGTGCTAGGAGAGTTTAAATTTGAATTTACAATGTGTTTGCCTCACCTTTTAAATTTAAATCCTAATCACATATTCAAATTTCTGAATTTAATATCATATAGGGTCAAAAAGGAAAATCCACCCTACTACAGGGTCTAATTTATTATTTCATAAATTTTCAGGGGTCTAACTACACATAACAGAGGGGTTTTCCTAATTTTTATTAAGTCTAGGGGCTAAAACTGATTTTTAAATAAATTTACACGAATTTCTAAAGTTCCAGGGGCTAGATCAGAAGTTTCTGGGGCTAGCTCGTGTTTTTCGAGATCCCCAGGGGGTAGCACGTAAGAATCCCGGCCATTATAACGCGGGGCTGATGTGGACCGTCCGATTTAAAATAGACGGCTGAGATTATAACGCGAAGCGGTACGGGTTAGATCTAATAGGAACTGCACGATTTAAAATGGACGGGCCTAAGGGGGCCACGTCGCCCTGGCCGTGCACGGGCGGCGCTGCCCGGCAGCGTGCGGCGGCGGGAGGCGGTGATCTCGCCGGAGAACTTCGGACCTTCGTCTATACCTCCTAAAACTAGGATTTCATGGCATAGAGCGTAGAGGGGAGGTCGGGGATCTCACCTCGGGGTTTTTCTTGAGCTCGGAGGTCCTAGAAGACGGTCGGCGGCGAGGTCCGAGATAAAATAGCGGCGGTGCTCGCCGGAGCTGCGTCTAGGGTGCAAAACACCGAGTTTTCTGCACCTGCGTGATTCCCCGGAGGCGGTGGAACATGATCGGCGCATTAGATCAGAAAACCCGAGCAAGGATTGAGAGAAAACGGTGATCGGAGCTTCGGTTCTTACCGGAGAGAAAATTGGAGTGCGCTGGGGAATTCGGTGAGTTTCGGTGCGGGAATTTCACGAGGGGAGGCGGCGGAGGATCGACTGGGTTATATAGCAGCGTCCGGGGCCGAAGATCGGGCTGTTGGCACGGTTTTTCGGAGGTTGTTTGGATTCGGGAGAGAGGAGAGTCCCGGGGTCGGCCGAGCGCGCGAGAGGTGGGGGATGACATGCGGGCCCCGCGTGTCAGTGAGAGGAAGAGAGGGGCGCGGGTTCGGGGCTGGCGCGGGGAGAGTGGGCCAGCTGGTGGGTTTTGGCCCACTGGCCGGTGGGGTTTTTCTTTTTCCTTTTCCATTTCCATTTCTTTTCTGTTTTGATTTGAATTTGAATTTCAATTTGAATTTGAATTTTTGCACCACATGCAATACGTCCAAAAAATTTTAAATTCCCCTCTTAACAGATTTTGGGGTGTTACAGCTCTACCCCCCTTAAAAGAAATCTCGTCCTCGAGATTGGTGGTTTTAGGAAAACAATTCCGGAAACTGTGCCTTAAGCCCGTCTTCTCGCTCCCATGTGGCTTCCTCTTCCGAGTGATGCTTCCACTGCACCTTGCACATCTGGATTCTTTTATTTCTTGTGAGGCGTTCCATTGTCTCCAAAATCTTGACTGGTTGCTCGGCATAAGACAGATCCTCTCGTACGTCAACCTCATTCATGGGTAACATCTCTTCAGGCGTCCTTAGACATTTCTTGAGCTGTGACACATGGAATACATCATGCACATCCGATAGGCGAGCCGGTAGTTCTAGTTGATATGCCACTTCGCTTTTCCTCTCTAGAATCTGAAAGGGTCCGATGTATCGAGGTGATAACTTCCCTTTCACCTTGAACCGACGAAGTCCTCGGATAGGGGACACCTTAAGATAGACATAGTCTCCCACATTGAAAATAAGCTCTCTTCTCCGCACATCGGCATAACTCTTTTGTCAGGTCTGTGCTATCCTCATGTTGTTGCGAATTTCCCTCACTTTTGCCTCGGCTTCTTGTAGTACCTCGGGTCCAAACACTTTACTTTCCCCGGTTTGGTTCCAAAATAGTGGAGTTCTGCACTTTCTCCCATACAAAGCCTCAAATGGTGACATCTTCATACTAGCCTGATAGCTGTTGTTATAGGAGAACTCTGCATACGGTAAGTTCTTATCCCAACTCCTATTGTTCTTGAGCGCACACGCTCTCAACATATCCTCAAGGATCTGATTGGTTCTTTCCGTCTGTCCGTCAGTCTGGGGATGATAGGCAGAACTAAAATTCAGATGAGTTCCCATGGTTTCATGTAACTTCTGCCAGAACCTTGAGGTGAACTGTGTCCCTCGATCTAACACTATCTTCTTTGGCACTCCATGGAAACACACGATCCTTGACATGTATAATTCTGCCAATTTGGATCCGCTGTAGCTTTCTTTCACGGGGATGAAATGAGCTACCTTGGTTAGACTGTCGATGATCACCCATATCGAATCATATCCTGATTGGGTCCTAGGCAGTCCCACTACGAAATCCATACTGATTTCTTCCCATTTCCATTCAGGCACTTTGAGTGGTTGCAATAATCCCGCGGGTCGTTGATGTTCTGCTTTCACCAACTGACATGTGTCACACAGGGCAACATGTTCCGCGACATCTCGCTTCATGCCATACCACCAATACCTGCTCTTGAGGTCATGGTACATATTCGTACTCCCAGGATGAATGGAATAGTCGGAATCATGAGCCTCCTTCAAAATCAATTCACGGATCTCCTTCACTTCAGGCACACAGATTCTTTTCCCGTGCCACACCGTACCTTGTTCATCCTCTCTGAACCCAGGGGCTTTATTTTCCTTGATGAGTTCTCTAATCTCTTGTATCTTCTCGTCATTCTTCTGACCATTGCGGATATCTTTCTCTAATGTGGAGTCCACTTCCATGGCGATGGCCTCACCACTATTCACCAGACATAGATTGAGTTTTATAACATCTTCCTTCAATTCTGCAGGCATGTCCTTCAAGCTCAACCTATTGACCTGCACCTTCCGACTTAAAGCATCTGCCACGACGTTCGCTTTCCCAGGATGATAGTTGATGCCCACATCAAAGTCGTTGATCAGCTCTAACCATATCCTTTGTCTGAGGTTGAGATCTGGCTGTGTGAAAATATACTTTAAGCTCTTATGATCCGTATATATCTCTGTCCTCTTCCCCATCAAGTAATGTCGCCAAATCTTTAATGTGTGTACCACTGCAGCTAGCTCTAGGTCATGTGTAGGATAGTTCTTCTCGTGTTTCCGGAGCTGCCGGGACACATAAGCCACGACATGCCCCTCTTGCATGAGAACACATCCCAACCCGTTTCCAGAGGCATCGCAGTACACCGAAAAGTTCTTCTGCATATCTGGCATAACTAGCACTGGAGCTGTTGTCAATCTTTTCTTCAGTTCCTGAAAACTCGTCTTGCACTGTGGTGTCCATGTGAATGTGATCCCCTTCTCCAACAATTTGGTGAGGGGTCTCGAAATCTTGGAGAAACCCTCGGTAAACCGTCGATAATACCCAGCCAATCCTAAGAAGCTTCAAACTTCCACGACATTCTCAGGGGTCTTCCACTTCTGTACATCCTCGATCTTGGCGGGATCTACGGAGATTCCTCCCTCCAATATTATATGTCCTAAGAAGGGAACTCTCTTCAGCCAAAACTCACACTTGCTCAAATTGGCATATAGTTGGTATTCTCTCAGCTTTTGCAACACCAACCTTAGATGTTCCTCATGTTCTTCTTCATCTTTCGAGAAGACGAGAATGTCATCAATGAAAACCACCACAAATTTGTCCAGATATTCCATGAATACCTTGTTCATGAGATACATGAAGTATGCCAGGTCATTAGTTAGCCCGAAAGGCATGGCGGTGTATTCATACAGTCCGTACCGAGATACGAAAGCTGTCTTTGGAATATCTGTTTGCCTTATCTTAAGTTGGTGGTATCCCGACCTGAGATCAATTTTCGAGAACACACAATCTCCCCTCAACTGATCAAACAAGTCTTCAATGTGGGGTAATGGGTACTTGTTCTTGATGGTTACTTCATTCAACGCACGGTAGTCTACGCATAACCTTTGGGTTCCGTCCTTCTTGGGTACAAATATCACTGGAGCTCCCCATGGTGAGGAACTAGGACGAATGTACCCCTTCTCTGTCAATTCTCTTACATGTTCCTTGAGTTCTTCCAGCTGTTTGGAGTCCATCCGATAAGGTCTCTTGTATATCGAAGCTGTTCCAGGCACTAGCTCAATCGCGAATTCCACTTCACGATCGGGAGGCATACCTGGCAACTCCTCCAGAAAAATGTCTGGATATTCCCTGATAATCCTGATCTCCTCCACTTCCACCTCAACTTGATTGAGTTTAATGTCCCTCCTAGGCTCTTGTATGGTTATGAACTCTACTCTGGTGCCACTAGGGTGAGTTAGTTCCACCGTTCTTGTTGAACAATGGATGATTCCTTTATGTTTGGTCAACCAATACATACCCAAAATAATATCTATCCCTGGTGAATCTATCTCTATGAGGTTTGCAGTAAATACTACCCAATTAATGTCTAGTTCACCTTGGGACACACTTGTCTTGTCCTTATTTTTCCACCTGGAGAGTTTACTGCTAGCATATGGTCCATTTGAGTTGTTGCTAGATCATGCTTCTTAACACACCCTTGAGCAATGAACGAGTGGGTAGCACCAGAATCAAACAACAGGGTTGCAATGTGTAAATTGGCAGGAAACTTACCAACTACCACGTCGGGTGCCTCTTGCGCCTCTTCCATGGTCACGTGGTTCACCCGTCCTCGCATCACATTGTGTTGTTGCGGCTGCACGGGCTTCTTCTTTGGGCACTTATGGGCGTAGTGCCCCACTTCACCACAGTTAAAGCATCGCATCCAACCTTAGGTGCCTGGCCTTTGTTGTCTTGGGGTTGGTTTGGGGGTCCTTGTACTACTGGTCGAGGTTGATATGTGGGGTGAGGTTGCTGTACAAACTGACGTTGTGGCTGTGCTGGTGCTGACGGAGGCCTGAAGTTCGGGTTGTACCCTCTCAGTGCTGAGTAGGGTACCGCAGCATGGCTCGTCTGCCCCGTGGGTTGCTGCATCAGACGTGGGCGTGTGTTGCTACCCGAGGCTTGGTGTGACCATCCCGCCTTCCTCTTGTTTTCATTTTCCAAGGCCTTCAGCTTCCTCTCCACAACAAATGCTCTGTCCACCATCTTTTGGAAGCTTTCATACTCGTTGGAGGACATTGCACACTGCATTTCCGCTGTAAGTCCTTCAACAAAGCAGTCCTGTTTCTGCTCATCAGTCTCGATGTCCCGTGGTGCATAACGGGATAGTTGGGTGAACTTAGTGAGGTATTCCCTCACAGTCATGTTTCCTTGCTGCAGCCCCAAGAACTCCTTTCTCTTGTTTTTGAGTTCACCCCTTGGTATGTAATGGTTGTGGAAACTACGCTTGAACTCTTCCCAAGTGATGTTCTCAGGGTCATCATGGGCGGCCACGTAAGCGGTCCACCAATCAGCAGCAGGTCCATGCAATTGGTGAGAGGCAAACAGCACCCTCTCATACCCTTGGCATTGTATGATCCTCATCTTGCTCTCAATGGTCTTTAGCCAATCATCTGCCTCTAGAGGTTCAGCAGCACTTGCAAACTTTGGAGGTTGAGTCCATAGAAACTCACTCAACCTTGGTTGGCGTGGTGCAGCTTGTGGAGGTGGAACTTGATGCAAGTTGGCAACCACTTGAGTTAGGCTCTAGATGAGCTGATTCTGATTTTCAAGCATTTGGTGGATGGGATCAACTCCTTCACGGCGACCACCCCTGTCTTGTCCTCCAGAAAGGTGAGGGTTGCCGGCCTCATCGTTGTTGTTGGCAGGGTTGGCACCATGACCCTTTCCTCTTCCGGCCATCTATCATGAGCAATCAAATGTCAATTTAAAGCATTACGTACTAACTTCCCAATTTGCTTGTTTAAACTTTAAAATTTTGAGACCTTATTATATTTATATTTTCTGAGGGTTTCATGTCTCACACGAAAATAAATGCGCTCTTAATTCGTAGGGGTTCGCACATCAAAGCAAAACAACCTGAAGACGAGGTTGTGGACAAATGCACATGGCTTCCACAACTCACGTCACACACCAAATATTAACACACCATTAACTAAGGTACCGACTCGACTACTCGATAACCTGCTGAACTAAGGGAAAGGACTCTACACAACTCGTATCACTGAGCTGGCTCCTCGGGATCTTCCTCATTATTGCGGCTGCCCTCTGACTCCGCTTTGGGTGGGGAAGCTGCTGGTGGAGAAGTGCGGCGACGCCTGCTCGCCCGGCGATCTGGGGAGTCAGGAGTCCATGTGTCATTCACGGTGACACATAGTTCATTCCCATCTCCTCTTTCTCTCGCCCTCAAGCTGGCTCAAAGCAACGCCTCAGTCTCCTTCAGGGTGTCATGAACATCCTGAAGCTCCTGCTGACACTCCTGCAGTCGAGTGCTGAGCATAGCATCATCCTCCAAGCACTGGTCCATGTGCTCATGGGAAGTCCCCTGCTGCACTGGCGGGTACTTGTACTCCGCTGTACCACTCTCACTCTGGAGGACATACATGTACTCAGTCCTGTCCAGGTGGCGACGGTAGATGTAACTCTGGCAGGTGATGGCCTCCCAGGTGACATCCTTCTCGGCATCGACCTGTGTCGCTCGACAATCTGGAGAGCGGTGGATCTTGAGTAGCTGATTTTCATGGATAATCCTCATTTCTGAACTCCATTCTTCCTGCTTCTCACGGATGGTCCGGGTGGAGCTGTAGTGTATGATTAGCTTGCCCGTATTGCCGGCGGCGTGGAGCATACGCCGAAGGCGACGCAACAAGCCTCCTACTGCCAACCCGTAGGAGTGGTACGTCACCGGACGATTCTCCTCTCTCAGGGCAAGGGCAACTACAGGAACTCTCCCTCCGGTGGACTTGCGAGCGGTGCGGATCATGCGAACCATCTAAAACATAAAGCATTTAAAATTAAGTTAGATAAGGGTTTAAACAAAAATTTTATTTTGAATAAAAGTTGGGGTAAGATGAATAAAGTGACTGTCACACCCGGTTTTTCCGAAAAAACAACCAAGTGAATATCACATGTATGCCAGGATCATTTTCTCATACATGTGATGACAAATAGTGAAGCATCATTTATTACAAGCCAGGTGTCGAATATAAGTAAGTCTTACATAGTAAATGTCTCGATGGACAATAATAAGTTCATCACAAGTAAATAAACTAGCAGCGGAATAATTATTCTCGTAGGCTCCATCACAGGCGTTGCCCGGGGGTCTCCATGAACCTAGAAACCTTCTTCGGGTCCAAAGTCTTGGTCATTATACACCACCTCATTATCTTGACCTGAGCAGCAATATAAACCAACAAATATGCAAGGTTGAGTACCAATGGTACTCAGCAAGTGTGGGAAATTTATATCATGCATGGCTAGAACAAGGAGAGGTTGAACTCATGGTTAAGGCACTATGCAATTAATACCTATCACCTTAGCTTGTTAAGCACCTACGTTACTACACAGGTGAAATGGTCCCAATCTCCCATCCCATCATCATAATCCAATAACCATAACATCATTTCCAATGTTAAGCTCCCCGCTTAACTTCCAAAACCACCAATCCTCTAATCATGAATAAGTCCAAGCCGCTCTTGACCGTGAGCACGGCTGTCATGACAGTTTTGACTCTGCAGAGTCTGTACCACTGTACCCACATGTAGTGATTTCATCCCCCGTTGCCGGGTGGACTAAAAGAACCTCCATTATGCCAGTGGCTACGAACCACATTCACACTTCCCAGGTGTGTAGCCAGGAGATCACTACGAAGCCTTTACAAAGGGATTCCTGACGAGCGTGGGCCCACTGAGGTTTCACCCCTAACAGCATACAAGAGGCTCCAACCCCGCTGCAGTGGCCCCCTCTTGAGCCTTGCGGTTCATATGGTAGCCCAGCTGACACCTATTCCCCGCACCATCCAACACACCCATACTACGCCGGGGATACACCTAATTAATTGGCCAAGCTGCCACATCTCAGCATGTGGTTGGCACTGTAAAGCCAGGTTACATGCTCCATGAACTGGTCCTTAGGATCCAGGCAAGTACTAAACACAAACCCAAGTCTCGTGCACCCAGCACACAACCAAAACATCCAACTTGCCTTGATCCCTACCTCTACATAACTCACAACATCTCGTTCAAGAGTATGGTAAAATAAACTGAAGATCTCATGTCCCAAATATCTCATTCTAAGCATGGCTAAGCATATGCATAAATAATAAATGACATGACAAAATAAATCCCAACCCAAGCTACAAGGAAACAAGGTAATGCAATTCTAGGGAAACTACCTAGCATGGGTTTCATATTTAACTTGACAATGCAAATAATTTTATCTACACCTAGCATAGGATCAAAGTGGTCAAGGACACTTGCCTCCTTCTTGCTGCTCTTGAAATGGGTAGTCCTGGTCTTGGAAAGAAATAACTTGCTCTTGAGCAGGTTCTACATCATAACATCACACATAGCAAAAGAAAAACAACAATCATAAGACATAGTTCACACTTCTACTTTATACAAACCACACATTCACATTTATGAAAGTCCTTCACCATTATATGTGTGGTGGTTACTTTATGTGTGTTGAGTTGTGGCTTGCATGCACTTTTAATCATGTGTATATGATTCCTACTTTTGTGTTCACATTTATACTTACATACTATATATATGAGTTTCCAATAAATTTCTTATATTCAACTACTACACCCTTTCACTACCAAATATGTATGAAAAGTATTTTTCTTCTCCATATGTGCCTTCATAATTTCTACCAACACTAAACTGAACTCTTTGGATTTTTAAAAACTCCATTTATCATTTACTAGTTGCTATATTTTCAGATTTATATTCCTATGCATAATTGTGTACTTTATTATGAAATTAGTAATACTCATCATCTAAACAGAATAGGTTCTGGTCCTAAATAATTTAATAACATATTTTGACCTTTGCCTCTGATGTAAACTATTTCATAATTATTTTCCCTATTTTCTAAAACTATTTATTACTTAAAAATGTGTCGCTAATTGTGAATAATAAATTAAACAGATTCAATTCAGTCCAAAATATGTTTTTATCTCACTCCAAAATTTCCTAAACACTGAGAAAGTCTTTAACTTAATTTTGACAATATGTTTGTCCCACTTTTTATTTTTTAAACACTAGTGACATATTCAATTTTCTAAATTAAATACTAAACAGGGCTAAAATGGTGAACTCACCCCATTACAGGGTCTATAATATTATTTTCAGAATTTCCAGGGGTCTAGCTACACTTATCCGAGGTGTTTTTCCTAATTTTTATTAAGTCCAGGGGCTAAAACTGATTTTTAAATGAATTTACATGATTTTCTGGAGTTCCAGGGGCTAGATCTGAAGTTTCCGGGGCTAGCTCTTATTTCCCGAGAACCCCAGGGGGTAGCACGTAAGAATTCCAGTCCTTATAACACGGGGCTGACGTGGACCGTCCGATTTTAAACCGACGGCCGAGATTATAACATCGAACCGGTATGCGGGGGTTTAAACCCTACCGTGCGATTTAAAATAAACGGCGCACAAGCGGCCACGTCGCTCTGATCGAGCACGGGCGGCGCTGCCGGCGGCACACGGCGGCGGGAAGCGGCGATCTCGCCGGAAACTTTCGGATCCTCGAGAATTCTGCCTAGAACTGTGATCTTATGGCATAGATCGGTAGAGGGGAGGTCGGGGATCTCACCTCGGGGGTTTTCTTGAGCTCGGAGGTCCTGGAAGGTGATCGGCGACGAGGTCCGAGGCAAAACCACGGCGAAGCTCGTCGGCGCTGTGTTTACACCGCAAGTCACCGAGTTTTCTGCACCTGCAAGGTTCCCCGGAGGCGGTGGATCAAGATCAGCGAGTTAGATCGGAGTTTCCGAGCTTAGATCGGCCAGAATTCACCGGAGAAGTCTCGGTTCTCACCGGAGTAAAAATCGGCAATCGCGTGGGAAAAACAGAACGAGGCCGGGGTTTTTATAGACGGGGGAGGGCGGCGGGGTGGTTTAGATCATGTCCGCGTCGGCTACGAACAGAATTCAGCGGGGTTTACGTCGAAATCCCGATCGGTTTCTATTCGGGCGCGGGGGAGTTCGGCGCGGCGCGAGGTATACGAAGATCGGTGGGTCCCGCCTGTCAGCGTGAGAAAGCGCGGGCGCGCGGCTGCGGGCTGGCGCGGGGTAAGTTGGGCCGGCTGGTGGGTTTCGGCCCACTGGCCGGTTTTTTTCATTTCTTTTCTGATTTGAGTTTAATTTGAATTCCAGTTTGAATTTGAACTTTTGCAAAACATGCAACACGTCCAATAATTTTTAAATTCCCCTCTTAACATGATTGAGGGCTTTGAATCAAAATTTTGGGGTGTTACAGCTCTACCCCCCTTAAAAGAAATCTCGTCCTCGAGATTGGTGTTTCTAAGAAAACAATTCCGGAAATTGTGCCTTGAGCTCATCTTCCCGCTCCCAGGTGGCTTCCTCTTCTGAGTGATGCTTCCACTGCACCTTGCACATCCGGATTCTTTTATTTCTGGTGAGGCGTTCCATTGTCTCCAAAATCTTGTATGGTTGCTCGGCATAAGACAAATCCTCAGCTACATCCACTTCATTCATGGGTAACACCTCTTCAGGCGTCCTCAGACATTTCTTGAGTTGTGACACATGGAATACATCGTGCACATCCGATAGATGAATCGGTAACTCTAGTTGATACGCCACTTCGCCTTTCCTTTCCAAAACTTGAAAGGGTCCGATGTATCGAGGTGACAACTTCCCTTTCACCTTGAACCGACAAAGTCCTCTGATAGGGGACACCTTGAGATAGACATAGTCTCCTACGTTGAAAACGAGTTCTCTTCTTCGTACATCGGCATAGCTCTTTTGGCGTGTCTGTGCTATCCTCAAATTGTTGCGAATTTCCCTCACCTTCGCCTCGGCTTCTTGTAGTACTTCTGGACCAAACACTTTACTTTCCCCTGTTTGGTTCCAAAATAGGGGAGTTCTACACTTCCTCCCATACAAGGCTTCAAACGGTGACATCTTCATACTAGCTTGATAGGTGTTGTTATAGGAAAACTCCGCATACGGTAAGTTCTTGTCCCAACTCCTATTGTTTTTTAGTGCACATGCCCTTAGCATGTCTTCTAGGATCTGATTGGTTCTTTCCGTCTGCCCGTCAGTTTGGGGATGATAGGCCGAACTAAAGTTCAGATGGGTTCCCATGGTTTCATGCAGCTTCTGCCAGAACCTTGAGGTGAACTGTGTCCCTCGATCCGACACAATCTTCTTTTGCACTCCATGGTAACACATGATCCTTGACATGTACAACTCTGCCAATTTGGAGCCGCTGTAGCTTTCTTTCACGGGGATGAAGTGAGCTACCTTGGTTAGCCTATGAATGATGACCCATATCGAATCATATCCTGATTGGGTTCTAGGCAATCCCACGATGAAATCCATGCTGATTTCTTCCCATTTCCATTCAGGCACTTTGAGTGGTTGCAATAATCCCGCGGGTCGTTGATGTTCTGCTTTCACCAACTGACATGTGTCACATAGGGCAACATGTTCCGCGGCATCTCGCTTCATGCCATACCACCAATACCTGCTCTTGAGGTCCTGGTACATCTTCGTACTCCTAGGATGAATGCAATAGTCGGAATCATGAGCCTCCTTCAAAATTAATTCACGGATCTCCTTTACTTCTGGCACACAGATCCTTTTCCCGTGCCACACCGTACCTTGTTCATCCTCTCTGAAACCTGGAGCTTTATTTTCCTTGATGAGTTGCCTGATTTCCTGTATCTTCTCATCATTCTTTTGGCCCTCGCGTATGTCTCGCTCGAGTGGGGAGTCCACTTCCATGGCGATGGCTTCACCACTATTTACAAGGCATAGATTGAGCCGTATAACCTCGTCCTTATTTCTCCACCTGGAGAGTTTACGGCTAGCATATGGTTCATTTGTGTTGTTGCTAGGTCATGCTTCTTAACAAACCCTTGAGCAATGAACGAGTGGGTAGCACCAGAATCAAACAGCAGGGTTGCAATGTGTAAATTGGCAGGAAACTTACCAACTACCACGTCGGGTGCCTCTTGTGCTTCCTCCATAGTGACGTGGTTCACCCGTCCTCTCATTACATTCTGCTGCTGTGGCTGCGTGGGCTTCTTCTTTGGACACTTATGGGCGTAGTGCCCCACTTCTCCGCAACTAAAACATTGCACCCCAACCTTAGGTGCCTGGCCTTTGCTGTCTTGGGGTTTGTTTGGGGGTCCTTGTGCTGCTGGTCGAGGTGGATATGCAGGGCGAGGCTGCTGTACGAACTGACGTTGTGGCTGTATTGGTGCTGCCGGAGGCCTATAGTTCGGGTTGTACCCTCTTGGTGCTGAGTAGGGTACCGCAGCACGGTTCGTCTGCCCTGCTGGTTGCTGCATCAGACGTGGGCGGGTGTTGCTCCCTGAGGCTTGATGTGACCACCCGGCCTTCCTCTTGTTCTCATTTTCCAAGGCCTTTAGCTTCCTTTCTACCACAAACGCTCTGTCCACCATCTTTTGGAAACTTTCATACTCATTTGAGGACATTGCACACTGCATCTCTGCAGTAAGTCCTTCCACAAAACAATCTTGTTTCTGCTCATCAGTCTCTCTGTCCCGTGGGGCATAGCGGGATAGTTGAGTAAATTTAGTGAGGTATTCCCTCACCGTCATGTTTCCCTGCTGCAGTCCCAAAAACTCCTTCCTCTTGTTTTTGAGTTCACCTCTTGGGATGTAATGGTTGCGGAAGCTACGCTTGAACTCTTCCCAAGTGATGTTCTCAGGGTCATGATGGGCGGCCACGTAGGCGGTCCACCAATCAGCAGCAGGTCCATACAATTGATGAGAAGCAAACAGCACCCTCTCATACCCTTGGCATTGTATGATCCTCATCTTACTTTCAATGGTCTTCAGCCAATCATCTGCCTCCAGAGGTTCAGCAGAACTTGCAAACTTTGGAGGTTGAGTTCCTAGAAACTCACTCAACCTTGGTTGGCGTGGTGCAGCTTGTGGAGGTGGAACTTGATGCAAGTTGGCCACCACTTGAGTCAAGTTCTGGATGAGCTGATTTTGATTCTCCAGCATTTGGTGGAGGGGATCAACTCCTTCACGGCGACCACCCCGGTCCTGGCCTCCAGAAAGAGGAGGGTTGCATGCCTCATCGTTGTTGTTGGCGGGGTTGGCAGCACGTCCTTTTCCTCTTCCAGCCATCTGGCAGAATCAACCAACGTTAATTTGAAAGCATTTAGTATCATCTTACTACTTTCATTTGTTTGTACTTTGAAGTGTTGAGGCTTTGTTATACTTTTACGAGGGTTCATATCTCATACCAACTAGTTGCACTATTATTTCATGTGGGTTCACACACCAAAGCAAAACAATCTGAAGACGAGGCTGTGGACAATTGCTTATGGCTTCCACAACTCACGTCACACACCAAGCATTAACACACCATTAACTACGTAACGACTCGACTACTCGACCTCTTGCTTGCTAAGGGAAAGACTCTACACTACTCGTTCTCTTGAGCTGGCTCCTCGGGATCTTCCTCCTCATTTCGGCTACCTTCTGACTCTGCTTTGGGTGGAGAGGCTGCTGGTGGAGAAGTGCGACGACGCCTGATCGCTCGGCGATCTGGGGAGTCAGGAGTCCATGTATCATTCACGGTGACACACAGTTCATTCCCATCTCCTCTTTTTGGCAATCCTGTAGTCGAGTGCTGAGCATAGCAGCATCCTCCAGGCACAAGTCCATATGCTCATGGGATGTCCCTTGCTGTACCGGCGGGTGCTTGTACTCCGTGGTACCACTCTCACGTTGGAGGACATACACGTACTCAGTCTTGTCCAGGTGGCGACGATAGATGTGACTCTGGCAGGTGATGGCCTCCCAGGTGACATCTTTCTCCGCATCGACCTGTGTTGCTCGACAAGCTGGAGAGTGGTGGATATTAAGCAGCTGATTTTCGTGTATTATCCTCATCTCCGAACTCCATTCTTCCCTCTTCTCACGGATGGTCCTGGTGGAGTTATAGTGGATGATTAGCTTGCCCGTATTGCCGGCGGCTTCGAGCATACGTCGAAGACGGCGCAACAAGCCTCCTACTGCCAATCCGTAGGAAAGGTACGTCACTGGACGACTCTCCTCTCTTTCGGCAAGGGCAACTACGGGAACTCTCCCTCCTGTGGACTTGCGAGCGGTGCGAATCATGCGAACCATCTAAAACAAAAAGCATTTAAACTTAGGTTAGATAACTTTTTAAACAAAAATCCTTTTTTTGAATGAAAATTGGGGTAAGATGAAGAAAGTGACTCATTAAATAACACTTTTCAACACACACCTTGTAAAAATAGTTTTTAAGAAAATAGGGCCCTTAATTATGTCCATTTCAAACTAGGTCCACGTTCCTACGGGCAACCTTGGCTCTGATACCACCTCTGTCACACCCGGTTTTTCCGAAGAAACAACCAAGTGAATATCACATGTATGCCAGGATCATTTTCTCATACATGTGATGACAAATTGTGAAGCATCATTTATTACAAGCCAGGTGTCGAATATAAGTAAGTCTTACATAGTTAATGTCTCGATGGACAATAATAAGTTCATCACAAGTAAATAAACTAGCAGCGGAATAATTATTCTCGTAGGCTCCATCGCAGGCGTTGCCCGGGGGTCTCCATGAACCTAGAAACCTTCTTCGGGTCCAAAGTCTTGGTCATTATACACCACCTCATTATCTTGACCTGAGCAGCAATATAAACCAACAAATATGCAAGGTTGAGTACCAATGGTACTCAGCAAGTGTGGGAAATTTATATCATGCATGGCTAGAACAAGGAGAGGTTGAACTCATGGTTAAGGCACTATGCAATTAATACCTATCACCTTAGCTTGTTAAGCACCTACGTTACTACACAGGTGAAATGGTCCCAATCTCCCATCCCATCATCATAATCCAATAACCATAACATCATTTCCAATGTTAAGCTCCCCGCTTAACTTCCAAAACCACCAATCCTCTAATCATGAATAAGTCCAAGCTGCTCTTGACCGTGAGCACGGCTGTCATGACAGTTTTGACTCTACAGAGTTTGTACCACTGTACCCACATGTAGTGATTTCATCCCCCGTTGCCGGGTGGACTAAAAGAACCTCCATTATGCCAGTGGCTACGAACCACATTCACACTTCCCAGGTGTGTAGCCAGGAGATCACTACGAAGCCTTTACAAAGGGACTCCCGACGAGCATGGGCCCACTGAGGTTTCACCCCTAACAGCATACAAGAGGCTCCAACCCCGCTGCAGTGGCCCCCTCTTGAGCCTTGCGGTTCATATGGTAGTCCAGCTGACACCTATTCCCCGCACCATCCAACACACCCATACTACGCCGGGGATACACCTAATTAATTGGCCAAGCTGCCCCATCTCAGCATGTGGTTGGCACTGTAAAGCCAGGTTACATGCTCCATGAACCGGTCCTTAGGATCCAGGCAAGTACTAAACACAAACCCAAGTCTCGTGCACCCAGCACACAACCAAAACATCCAACTTGCCTTGATCCCTACCTCTACATAACTCACAATATCTCGTTCAAGAGTATGGTAAAATAAACTGAAGATCTCATGTCCCAAATATCTCATTCTAAGCATGGCTAAGCATATGCATAAATAATAAATGACATGACAAAATAAATCCCAACCCAAGCTACAAGGAAACAAGGTAATGCAATTCTAGGGAAACTTCCTAGCATGGGTTTCATATTTAACTTGACAATGCAAATAATTCTATCTACACATCCTAGCATAGGATCAAAGTGGTCAAGGACACTTGCCTCCTTCTTGCTGCTCTTGAAATGGGTAGTCCTGGTCTTGGAAAGAAATAACTTGCTCTTGAGCAGGTTCTACATCATACCATCACACATAGCAAAAGAAAAACAACAATCATAAGACATAGTTCACACTTCTACTTTATACAAACCACACATTCACATTTATGAAAGTCCTTCACCATTATATGTGTGGTGTTTACTTTATTTGTGTTGAGTTGTGGCTTGCATGCACTTTTAATCATGTGTATATGATTCCTACTTTTGTGTTCACATTTATACTTACATACTATATATATGAGTTTCCAATAAATTTCTTATATTCAACTACTACACCCTTTCACTACCAAATATGTATGAAAAGTATTTTTCTTCTCCATATGTGCCTTCATAATTTCTACCAACACTAAACTGAACTCTTTGGATTTTTAAAAACTCCATTTATCATTTACTAGTTGCTATATTTTCAGATTTATATTCCTATGCATAATTGTGTACTTTATTATGAAATTAGTAATACTCATCATCTAAACAGAATAGGTTCTGGTCCTAAATAATTTAATAACATATTTTGATCTTTGCCTCTGATGTAAACTATTTCATAATTATTTTCCCTATTTTCTAAAACTATTTATTACTTAAAAATGTGTCCCTAATTGTGAATAATAAATTAAACAGATTCAATTCAGTCCAAAATATGTTTTTATCTCACTCCAAAATTTCCTAAACACTGAGAAAGTCTTTAACTTAATTTTGACAATATGTTTGTTCCACTTTTTAATTTTTAAACACTAGTTACATATTCAATTTTCTAAATTAAATACTAAACAGGGCTAAAATGATGAACTCACCCCATTATAGGGTCTATAATATTATTTTCAGAATTTCTAGGGGTCTAGCTACACTTATCCGAGGTGTTTTTCCTAATTTTTATTAAGTCCAGGGGCTAAAACTGATTTTTAAATGAATTTACATGATTTTCTGGAGTTCCAGGGGCTAGATCTGAAGTTTTCGGGGCTAGCTCTTATTTCCCGAGAACCCCAGGGGGTAGCACGTAAGAATTCCAGTCTTTATAACACGGGGCTGACGTGGACCGTCCGATTTTAAACCGACGGCCGAGATTATAACATCGAACCGGTACGCGGGGGTTTAAACCCTACCGTGCGATTTAAAATAAACGGCGCACAAGCGGCCACGTCGCTCTGATCGAGCGCGGGCGGCGCTGCCGGCGGCGCACGGCGGCGGGAAGCGGCGATCTCGCCGGAAACTTTCGGATCCTCGAGAATTCTGCCTAGAACTGTGATCTTATGGCATAGATCGGTATAGGGGAGGTCGGGGATCTCACCTTGGGGGTTTTCTTGAGCTCGGAGGTCCTGGAAGGTGATCGGCGACGAGGTCCGAGGCAAAACCACGGCGAAGCTCGTCGGCGCTGTGTTTACACCGCAAGTCACCGAGTTTTCTGCACCTGCAAGGTTCCCCGGAGGCGGTGGATCAAGATCAGCGAGTTAGATCGGAGTTTCCGAGCTTAGATCGGCCAGAATTCACCGGAGAAGTCTCGGTTCTCACCGGAGTAAAAATCGGCGATCGCGTGGGAAAAACAGAACGAGGCCGGGGTTTTTATAGACGGGGGAGGGCGGCGGGGTGGTTTAGATCATGTCCGCGTCGGCTACGAACAGAATTCAGCGGGGTTTGCGTCAAAATCTCGATCGGTTTCGATTCGAGCGCGGGGGAGTTCGGCGCGGCGCGAGGTAGACGAAGATCGGTGGGTCCCGCCTGTCAGCATGAGAAAGCGCGGGCGCGCGGCTGCGGGCTGGCGCGGGGTAAGTTAGGCCGGCTGGTGGGTTTCGGCCCACTGGCCGGTTTTTTTCTGTTTTCTCTTTTTCTTTTTCCATTTCTTTTCTGATTTGAGTTTAATTTGAATTCAAGTTTGAATTTGAATTTTTGCAAAACATGCAACACGTCCAAAAATTTTTAAATTCCCCTCTTAACATGATTTAGTGCTTTGAATCAAAATTTTGGGGTGTTACAGTGACCCCATTAAATAACATCTTCGACCCACACTTTTGTAAAATAGTTTTTAAGAAAATAATGTCCTTAACTACGTCCATTTCTACCGAGGTCCACATTCCTACGGGTAACCTTGGCTCTGATATCACTTCTGTCACACCCGGTTTCTCCGAAGAACAACCGAGTGAATATCACATGTATGCTAGGATCATTTTCTCATACATGTAATGACAAATAGTGAAGCATCATTTATTACAAGCCAGGTGTCGAATATAAATATGTCTTACAAAGCATACGTCTCGATGGACGATAATAAGTTCATAATATGTAAATAGAATAGCATCGGAATATTATTCTTGTGGGCTCCGTCACAGGCGTTGCCCGGGGGACTCCATGAACCTAGAATCCTTCTTCGGGTCCGAAGTCTTGGTCATTGAACACCACATCATCCCCTTGACCTGAGCAGCAATTTAAACCAACAAATATGCAAGTTTTAGTACCGTGGGTACTCAACAAGTGTGTGAAAGTTATGTCATGCATGGCTAGAGCAAGGAGAGGTTGAACTCATGGTTAAAGCACTACGCAATTATTACCTACCACCTTAGCTTATTAAGCACCTACATTACTACATAGGTGAAACGGTCCCAATCTCCCAACCAATCATCATAATCAAATAACCATAACATCATTTCCAATGTTAAGCTCCCCGCTTAACATCCACAACTTCCAAAGTCATCATACTCTAATCATGAATAAGTCCAAGCCGCTCTTGACCGTGAGCACGGCTGTCATGACAGTTTTGACTCTGCAGAGTTTGCACCACTGTACCCACATGTAGTGATTTCATCCCCCGTTGCCGGGTGGACTAAAAGAACCTCCATTATGCCAGTGGCCATGAACCACATTCACACTTCCCAGGTGTGTAGCCAGGAGATCACTACGAAGCCTTTACAAAGGGATTCCCGACGAGCGTGGGCCCACTAAGGTTTCACCCCTAACAGCATACAAGAGGCTCCAACCCCGCTGCAGTGGCCCCCTCTTGAGCCTTGCGGTTCATATGGTAGTCCAGCTGACACCTATTCCCCACACCATCCAACACACCCATACTACGTCGGAGATACACCTAATTAATTGGCCAAGCTGCCCCATCTCAGCATGTGGTTGGCACGGTAAAGCCAGGTTACATGCTCCATGAACCGGTCCTTAGGATCCAGACAAGTACTAAACACAAACCCGAGTCTCGTGCACCCAACACCAACCAAATCATCCAACTTGCCTCGATCCCTACCTCTACATAACTCATAACATCTCATTCAAGAGTAAGGTAAATAAATCGATGATCTCATATCCCAATTATCCCATTTTAAGCATGGCTAAGCATAAGCATATAAATAAATGTCATGATAAAATGAATCCCAACCCAAGCTACAAGGAAACAAGATAATGCAATTCTAGGGAAACTTCCTAGCATGGGTTTCATATTTCAATTGACAATGCAAATAATTCTATCTACACATCCTAGTATAGGATCAAAGTGGTCAAGGACACTTGCCTTCTTCCTGCTGCTCTGGGAATGGAAAGTCTTGGTCTTGGAAGGGAAGAACTTGCTCTGGGGCAGGTTCTACTCATGCCAATACACATAACAAAAGAAAACAACAATACATAAGACATAGTTCACACTTTCACTTCATACAACCCACACATACATACATATGATAGTCATTCACATTTCTAAGTGTTGTGTTTACTCTAGATGTGTTGATTTTTAGCCTACATGCACTTTTAAACATATGTATATGATTTCTAACTTTTGTATTCAGATTTCTGTTTGCACACTATATATGAATTTCCAATTTGAACAAATTCCTTATATTCAATTAATACACTTCTTAGCTACCAAGTTTGCATGAAAGGTAATTTCCTACTCCAAATAGGTTTTCAGATCTTCTACCAAATCCTAAAATGAAGTTTTTGGAGTTAGAGACTTCATCTATCATTTTCTAATTATGCATACCCATTTTCCTATATTTTTCAGATTTACTTTCTATGCCTAAAAGTGAGTTTCAATATTAAATAGTAGGGCATATCATCTAAACAGAATAGGTTCTGATCTAAAATATTAAATAATATATTTTTGAACTTCTCCTCTGATGTGAACTAATTTAAATTTATTTTACCAATTTTCAGAATTATTTCCTAACCTAAAAATGTGTCCCTATAACTAATAAATGTGAACAATCAATTAGACAGATTCATTTCAGCTTAAAATCTATTTTTAACTCATTCTAAAGTTTTCCAGGTGCTAGGAGAGTTTAAATTTGAATTTACAATGTGTTTGCCTCACCTTTTAAATTTAAATCCTAATCACATATTCAAATTTCTGAATTTAATATCATATAGGGTCAAAAAGGTAAATCCACCCTACTACAGGGTCTAATTTATTATTTCATAAATTTCCAGGGGTCTAACTACACATAACAGAGGGGTTTTCCTAATTTTTATTAAGTCTAGGGTCTAAAACTGATTTTTAAATGAATTTACACGAATTTCTAAAGTTCCAGGGGCAAGATCAGAAGTTTCCGGGGCTAGCTCGTGTTTTCCGAGATCCCCAGGGGGTAGCGTGTAAGAATCCCGGCCTTTATAACGCGGGGCTGATGTGGACCGTCCGATTTAAAATAGACGGCTGAGATTATAATGTGAAGCGGTACGGGTTAGATCTAATAGGAACCACACGATTTAAAATGGACGGGCCTCAGGGAGCCACGTCGCCCTGGCCATGCGCGGGCGGCGCTGCCCGGCGGCGCGCGGTGGTGGGAGGTGGCGATCTTGCCGGAGAACTTCGGGTCTTCGTCTATACCTCCTAAAACTGGGATTTCATTGCATAGAGCGGTAGAGGGGAGGTCGGGGATCTCACCTCGGGGTTTTTCTTGAGCTTGGAGGTACTGGAAGACAGTCGGCGGCGAGATCCAAGATGAAATAGCGGCGGTGCTCGCCGGAGCTGCGTCTAGGGTGCACAACACCGAGTTTTCTGCACCTGCGTGATTCCCCGGAGGCGGTGGAACATGATCGGCGCGTTAGATCAAAAAACCCGAGCAAGGATCGAGAGAAAACGGTGATCGGAGCTTCAGTTCTCACCGGAGAGAAAATTGGAGTGCGCTGGGGAATTCGGCGAATTTTGGTGCGGGAATTTCACGAGGGGAGGAGGCGGAGGATCGACTGGGTTATATAGCAGCGTCCGGGGCCGAAGATCGGGCTGTTGGCGCGGTTTTTCGGAGGTTGTTTGGATTCGGGAGAGAGGAGAGTCCCGGGGTCGGCCGAGCACGCGAGAGGTGGGGGATGACATGCGGGCCCCGCGTGTCAGTGAGAGGAAGAGAGGGGCGCGGGTTCGGGGCTGGCACGGGGAGAGTGGTCCGGCTGGTGGGTTTCGGCCCACTGGCCCGTGGGGTTTTTCTTTTTCTTTTTCTTTTTCCATTTCTTTTCTGTTTTGATTTGAATTTGAATTTGAATTTCTGCACCACATGCAATACGTCCAAAAATTTTTAAATTCCCCTCTTAACAGATTTTGGGGTGTTACAATCCGGTAGAAGACGAGTAGTTGGAATCTACTCGCGAGCTATAGTTCAGGATCACATAAGTGTGGTTGGAAGGGAGAGGCAAACTAAAGTTTACATTTCTAAAGATGAGACCAGGCAGTTGGGTTAGGCTGCGACAAGACAAGGTCTTGGTCGAGTAGCTCTGCCTGTGTCGGTTAAGGACCGATGCGTGTGCCGCATCCAGGAGCAAGTATTGAGTTGTGTGCCGGATGCTTACTGATATATGAGAACCAGGAAACCGATGTACCAGGTTAACTGGATTGTAGAGGCATACCACATCGTCTCGTTAGACCTATGAGTCCGAGATGGCGCGACCGGTTCTACAGTTGAGTGTCCTGCGAAAGGTTGCCACATACGACGTAATGAAGGACGCCAGATTTGGGGCTTCAGAGGCGGGCGTATGTGTCGAGCTATCCGAGCAGTGTTTGATTCGAATCACCGTCCCTCGCGGTTATTGAGTACCGCTTGCTCCCATGTTGTGACGTAGTAATCAACTTGGGTGGAAACAGTTTGCAAAGCTTTAATTGCTGCTATGATTATTATAAATTGCATGAGAACCCTGTTTGAAGTAGAGATAGAGCAAACTAAAGTTATTTTCCACCTTGGGACAGTTACATTAGAATGAAGCGTTTCTCGTTTGATTGTGGAGTTCTAATGTTGCTGGGTGCAAGGTTACTACTATTATGGCTAAAATATGAAAGTTAAGGATGAACTCGTAGGCTAGTATTTTCGCAACTTATATGTTTAGGTCTTAAGTTACTTTCATGTAGAGTTGCATGTCTTAGGAGAGACGGTTAAGTCTTGCTGAGCCTTTGTGCTCACTTTTGCTATATGAGTGGTTTTACAGGTTAATTTGACGTATATAAAGAAGGTTGTCCAGTGAGACTCGGAGACTTCTGAGTCATGTTACACATGGAGGACCTAGCCGCTGCCATGTCTTCGTGTTGCTAGCGAGAGGAGTCCGCGGGCTGGACCTCTTCTCGGGTGCTCACTAGTTATTCGACGTGAGCTGTTTATAGACTTCCGTTGTAGCTATTTTATGTAAATTATTTACAAAGAACAATTGTAAGCTTCCGCTTTTGATTTATGTAATACAGTGTTCCTTATATGTGTGTTGTTGGGTGCCGCATAACACGGCACCACCCAATACGATTCCCGGGCGAGGTGCCCCGTCCCCGTGAACCGGGACGGCGGGCCCAGTCAGCGTGGTATCAGAGCCGCATTGGTAATAGTGCATGGAATAAGGACCGTATTACGACAAAAACTTAGGATACGGTGAGGAAACGGTATTAGGCCCACATAAGGACTATAGTAGTATAGTTACTTAAGTGGCATGACTAACATATGTGTTAATTCTGAATTTTGATTATGTAACGACACACCTACGTTCAGGTAAGAATGGTAAGGAACGCCACCGAAAGCGGTTCAATTTCGGTTAGCTCCCCTGACGAGGAAAGTGGTTCAGGGATAGGTCTCACAGCTTGGTGTGAGACGTTATTATGAAACTCTTGGACTCTTCATGTTCCTGAGTTCATATGAAACGCTGATCCCTAGCATGTATTAGGCAAGTAAGTGGAGACCCCATCGTGTGGTCAGTAACGCGATAGTGTGTTCTTCTGGAAATAGCCTAGGAGGACATACGCAGCGCTTGCCATCAGCGTGCCCTGCAGGGCAGTAGGTGGTATCCATTGGGTTGATAACATTCCCAACAGTGACGATCCGTTCATGATATACTCGGGTTCCCTGTCGTGTGGTGTAAAAACACGATCACGTACCTTGAGACGTGGCTTAACTCAAGGACGGCCGTATGGCAATGATACGGGCGTTTGTATTTACTTTCAATTATGGAACTGCCAGAAATGAACAACCTTTGAGTGCACCACTATTGAGTGTTCTTCTTCAGGTACTAACCACGTACGTATTCCGTGTAGTACACGTGTGCGAGAGACCATCTTAGTGCCACTGATAATACGTATATGCTGGTATAATCCGGTTAGGATTTCTCTTTTGGTGAGGCTACGTAGTACCGACATGAGTCTTACGGTGCATCGACACTGTACTAAATATATAATCCTCTTCCCTATGAATAAATGATTCATGAACTAACTTTCAAGTAAAAATGGAAGTTTGAAGCAAATATTAGTTACTGAACTCTTATTTTGAGCTAAGATTCAAATGAGAGCATGACTAGGTTTCAAACATTTCAAAAACAGAGTGCTCTGTTTCTGGCAGGAATTCTTGCTGGACTTTAACAGGGCATAACTAGGAGTATATTTAACCAATTAAGGTGTATGATGCAGTTCTGGAAAGATTTTCAAGTACTCTACAATTTCTTTGTAGACCTCCAGAGCAAAATCACACGTTAAGTTGGTGAAAAATCCAGTTGAAGGCAAACTTTTCAGAACCAGGACAGTAGCAAAAACCTCTCTGGACCTTTCTGGTTTTAAGCCATAACTTCCTGTAGAAAAATCCTTAAGGATCATATAAGTACCCGTTGGAAAGATACTAAAGTTTACTAAAACTTTGGTATTAAACTAATCTGTAGATAACTTGAGTAAATTTTGGAGTTTGTGTGAACTGGTCAGGGTAGTCCAGCTGATAGTTTAGCGTACTTAAGATTTGTTTAAACATGAATGTGGTTATTCTTTCATAAAGTTCATGACATGTTCATGTTTTGATGATCTTTACTTACTACTGAGATAGAATTTTGATTGACTCAAAATTTTGTTTCGTGCAGTATGGTACGCGCACACTCTCAAATGGAGATTGGAGGTTCAAGTCGAGGTGGGAATGACTCGACTTCACCACAAGAGCCATCGC
Source organism: Neostapfia colusana (assembly GCA_030760725.1). Taxonomy (NCBI): domain Eukaryota; kingdom Viridiplantae; phylum Streptophyta; class Magnoliopsida; order Poales; family Poaceae; genus Neostapfia; species Neostapfia colusana. The sequence continues at coordinate 37,618 of JASWHV010000050.1, read as the reverse complement.
AAATCGGATTGGCTGAAATTATGGCGAAGATGAATGAAACTCTCCAAACTCTAATTCAGCAAGGCATAAATAGAGAAGCTTAGCATCACATGCCAACCCCGAGCACTTATCTGGATTTCTTGGCGACACAACCGCCGGTATTCTCAGAGGCGGCTGACCATTGTGAAGTAAATCACTGGTTACGTGTCATTGAGTCCACGTTTGGGTTGATCCAATGTGATGAATTCTCGAAGACCCTATTTGCCGCTCAGCAGCTTCACGGCTTTGCTGGAGCATGGTGGGCAGAATACCTTGCTATCCAACCAGCAGGGCATCGTGTCACATGGGCGGAGTTCCAGAATGCGTTTCGTGCTTGTTTCATCCCTGCGGGCATCTAAAGCAAGGTGACAGGAGTGTTATTGAGTATGCGAAGGAATTCAATCGCTTAGCTCAATATGTCCCTGACTATGTGAAATCACCATCCATGAGGGGTTATCATTTTTACTGAGGGCTGACTGCTAGACTGCGATGTGAGTTGGCCCAAGTTAGCCAAGAGAACTTTGATGAGTTTGTTAGCTGTGCTATCACTCAGGAATATTATTCCAATCTCTACCTTAAAGAAAAGAGGGAGAGGGACTCATCACAGGATGAATGCAATCATCTACCTCAGAAGTATCGGTGGGTAATCCGTTCACCTTCCGGTCGAGAGGTTACATAAAAAGTGCAGTCATTCTTGGAGTATGACGACTCATATAATCCACAGAGGTCTTATTCACCTCCACCGCAGCAGCAACTTATTTCTCATGCACCTCAGTATTAACAAGGTGCACCAGAATGCTATTTCCCTCAAGATGCTGAAAATGATCACGGTGATTTCTCAGCTGAACCGAGTAGTGTCTCACTTCCTATTGACAATGAACTCAACGTCAATGAAGCAACTGAACCGAGCAGCAACATTATGTCTGCGGGTCCAGTTCCGAAGAGTGATCTTGGACAGCAAATAAAAGCCATGTCCAAAGTGGGAACCGTTAATTATGTGTCAGTCGATGATCTGCCAAAGGGAGGACCTGTTCTTGCCGGCAGGTTCACCTTAAATGACAAGCCGGTTGTCATTTTACTCGACTCTGGTGCAACACATAATTTCATTAGCAGGGCGACGGTGATCCGGGATCAGATCTCCACAACTATCACAAAAGGTTCGTACCTTATTCATTCGCCAGGTGGAGACATATCGACTAATGAAGTCGTTTCTTGAGCACCACTTTGTTTGGGTGGAAAAAAATTTATCCTACTACCCTCATTATTCTCGAAGACCAAGGAATCAATGCCATAATGGGAATATCATGGTTGACCTTCCATAAGGCTGTTCTGGACATCGAGAACAGGAGTGTTCACTTGGACTCTCCACTTCACGGGCGTCAAACATTGTATCTCGGCAAAGCGGTTTCCAAAGACCCAGCAGTATGTAATGCCGAGGCTTGCAAGTTAGAAGACATCCCGGTAGTCCGTGAATATCCGGACGTGTTTCCCGAAGATCATCCAGGCTTACCACCTGAGCGCGAGGTGGAATTCAAAATAGAGTTGATACCAGGAACCACACCGATCTTTCGGAGACCATACAAATGGCTCCGAATGAATTAGCTGAGCTGAAGGAGCAACTCAAAGATCTGATGGACAAGGGGTTCATTCGTCCAAGTTCATCACCATGGGGTTGCTCGGCTTTATTTGTGAAGAAGAAGGATGAGACACTGAGGCTATGCGTCGATTATCGTCCTTTAAATGCTGTGACAATAAAGAACAAGTACCCACTACCAAGAATTGATATTCTCTTCGATCAGCTAATGGGTGCTAAAGTCTTCTCCAAAATGGACTTAAGGTCGGGATATCATCAAATCAAGATTTGAGCGGAAGATATCCCGAAAACAGCATTCTCGACAAGATATGAACTCTATGAGTATCTTGTCATGTCCTTTGGGTTGACCAATGCTTCGGCTCACTTTATGTATCTTATGAACTTGGTGTTCATGTCGGAGCTGGATCAGTTCGTCGTGGTATTCATCGACGACATCTTGGTCTATTCCAAATCAGAAGAGGAACACGCTAAATATTTGCATATTGTGCTCCAACGACTAAGAGATCACAAGCTCTATGCAAAGTTTAGTAAATGTGAATTCTGGATCAACCAAGTGCCATTTCTTGTACATATTATTTCCGCTGAAGGCATTGCTGTTGATCCAAGCAAGATTGAACAAGTATTCAAATGGAAGTCTCCAACATCAGTCCATGAAGTTCGTAGCTTCTTGGGTTTGGCGGGATATTATCGGCGGTTCATCCCGGGCTTCTCAAAAATCTCCACACCTATGATGAGCTACTGAAAAAGGGCATCAAATATGATTGGAGCAAGTCTTGTGAGGAAGCTTTTCAAGCGTTGGTGAGACACCTCACAACAGCCCCGGTTTTAGCTCAACCGGATACAACCAAGCCATTTGATGTTTATTGTGATGCGTCCGTCATCGGGCTTGGTTGTGTACTCACGCAAGGAGGACGCGTGGTCGCATATGGTCACGGCAATTACAGAATCATAAGCAACATTATCCTACTCAAGATCTCGAGCTTTCTGCCGTGGTGTTAGCCTTGAAGATATGGAGACATTACCTATTGGGAAATCTGGTTCATCTCTACACCGACCACAAGAGCTTGAAGTACATATTTACTCAAAAAGAGTTGAATATGCGGCAACGGCGATGGTTGGAGCTAATCAAAGACTATGAGATTAAAATTCATTATCATCCGGGCAAGGCAAATGTGGTTTTCGATGCACTCAGCCGGAAGTCTCATGTTCATAACCTGACCATCACGCCGATAGAAGAGGAAGAACCGAGTCTCTACTTGGTTCCATATAGAGATTTACATAATCTAGCTCTCATACCCACAATAAGAGAGGAGGTTATGAAAGATCAAAAGAAAGACAAGGGCATGGCTCATATCAGAACGAGGTTGAAGAACGGGGAGATGAAATGTTTCTGGTTAGATGATGAAGACACCCTATGGTTCAAGGATCGGATAGTCATACCCCGTGATATGAGGCTGCGGAAGAAAATTTTGGATGAGGCTCATTTATACGAATTTTCTGTTCACCCTGGCAGCAATAAAATGTACCAAGACCTCCGGAAGAAGTTTTGGTGGACACGTATGAAACGTGAAGTTGCAAAATACGTTTCAGAGTGTGATACGTGTCGGAGAGTTAAGGCCGACCATGTGAAGAAGTCAGGCCTGTTGCAACCGCTACAAATACCGGCATGAAAGTGGGAAGACTTGAGTATGGACTTCATCGTCGGGTTGCCGATGACCTCCCACCACCATGATTCGATTTGGGTAATCGTTGACCGATTAACCAAATCAGCACGTTTCATTCCGGTGCATACCAACTACAGCGCCAAGCAGTATGCGGAGTTATACATAGCACGAATCTTATGCTTGCATGGAGTTCCCCATACCATTATCTCTGACATAGGATCGCTGTTCGTATCCCGTTTCTGGGAACAGCTACATGCATCCTTGGGAACCAAATTGATTCGAAGTTCCGCGTATCACCCTCAAAACGATGGGCAAACTGAGAGGGTGAATCAAATCCTTGAAGATATGCTAAGGGCGTGTGCCATCCACCACGGTAAGAGCTGAGATGATCACTTACCGTTGGCGGAGTTCTCGTATAACAACGGTTATCAAACGAGCATAAAAATGGCACTTTATGAAGCTCTCTATGGCCAGAAGTGCCGCACACCCTTGAACTGGTGTGAATCTGGCGAGAGGGTAATTTACGGGATTGATCTCGTAAATGAAGCAGAAGAGCGGGTAAGGCTTATTCAAGCAAATCTTAAAGCCGCTCAGTCCAGGCAAAAGAGCTATGCGGATAAGAGACGTCGTCCTCTGAACTTTCAAGTTGGAGACCACGTATACCTCTGCGTATCTCCTATGAAGGGCATTCACCGGTTCAGAGTGAAAGGAAAATTAGCTCCGCTTTTTATCGGCCCCTTCGTCATCATTGAAAGGTGTGGACCCATGGCATACCGTTTGGAACTATCGGCAGCCTTAGTCGGAGTTCAAAACATCTTCCACATATCTCAGTTGCGGAAGTGTTTGAAAGTTCCAACGGGGATTCTCACGGGAGACATAGCAGATTTGAAGCCGGGCCTCACGTATGTTGAGCATCCAACCCGAATCATTGATGAAAAGACTCGCGAGACCAGAAACCGGACGCTGCGATTTTTCAAAGTGCTATGGGAAAATCACACGTCCGACGAAGCTACATGGGAAAGCGAGGAGTATTTGCAACACAATCATCCGGAGTTATTAGAGGCTTGTGTTCCGTAGTCACCCTCCCCGCATTGTTCTTAATCATGAATCTCGAGACGAGATTCTTTTTAAGGGGGGAGGAGTGTAAAAGTCCCAAAACATGTAAAGGGAAAACTTTAGTGATGAATAAAGTTCAGTTGAAATTCAAGAAATGGGACTTGCAAAAACTTTTGTTTAATCATATAAGTGTTGGCATGTGCAATAGGACTTTAAATTCAGTTTGAGCTAAAGGGTTCACTTCAAAGAGAAGAGGGCCATTTTCAAAAAGGAAAAAATCCAAACTGTTGTTTAAGAAGGGGTATTTGCAATGGCCAACTCAAAGATCAGAGGGCATAATTGAATCCCTCAGGTCCAAATTATGAGGTAGCAAAATTTTGAGAAAATTTGGAGGTGCTTGGATAGGAGTATCAAAGGGGCCTATGAATTTCTTTGAAATTTGAACTCAAGAACATCATGTCAAAACTCCAAACAGCTTTTGAATCTGAGCTCTTCAGGATTTAAATTTGCATTGTGCCAAATTTGGAAGATCTTTTGGGGAGGAGCAGGGCTGGTCCCACTGGTCAGTGAGCTACTGAAAACTTAGCACACAAGCAACTGTTTCTCTGTTCAGACTCACTCAAACCGGTTCCCTGTTTTTTGCTCGAAGGCGCTGAACGCAGCACGCGCCACCAAGGCAGCGTTGCCGCCAGCTCCCGAGCTGCTCTGGAGTCGGTTTGCCCTCGCCCTTATCAACTCCACCGAGAGAACGACACTCACACAACCGCCTCCCACAGATGCCGTCGATTACCTCGTGCCTTCTTCGCCGAGCTGCTGCCACACGGAAGAAAGTGCTCGGTTCCTCGACGCCTGGCCAGCCCGACGAGTCGCACGCTGTGCTGAGCCTCTCCACAGCGTCGCCAGACCTCACTGAACGTGGCCGACGCAAGAAACTGGAGCTAACCCCACGGAAACCCCGACATCAAGCTCAGTTCTCCTCCACAACACCGAGGGAAGCCGCCGCGACAAGATCACGTTGCCCGGCCACCACAGAGCATCTCCCATCGAGTTGCAAAAGCAAAAAGGTGCGCCTGTAACTATTCTTGCTTCACAGCAACGCTGGCAGCTTATCGCAAACGGTGCTTGCCGGAATTTGGCTTTTTCCGCGGACATGCGATATGAACCGTAGGCAGCAAATCGGGAAATTAGGGCGACACAGTGCACCACTCCTCACAAGACTTAAAAACCTAGTTGTAGACATTCGTGCGAGCACGTGGGGTCGAGAACTAGGGAGAACCGTCGAGGAAACCATTGGTTCTTTGAGTTTTTCGAATTTTCACTGAAATCGACCTAGCTCGCACGATGAGCCCCTAGTTGCCGACGTTTCTCGCGAGATCAGAGCCTTGGACGTTGCTCACTAGGTCGTGGCGATGCTGTAAGAGCTAACCGAAGCAAGGTTGGAGCAGTACAGCGCCCTAGCGACGTCACTGGAGTTGCCGCAGCCACTGTCGCCGTCGCGCCTAGGGTTCTGGCCATCCTCGATCTGAGATGAGACCGGCAACGTGTCCCTCGCAAGAATACGTGGGGGCGGCAAAAATCAGTGAGTTCCGAGCACGGGAACCTCCTCCCGGCGAGAGCTCCGGCGAGCTCGGTGGCGGGGGTCGCGCAGGAGCGGGAGGAATACGAAGGGGGGTCGGCCCCACTCGTCAGCGGCTGGAGTGTAAAAGTCCTAAAAATGCATATGAATAAACCAAGGTTGGAATTCATATGTGTGGCAAAGTCATGAAAAATGGGACTTGTTAAAACTTTTTCCACATGTGATAGCACACCTGAGAGCTCTCTTCACACAAGTTCAAACAATTGTTTGAAGACACGGAACCCAATAGGGGTCTAAAACTAAGATGGGAAGTTCCCATATGTGGTAGAGAGCTGAAAGCAGATTTGGAACAAATTTGTTCAAACCCAAAATTCAAATGAGAGCAACACAATGAATTTTAAAACTGTGGTGCTAAAAATCTCATTTGCAGCAGCCAAACTGAAAATCAGATTTCATATTTGAATTTCCTAGGTCCAAATTAGTGGGTATGCAAAGTTTCATGATTTGTTGAATTGTTTTGCAACTCATTTTCAAAATGGACTTTAAATTGCAAAGAATTCAAATACTCATTTGAATTTGGATGAAACTTGTCCAATTATCCAAATGCACCTCATATTTGAACTCCCACAATTTGATTTCACCATTTGCAAATTTTGAAAGATATTTTAGAGGATAAGAGTGAACTGTGGTGGGGTCCACATGTCATAGGTACACAATGACTTGCACCCAAAGAAAAGAATTCTCGGTTCTCTTCCACGAGGGGGGGGGCTGCACCGAACGCCACCGAGGGGCAGCGGCGCCACCTCCTGCTTCTCTCCTCAGATCGCTGGCTTCCTGTGAGTGGCTCATTCATTCTCGACGTGATCTACTCCTCTCTGACCGAAGCAAAGCCTCCTTCGCTTTCTCCTTCCCGCGAGCGCACGAGCAGAGCCTCCTCACCATTGGCTCCTCGGCGATTCTCCGGGAAACCGGCAGAGAACTCGCGGCCACCCTCCTCTCAGCCGCAAAACAGCACGGCGCAACTGTTGCTCACCTCCCCGACCCAAAAACTCGCAAGCTCCGGCCTCCTTCCACGTGAACGACCTCAATCGCGGCAACCCAACGAAAATAGGTGATCGGCTTCACGTGGACAGCTCTCCACAGGAGCTTTCACGGCCAAGAGAGGGCGGCAACGGGAGCGCACGGCCACCGTGCTGCTCTCACCCAAAGCTCAAGCCGTGCCGTGAGCTATTGACGGCAAATTTCAGGATTTGGCTCCGGCGGCTTCAACCCGAGCATCCGGTACAGGAATCCAAAATTCTCCACTTCTATTCGTTCTTAGCTCGTCAAACTTTGCACGTAGGAGCTGGAATAGCCGGCGATCTTATTCTCTTTAGCATCCGTCGCATGAAAACCCTTTGGAGCGACGTATTTTGAGGTCTACCGAGCACTTCTCCGGCGGACCAAATCGGGCGCACGATGACGACTGGCTTGCGGCTGTTCCACAGCCATTTGGGGGCCATGCCGAGCCTTGCGATCATCCACTGATGCTGTAGAGCTCATTGGTTGAGTGTTTGGCGGGCTAGAACCCACGGCCGACAGCGCCGAAGGGCAACCGAGGCCGCCACACGTCGCGAGCTATCTTTCGGTCGCCGGCAGCCCTACAACGCCCCACCATCGTGTTCCATGACGTCAATAACCCCCTGGCGGCAAGTTTTAGCTCAGGCAGTGGCCGGAAACGGCAAGCCGGCGAGCTCCGACGTCGGGCCGGCGAGCTGAGCGGCGGGCGCGCGAAGGGGCGGCGGGAGGTAGAAGAAAGCCGTGGGTCCCGTTTGTCAGCGACTCAATTTTAAATCTCGGATCAACCATGGCACGGGGATCGGTTGTGGCTGCATGTCAAACTGCTGCGGCCCGGTGTGGCTGAATTCTGAGTGGCTGGCGTTTAAACGGTGGGACCAGCCGAAATTTAGTGGGAGAAAATAATTCCAGAGATGGTTCAAACTTTGGAAAATCCTAGCTCTTTGTAGAAACCTCCAAATTAAGTGATTCCAATTGGGTTGAATTCATTTTCCAGAGGTCTATCCAAATATGAACTCGGAATTGTATGAAAGTCAATATATAATTCTGGAAAAATCTTTGAAGGTTTTATGAAAAAGAATTATTGAGAGAGTTTGGTTTATCCAAAAATCCTCAAATTTTGCCAGAATATTCTTTAGCATATTGTTGACCATCAAGCAAATTTTCAGATCATTTGAAGATCATTTGAGTAGGAATTTGCTGAATACAATCTGCTGTGATCATGAGAGTCCAGAAACATTTTCAGAAAAATGTTTCCCACTTATAAAATTCATTCTAGGCAATCCCTAGCTCCAAAAATCATAAGAAAATTTAGACAAGCTCTCTGAGACATACTTGATATTGTGGTTCACTTAATTGGGCATGAAAATGCTCATTTCTTCAGAATTAATTCTTTTGAGTAGAAATTCTTAAAGAATTGTTCTGGAAGAACTACTCAAGTAAAAGGGCTGAATGGTGGACCAAATTACTTTCTTGTGACCAGGAACTCACATGTAAATTATCAGTTCAAGTTGAGCAGTAGAACTCCCTGTTCTTATTCTCCATACTTATGTATAGGTGGAAATACATGAGAGACTTTATAAGAATTATGGAGAACACAATTTGACTCCACATTAGCTGCAATTTGGCAAGTTAAATCCCTAGGTAGTATAGATCCTGCTGTAAAAGTTGTGAGGCCCTTGGAGTTCTTGTTCTTCAGTTGCATCCAATTCTTTTCAGCTCATCTATTAGTTTCATTAGGGAAAGTAGTTAGTGTATAACTACAACACTAAGATCAATATTGTTCATTCTTGTTTCTTGCACAACAGAGGCAAACCAAGCCATTCTTGGCTTTTCCACACAACCTCTGTTCCTAATAAATCCATTCTATAATTCTTCCCATTTGCATTCTATAAAACTTGTGCATATACATTTCATTAGGATTCACGACGAAGGGGATTCAAAGGAGCGATTCATTAAAGTGGATCAAACTCCGGAGAATCAAGGGTTGAACAACGAGGATCACTAACTGCTTATATACTACTACCCTGTAAAAGAGGCAAGCCCCGGTTTGCACTTAAGTACCTTTTATAAAATTCTTTTTTTGTATCACTTATGTCTAGGGTGAATGTTTGCTTTAGAGTTAAGGTGATTGAAACCCCACTTGCATAACCTTTTAATCCTATGAAGGGTTGGGTAGCTTACAGAGCCGACAAGTAGACAAGGCCCCACTAATATGCTTAGGACCTCGGTAGAAGTCGAGTAGTTGGAATCTACTCGCGAGGTAAGGTTTATCACACGGTTTGCTCAGTATAGAAAATGGCTTAAGAGTGGTGAAAATGAGACCCAGCAGGGGGGATAGGAAGCAGTGAGCGGAGGTCTCACGTGCGTAGCCCTGTTGGTGTCGATTGAGGACCGAGTCGTGTGCGGGCCTGCTGAACAAGTATCGAACAGTACCGGATGGCATACTGACATAAGCAGGAAACCAATGTAAATGGTTAACCTGGGTGCCGATGCTTACCAGACCGTAAATAGGAGTGGGTTGAGGGTAGAAAGGTGTAAATCTGCCGGTGGGCACAGTCACGCTCCAGGCGGGGACCTCCTGCCCGTTACGGATGGATCGGTTCGGTGTTTGGGTTGCCTTTGAAAGGTTGTTGCATATAACAGAGTAGGAAGGGGTGTGGAATCACGCTTCTGAAAGTGGGTGTATGCAACGTGTTGTCTGGGTGTCTCCTGATTGCAATCACCATCCCTCCTGGTTATTTGAGTACCGCTTGTTCACTGTTTCGTGACGTAGTAAGAAGTGAAGTAAGCCAGTTGAATGATAATATGCTGTGATGATATATTAATGTTTTGGAAACCATAACTGCTGTAGATGTAGAGCTAATTAAGTTTACTTTCCGCTTTGGGCATCATCACATCGGAGGGAAGCGTTTCTTGTTTGATTGTGGACTTCCGATGTGAGGGCTGCCTAAGGTACATGAATTTGCTGCTATAAAACTGAAAGTAAGGATCAACTTATAGGCGTGTCTTTGTAGCAAAGCCCATTCTCCTATTTTACACACCCCTGCATGTAGAGTTCCATGCCTAGGTTCTCGGTTAAGCCTTGCTGAGCGTTATGCTCACGGATGCTATCCAAGTGGTTTTGCAGGATTGACTTCAAGCTTATGAGAAGGGACGTCGATGAGACTCGGAAACCTCCGAGTGATTACTCAAGAGCACCCTCGCCGCTGCAGTTTTTCTTCGTGTTGCTAGTAAGAAACATCCGCGGGCTGGACTGTTTCTTTATTGCTGAGTTAGAAAGGAGTCGTGAGAGTTATAGTCTTCCGCTGTTGCTTATTTTGATATAAGTATTTGTAAAATACTTTTGTATGCTTCCGCAAATGATTTATGTAATGTGATATGTTTTCTCGACCCGTGTGCTGTTGGGTGCCGCGTATCACGACACCACCCAACGAGATCCTGTCGAGGGGCTTGTACCCCCACAACGTGGTATCAGAGCTGCGTTAGGAACAGAGCACGGATTGAGCATCATATTACGTTAAAAATTTAGTATACGGTGAGATAACAGTATTAAGCCCACATAAGGACTACTATTAGCATATTATGAAGGTGGCAACCTAACCTAATTGTTATGTCGGAAAATCGTGCATCTCGGGACGTCTATGTCTTGGGGGGTGCACATATGCGCTGTCCACCAGTGCGCACAAGTTGAAGGGTGGAGCCCCACAGGTGGCAGGTAAACCGACCCGCTTTAGTACCCTCTACGACTCTTCATATCGGTTGGGGTATTCGAGCAGCGCCTTTCCCTGGCGTGCTTCGGGCAAGTATGGGAGACCCTGTCACGTGGTCAGTAACGTGAACACATAGCTCAAGGCGTGTTTGGCTTGAGAACACCCGTGCGAGTGATGACGGACGGGTGTACAAACTGTATTGATACCGGGTTCGGTGTGCAGCCGAACCTGATGATTGAGTGTGTTTTATGTAGGTACTAACCACGGAAACCTTAGTGCGTGTAGAACACGTTTGCGAGTGACCGTTTTAGTACCACCTAAGAACACATATTTACCGGTGTAAGCCGGTTAGGTTTTTCTTTGGTGAGGAGACGTAGTACCGTCATATGTCTTACGGTGCATCGCCACCGTACTACACTTGATAGTTTTCTTTCCTATGAAGAAATCACTCATGACTAACTTTCAAACTAAAAATGGATGTGGTAAAGCACATATTAGTTCTTGAGATCTTCATTTGGACTAAGTTTCAAAGAAGAGACTTGCTAGACTTCTTTTGATCTAAAAAACAGAGTACGCTGTTCTGGCAGAAATTGTTGCTGGACTTTGACAGAGCATAACTCTGAGTAGGTTGACCCAATGGAGGTGTATGATACAGTTCTAGAAAGGTTTTTAAGTGCTCTACAACTTTTTCTGTACAACTCCAGAGCAAAATCAGACACCAAATTGGTTGAATGTCCAGTTGAATGCAAACTGTCCAGAAAACAGAACAGCTGCAACTTTCTCTGGATGTTTCTGTAAATTGGCCGTAACATTCTGTAGAAATTTTTCTAAGGGTCATATGATATACTGTTGGAAATTTTATGAAATTTGCAATAACTTTTTATCTCAGAGTTTGTTCAGAATTGTACTCCATTTTTTTGTACAACTGTGATGGAAACAGCCGCATACAAAAGAGATGCTGGCGAATTTTATCCAGAATTTCTGTCAACTTGGAGAAAACATAACTTTTGTTCCGTAAATGGTCTAGGGGCATATGAGTACTCTTGAAAAGATACTGAAGTTAAATTTAACTTTGGTATTCAATTTGAGTTATAAAAATGCTGTTAACCGGATCAAATTCTGAGTTAAGTACAGAAAGGTATGTTGTGTACAGAATAGGGGATTGATTGTGGTTGCTTTAGGAGGATGTGTAACCAGGGATTTTTGTTATGCTTTCATAAAGTTTTAGCATGTTCATGTTCTACATACTTTCCTATTCTGCTCACATCAAGTACCACAAATTGCACCACCTCCACAACAGCAGCGTCATACGGTGGTTTGTGTTCCATCGCTGCAGCTGTATATACCTAGCTCCCAACCACAGGTCAGCGAGGCACCAGAGTGACATCCGTGTTTCACTTGTGATCGGAGGGACTATGATGCTAGGTATTGTGTGGGGGAAGTCAAGGATGTGGGTCATAATGTTTTCAATATTCAGACCCGTACCTATATCAGCAGAAAAGAGGGCAGACAAGGAGCAACATTCACTACATAGTGATTGTGGATGTTCCGGAAGGAGAAGCCGCGTTAGTAGAGATGCTTTCTCTGAATTAGCTACCGTTATTAATTTTCTTCGACGTCAGTGCCACAACTAGCTTTATTAGTCAGTCTTTTGTGGCTCAACATCAGCTCCAAACTATTTGTACAAAGAGGTTATACCTCATGCCTTCGCCCGGGGCAGCATTACAACGAATGATGTTATCTTCCAAGCACCTCTTTGGTTTGGGGTTAGACTATAACCCATGACCCTCGCTTCTCTCGGGGGTCTGAAGATCGATATTATTTTGGGGATGTCGTGGTTGAATTACACAATACGGTTCTCAACATTAGTCCTTGAACCGTTAAACTCAACTCCCCTCAGCACGGTCTTCATACATTAGTTCTGGGCGCCAGTCGGCAACAGATTGCGACATTGAACCACTCGGAAACTGTTAAGATAGAGGACATTCCGGTGGTACGTGAATCTCAGAATGTGTTTCCCAATTGTTACCGGGCATGCTGCCTGAACAGTACGTAGAGTTACAGATGGAACTTGCGCTGGGAACACCATCGAGTTCACGAAGGCCGTACAACATGGCACCCAATGAATGGGCAGATTGGAAGACACTGTTGAATAACCTTAGGAGCAAGGGTTTTATGCGACGAAGTTCATTACCTTGGGGTTGTTCAGCATTGTTTATAAAGGAAGAGGGACGAAACACTACGATTTTATGTGGTGTTCGTCTGCTCGACACTGTGACCACCGAGAATAAGTACCCGTTGCCACGGATCAACATTTTGTTTGATCAGTTGGTCGAAACGAAGATCTTGTTCCAAAATTTATTTAAGGTCTGGGTACCATCAGGTTTAGAGAGGGGCTGAGGATATTTCGAAGACAGATTTTCGACGAGGTAAGGTCTTTATAAATACCTTGTCATGTTCCTTGGCCTCCCTAACGCTCCAGCTCAGTTCATATACTTGATGAACTCGGTATTCATGCCGGAGCTGTGTCATGGTCTTCATCGACAACCTACTGGTTTAATCCAAGTCAGAGGAAGCACACGAGAAGCACCTGCACATAGTCTTGTGACGGCTGCAGGATCACAAGCTATACGCGAAATTCAGCAAGTACGAATTTTAGATATCACAAGTACTCTGTCTCGGGCATGTTATCTCAGCGAAGGGCATTGCTGTAGATCCGAGCAAGATCGCACAAGTGCTGCATTTGAAAGTCCCCGGGTCTATTCACAAGGTACGGAAATTTCTCGGACTCGCAGGGCAAAGATGGTTGGATTTGATAAAGGATTACGAAATAGAGATCCATTATCACCTCGGCAAAGTAAACGTGGGGCGGATACGCTGAACCACATGTCACACATTCATAATCTGACCATCATACCGTTGGAAGAGAGTGAGCCACCATTACATGTGGTTCCTCATAGAGCTCTCTGCAATTTAGCTTTTATCCCCACCATCTGTGAAGAGAGGGTGGCAGCCCAGAAACATGATAAGGGCATGTCACATTTGCGGAGACGTATAGACAGCGGGGAACTAAAATGTTTCCGGATGGACGGAGACGGTGTCATTTGGTTCAAGAACAGGATAGCCGTACCCCGTAACCTGGAAGTACGGAAGAAAGTGTCGCACACCGCTGAATTGGTGTGAGTTCGGCAAAAGAGTCTGTTTAGGGTTGATCTTGTCAACAAGACCGAGGACCAAGTTCGGTTGATACAAGAAAGTTTGAAGGCTGCACAATCCCGACAGAAGAGCTATGCTGATCAAAGGCATGGGCCATTGAGGTTTGACGTCGGAGAGCATGTTTATCTTCGTGTATCTCTGATGAAGGGAATTCACCGGTTCGGTGTAAAGGGGAAGTTCGCTCCCCATTTTATAGGTCCTTTTGCTATCACGGAGAAGTGCGGACCTGTAGTCTACCGACTGGAACTACCGACCAGTCTTACGGGTGTCCATGACGTATATCACGTGTCACAGCTGCGGAAGTTCCTCAAAGTTACCGCTGCTGTCCGCACCGAAGATATCGAAGAATTGAAACCGGACCTTACCTACACCGAGCGACCGGTTCAGATTATAGATGAAAAGACCAGGGTAACCCGAAACCAGACGATCAGATTTTTCAAGGTGCGATGGAGTAATCATACCGCGGAAGAGGCGACGTAGGAAAGTGATGATTACCTCCGCACCAATTATTCGGAACTTTCATCGTTGTACAGTTTGTAATTACCTCTCCCGTCTCGTTTTTTTTCTTTTGGAATCTCAGGACGAGATTCTTTTAAGGGGGAGGAATGTAAAAGTCCCAAAAATGCATATGAATAAACCAAGGTTGGAATTCATATGTGTGGCAAAGTCATGAAAAATGGGACTTGTTAAAACTTTTTCCACATGTGATAACACACCTGAGAGCTCTCTTCACACAAGTTCAAACAATTGTTTGAAGACATGGAACCCAATAGGGGTCTAAAACTAAGATGGGAAGTTCCCATATGTGGGAGAGAGCTGAAAGCAGATTTGGAACAAATTTGTTCAAACCCAAAATTCAAATGAGAGCAACACAATGAATTTGAAAACTGTGGTGCTAAAAATCTCATTTGCAGCAGCCAAACTGAAAATCAGATTTCATATTTGAATTTCCTAGGTCCAAATTAGTGGGTATGCAAAGTTTCATGATTTGTTGAATTTGTTTTGCAACTCATTTCCAAAATGGACTTTAAATTGCAAAGAATTCAAATACTCATTTGAATTTGGATGAAACTTGTCCAATTATCCAAATGCACCTCAAATTTGAACTCCCATAATTTGATTTCACCATTTGCAAATTTTGAAAGATATTTTAGAGGATAAGAGTGAGCTGTGGTGGGGTCCACATGTCATAGGTACACAATGACTTGCACCCAAAGCAAAGAATTATCGGTTCTCTTCCACCGGGGGGGGGGGGGGGGGCTGCTCCGAACGCCACCGAGGGGCAGCGGCGCCACCTCCTGCTTCCCTCCTCCAATCGCTGGCTTCCTGTGAGTGGCTCATTCGTTTTCGACGTGATCTACTCCTCTCTGACCGAAGCAAAGCCTCCTTCGCTTTCTCCTTCCCACGAGCGCACGAGCAGAGCCTCCTCACCATTGGCTCCTCGGCGATTCACCGGGAAACTGGCAGAGAACTCGCGGCCACCCTCCTCTCAGCCGCAAAACAGCACGGCGCAACTGTTGCTCACCTCCCCGACCCAAAAACTCGCAAGCTCCGGCCTCCTTCCACGTGAACGACCTCAACCGCGGCAACCCAACAAAAATAGGTGAGTGGCTTCACGTGGACTGCTCTCCACAGGAGCTTTCACGGCCAAGCGAGGGCGGCAACGGGAGCGCACGGCCACCGTGCTGCTCTCACCCAAAGCTCAAGCCGTGTCGTGAGCTATTGACGGCGAATTTCGGGATTTGGCTCCGGCGGCTTCAACCCGAGCATCCGGTACGAGAATCCAAAATTTTCCACTTCTATTCGTTCTTAGCTCATCAAACTTTGCACGTAGGAGCTGGAATAGCCGGCGATCATATTCTCTTTAGCATCCGTCGCATGAAAACCCTTTGGAGCGACGTATTTTGAGGTCTACCGAGCACTTCTCCGGCGGACCAAATCGGGCGCACGGTGACGACTGGCTTGCGGCTGTTCCAGAGATATTTGGGGGCCATGCCGAGCCTTGCGATCATCCACTGATGCTGTAGAGCTCATTGGTTGAGTGTTTGGCGGGCTAGAACCCACGGCCGACAGCGCCGAAGGGCAACCGAGGCCGCCACACGTCGCGAGCTATCTTCCGGTCGCCGGCAGCCCTAGAACGCCCCACCATCGTGTTCTTTGATGTCAATAACCCCCTGGCGGCGAGAATTAGCTCAGGCGGTGGCCGGAAATGGCAAGCCGGCGAGCTCCGACGTCGGGCCGGCGAGCTGGGCGGCGGGCGCGCGAAGGGGCGGCGGGAGGTAGAAGAAAGCCATGGGTCCCGTTTGTCAGCGACTCAATTTTAAATCTGGGATCAACCATGGCCCGGGGATCGGTTGTGGCTGCGCGCAAAACTGCTGCGGCCCGGTGTGGCTGAATTCTGAGTGGCTGGCGTTTAAACGGTGGGACCAGCCGAAATTTAGTGGGAGAAAATAATTCCAGAGAAATCCTAGCTCTTTGTAGAAACCTCCAAATTAAGTGATTCCAATTGGGTTGGATTCATTTTCCAGAGGTCTATCCAAATATGAACTCATAATTGTATGAAAGTCAATATATAATTCTGGAAAATTCTTTGAAGGTTTTCTGAAAAAGAATTATTGAGAGAGTTTGGTTTATCCAAAAATCCTCAAATTTTGCCAGAATATTCTTTAGCATATTGTTGACCTTCAAGCAAATTTTCAGCTCATTTGAAGATAATTTGAGTAGGAATTTGCTGAATACAATCTGCTGTGATCATGAGAGTCCAGAAACATTTTCAGAAAAAAATGTTTCCCACTTATAAAATCCATTCTAGGCAATCCCTGGCTCCAAAAATCATAAGACAATTTAGACAAGCTCTCTGAGACATACTTGATATTGTGGTTCACTTAATTGGGCATGAAAATGCACATTTCTTCAGAATTAATTCTTTTGAGTAGAAATGCTTAAAGAATTGTTCTGGAAGAACTACTCAAGTAAAAGGGCTGAATTGTGGACCAAATTACTTTCATGTGACCAGGAAATCACATGTAAATTATCAGCTCAAGTTGAGCAGTAGAACTCCCTGTTCTTTTTCTCCATACTTATGTATAGGTGGAAATACATGAGATACTTTATAAGAATTATGGAGAACACAATTTGACTCCACATTAGCTGCAATTTGGCAAGTTAAATCCCTAGGTAGTATAGATCCTGCTGCAAAAGTTGTGAGGCCCTTGGAGTTCTTGTTCTTCAGTGGCATCCAATTCTTTTCAGCTCATCTATTAGTTTCATTAGGGAAAGTAGTTAGTGTATAACTACAACACTAAGATCAATATTGTTCATTCTTGTTTCTTGCACAACAGAGGCAAACCAAGCCATTCTTGGCTTTTCCACACAACCTCTGTTCCTAATAAATCCATTCTATAATTCTTCCCATTTGCATTCTATAAAACTTGTGCATATACATTTCATTAGGATTCACGACGAAGGGGATTCAAAGGAGTGATTCATTGAAGTGGATCAAACTCTGAAGAATCAAGGGTTGAACAGCGAGGATCACTAACTGCTTATATACTACTACCCTGTAAAACAGGCAAGCCCCGGTTTGCACTTAAGTACCTATTATAAAATTCTTTATTTGTATCACTTATGTCTAGGGTGAATGTTTGCATTAGAGTTAAGGTGATTGAAACCCCACTTGCATAACCTTTTAAATCCTATGAAGGGTTGGGTAGCTTACAGAGCCGACGAGTAGACAAGGCCCCGCTAATATGCTTAGGACCTCGGTAGAAGTCGAGTAGTTGGAATCTACTCGTGAGGTAAGGTTTATCACTGTGGCGGACCGGAATCCGCTCATCCAGGATCGCAGAGGGTGGTGCCGCGTGATGCGACACCCGACAGCACACGTCATAAGAACACAATATATTACATGGGAAAGACAAACTGAACTGTACAAAAAGGTACCATACTCAGTTACAAACTATTGTTCTTTATTACACAGCGGAAGTCTACTATTCTACAACTCACGCCCGCCTACCTAGCAAAAGTCGGTTGCCCAGCCCTAGGGCAACCCACACTAGCTGCACTTCTCAGCTCAGCGTGGCGTGTACGGCTCCCACTCAGCCGTGGTCCCCGACGGAGGGTAACCCTCGCTGGTGGACTCGTACTCCGAGTCCGTGGGTAGCTCCTCACCTGAAAAACACTTAAGCAGCAACCGTGAGCACGAAGGCTCAGCAAGGCTTAACCGACTCACCTAAACATGAAACTCTACATGAGGTGTACAATGACATGGGATAGTCATATTGCAACAAACGGACTCGCCTACAAGTTCATCCTTAGTTCAGCTTTTAGCAACAAGTTAACTGTTCAGGAAGCTGAAATTTAGTAAGCAATATTTGGTGGCAAACATGTAGCAATACAATATTATATCATATCAGCATTATTGAATCAACGTATTTCATGCATTATTCTATGCCATGACTCAGTGACCAAGTGGTACTCTTAACCGCAAGGGATGGCGAATCGACTCGATATACACCTGCAGGGAAACCCAAAGAGCACGTCACGTACGCCCACCCGTGGAGCTGCACAGAACGCTCACTCGATGTCGTACGGGACAACCTTTCACCCAACAGCCCAAACGTCGAACCGGTCGCACCAAAACGAGCAGGAGGTTCCCCACACGGAGCATCTCTCTATGCCCGTTGGCAGATTTCCACCTTGCTGCCCTCAGCCTACACCTATAAATCGGTGCGTTATGCCTCGACGCCCGGAGGTTTAGGCTACATCGGTTTATCGGGGCCCATATATCCGATATGCCTTCGGTACGTGCAAACTTTATCAGCGTGGGACGCACACGGATCGGTCCTCAATCGACACGGACAGGGCCGCGCACGCAAGACTCCCTCTTGCTGCGCCCTAGCCCCTGCCTAGTCTCATTTTCATTACTAATGTGATCTCACATCACTCAACCAAACCCGTGTGTCCCAAGCCTAAACTCGCGAGTAGATTCCAACTACTCGACTTGTACCGAAGTCCTATGAAACATTAAGCATAGCCTGTCTACTCGAGATCTTCGACACTACCCTCACTCTTATGGAAAATTTCTGGTCATGCAAGTGGGGTTCCATCCATCCTACACCTAATGCACATTCATACATCACCCTAATTATGTGAACAAAACAAAACTTGATAAAAGAGTTAATGCAAACCGGGGCTTGCCTTGTTGCTGCTGGTCAGTAGTTAGCTCTTCTTCCGGAAGGAGGAAGTCCAGCACTTCCGGAGTCTCTTCTTCAGTGACTACACGTGTAATGAAATACGACATGTAAATTTAAATGCAATGTGTAAACTTGAATACTTAACTACTAATAACTCTAGCTAGCCCTCCCCTTTGGTTCTGAAATTTTTATTGTGGCTTGGTAGGGTCCTAACCAGAGTCTTGACCAAGTTTCATTTGAAACAAAGTTCATCTGAACCTTGTACAAATAAAAGCCCATTTGGTCAATATTTGAGCCTCTAAATAATTCCAGGGGTTTTCATGGCTCCAACCATTACTTTCTGGAAACTAGAATTTAGGATGGTTCTAATGGAGTTGGTTTTATGTCATTTGAAGAATTCTACAGAAAGTTATGCCCTAATTAAGATTTCAGAAAATCTGAAAAATGTTTCTGTACATTTTCTTATTTTCTCAGGGCAGTTCTCTTAATCACCCCATTAGGGTAACTAAATGAACTTGGATGAGTCTGACAATTTTACTGGGATTCAGGATTTTCCAATGAACCTCTCAGCCAAATTTCAGAATTTTTCATAAAGTAGTTCTCCAGATAAAATTCCCAACAGTTTAAACTTTAGGGATTTAATTCTGGAAAACTATTCACTTTCATGAGCTGAATTTGGTATTGCTGGAAAGTACTCAGAACTATGAGTTCAGCAAAATTTGGTTCATCGAATTTGGAGTTTCCTAGCCAAAGTTCTATTCATTTGAAGTTTGAACTAAAACTGGAAATTCCAAAAATGTTTAAATCCTGCGGGTGGGTCCATCGCACACGTGTTGACCGCTGGAGCCGAGCCACACGGGGCCACAGACTCCTTCCCGCGCAGCCACACTGGATCCTGGACCACAGAAAATCCCGCACGTTACTTCCAGCCGCTGACGAGTGGGGCCTCCCCCCTTCGTCTTCCTCCAGCCACCCGCGTAACCCCGCCGCCGAGCTCGCCGGAGCTCTCGCTGGAGAGGGGTTCCGGCCCTCGGAACTTGCCGATTCTCGCCGCCTGTGCCTATCTCGGCCTGGGGAACATGGTGGTGCCCTCACCAGAGCGTGACAACGGCCGGAACAGTGCTCCCACCGGTAACAGCGGCCAGGAGCTCACCGGCGATGTCGAACTCGGCGTCCCCTGCACCTTTTTCGATGCGGTTTGCTCGGGGAGTTCCGCTGACACCTGCTGATCGCGGGCGTGGGCCCCAATCCTCTTGAAAACAGCTGCAATTATGACCTCACCGGTGACCTAGGCCGGATATCGGCTGTTCTCAGAAAACTTCGAAGAACCGCAACCCTAGTCCATGGTTCTTGCTGGTTTTTGATCCTAGGTGGTCATGGCAAGGTGTAGATCGTGTGTTTAGCTCGGTACGCCCGGAGATAAGCCAACACCCGTGAATTGTTGGATTTGGTGGAGCTCGGCCTTAAGAACACCGTAGCGTTCCCGGAAGAAATTCTCCCCCGACGGTGCATGAAATGCCGAATGGTAAGGACAAGCAGAACCAGCACCTTATGGCGGTCGTTTCTTGTGTTGAGCGTCGGGCATGAGGGCGCCTGGTTTTCTCAGACGCCGGCGATCAGTGGGTGGCGAAACACCGAGTGTGTGGCCGAGTTTGTGGGCGGTGGAACAGAGAGGATACGGGGGTTTTCACGCAGCCCAGCAGTGCAACCGCACGCTTTGTAGCCGGCGCCCTCATCCCCCGAGCAGGAGGTGGCACGGTGGCCGCGTTGGGATGGGGTCGACCCCGTGCGCTGTCGGCCGTAGGGTGTTCGACCGCGTGCCCGAGTCGGTTTGCTCCCCCGGGGTGGCTGACCAGTGGGCCCTCTTCTCCCCTTTAATTCTTTCTCCCCCTATCTTTTGTAAATATCCCAGCTACTGAACATTGAATGGGAGACTTAGCCCCCAAGTATTGGTTTGAATTTGAGTTCTCAAATTTAAACTTTGTTGGGTTAAATTTGCTTCATGTTTAAACTGAAATTCAAATTCAGTTTTGAATTATTGCAAATTTAGCTCCCGACAAGATGAACTCCAATAGGGATGAAAATTGGTGGGCTAACTCAGAAAAATGTGCTGAGTTTGAATATGAAGCTAACTTTTGAATTTGAGTAATGAAAGTTTCTGCAATTTGAATTTACCTTCAAATTGGCCTTCTTTTCAACTACCTCAAAAAGTGCCTCAAAAAGTGTTGGATTTGCATGAAACTTGGCTTGAACCCTCCCAAGACTTTTTAAGTTCTAGGGGTGAGCTCAACCTCTCATGTTCATGTGTACAAATCCCATGTTGTGAAAATGAAGGCTTTCCCCTCTATTTTGATGGAGGTTACTTGCTCTTCACAATATTTCCTAAGATATCCACAATAAAAACTGTGGTGTTGTGAGGTGAAGAAAAGTTTTTGCAAGCCCCTTTTCCTGGGCTTTTACAATCACACGGTTTGGTCAGTATAGAAAATAGCTTAAGAGTGGTGAAAATGAGACCCAGCAGGGGGGATAGGAAGCAGTGAGCGGAGGTCTCACGTGTGTAGCCCTGTTGGTGTCGATTGAGGACCGAGTCGTGTGCGGGCCTGCTGAACAAGTATCAAACAGTACCGGATGGCATACTGACATAAGCAGGAAACCGATGTAAATGGTTAACCTGGGTGCCGAGGCTTACCCAACCGTAAATAGGAGTGGGTTGAGGGTAGCAAGGTGTAAATCTGCCGGTGGGCACAGTCACGCTCCACGCGGGGACCTCCTGCCCGTTACGGATGGACCGGTTCGGTGTTTGGGTTGCCTTTGAAAGGTTGTTGCATACAACAGAGTAGGAAGGGGTGTGGAATCACGCTTCTGAAAGTGGGTGTATGCAACGTGTTGTCCGGGTGTCTCCTGATTGCAATCACCGCCCCTCGCGGTTATTTGAGTACCGCTTGTTCACTGTTTCGTGACGTAGTAAGAAGTGAAGTAAGCCAGTTGAATGATAATATGTTGTGATGATATATTAATGTTTTGGAAACCATAACTGCTGTAGATGTAGAGCTAATTAAGTTTACTTTCCGCTTTGGGCATCACCACATCGGAGGGAAGCGTTTCTTGTTTGATTGTGGACTTCCGATGTGAGGGCTGCCTAAGGTACATGAATTTGCTGCTATAAAACTGAAAGTAAGGATCAAATTATAGGCGTGTCTTTGTAGGAAAGTCCATTCTCCTATTTTACACACCCCTGCATGTAGAGTTCCATGCCTAGGTTGTCGGTTAAGCCTTGCTGAGCGTTATGCTCACGGATGCTACCCGAGTGGTTTTGCAGGATTGACTTCAAGCTTATGAGAACGGACGTCGATGAGACTCGGAAACCTCCGAGTGATTACTCAAGAGCACCCTCGCCGCTGCAGTTTTTCTTCGTGTTGCTAGTAAGAAACATCTGCGGGCTGGATTGTTTCTTTATTGCTAAGTTAGAAAGGAGTCATGAGAGTTATAGTCTTCCGCTGTAGCTTATTTTGATATAAGTATTTGTAAAGTACTTTTGTATGCTTCCGAAAATGATTTATGTAATGTGATGTGTTTTCTCGACCCGTGTGCTGTTGGGTGCCGTGTATCACGGCACCACCCAACGAGATCCTGTCGAGGGGCTTGTACCCCAACATGGAGTTAAATGTGCGAATCTTCTGTGGCCTTGGATCGGTCTGTGACAACGCGGGAACGGTTCTGTGGCCCCGTGTGGCTCAGCTCCAGCAGTTGACACGTGTGTGATGGACCCACGGTCAGAGTTTGAACATTTCCCGATTTAATTTGAATTCCAGATTCAGTTCAAACTTAGTAACCTCATAACTTTTGCTAGGAAGCTCCAAATTTAGTGTTTCAAATTGGGTTGGATTCAGTATGAAAAACTTTATCCAAATATGCAACCCAATTTGCATGAAAACCAATAGGAAATTCTGGAAAATTCTTTGAAGCTTTTCAGCAAAAGAATTTTAGAGAGAGTTTGATTTATCCAAAAATCCTCAAATTTTTCCAGAATATTCTATAGGCTATTAGTGAACTCTTGTAAAAGTTTCAGCTCATTCAGAGTTGATTTAGTTAGGATAATTCTGAAATCAAATTTCTGTGTTCAAATGAATGCAGAAACAATTTCAAAGAATTTCCAAAACTTGGAAATTCAGTTCTGGGCAGTTCTTAGCTCCAAAAATCCTAGGAAAATTCATGCATACTCCCTGAGCTATTTTTGAAATTGTAGTCCACTTTAGTTTGCATGAAAGTGCAAATTTATTCAGAATTAATTCCTTTTTGCCTAAATTCTTAGGGAATTGTTCTGAGTAATCTACTCAGTGAAAAATTCTAAATTTTGGTCCAGATGATTTTCTTGTGACAAGGAACTCACATGAAAAATTTCAGCTCCATTGGAGTCCTGGATCAATACTGTAAGGGCCTCAGTTTTGGCACACATTTGAAGTGTTCATCACCACACCACACACCTCATTTGAGGAAAGATGATGAACACAAATGAAGAGCATGTAACCACCATCAACATGCTCGTTAGAGAACAAACTCACATATTGCAAAAGTGGTATTTCCCACATGTGATATAGGTGGGCTGGACTTATGAAAACTCCTACACATTGCAAAGGATGTCCATGCCAAGTTTCACCCAAATTCAAAACCTTTTTGAGGTCATTTTGGGTATAGATAGAAAGAGGGCAGTTTGAAACCACATTCAAATTCAAACTGTTTTTGTGCCATGAATTTAAAAGTGGGAGGCATATTCTTATTCAGCACATCTTTGTGAGCTCACACACCAATTTTCACTCCATTTGGAGTTGATCTTGACATGAGCTAAGTGGGAGAATTCAAACTTTATTTGAATTCAAAACTGAACTTGTGCTGAAATTCACTCAAACCGAACCCAATTTGATTTCTATTCAATTCAAATGGCTCAGGGGTGAATAATTTGAATCACCAGGGGTATTATGGGGCTCACTGTTTACAACAGAGATTAGGAGTAAATTTCAGAGGTTAAAACCCCGGGTGGGACCCACATGTCATAGAGGGAAGAAGGAGAAACTTGCACCCAAAGTCAGAGTCTCGGTGGGAAAGTCCGCCGAGCAGCTGTCGGCTGTGCCACCGAGCAGCTACCGGCGCCACCAGCTGCTTCCCTCTCCGCGCGTTGGCGTCCAGGGCGGCTGGCTCGCGCCCCCACGTGACCATCAAGAATAAGTATCCACTAGCTCAACGCCGTCACCATCAAGAATAAGTACCCACTGCCCCGCATCGACATATTGTTTGATCAACTTGTGGGGGCAAGTGTGTTCTCAAAGATGGACCTTCCCTCTGGATATCACCAGATCAAGATCCGGGCGGAGGATATCCCGAAGACAGCCTTCTCGACGAGATATGGACTATACGAATATCTCGTCATGTCCTTTGGTCTCACAAATGCTCCAGCCCATTTCATGTATCTCATGAACTCAGTGTTCATGCCGGAGCTGGACAAGTTCGTGGTAGTGTTCATTGACGATATCTTGGTTTACTCCAAGACAGAAGCGGAACATGCCGAACACTTGCGGATCGTTCTTCAACGATTACGAGACCACAAGCTCTACGCCAAGTTCAGCAAATGCGAGTTTTGGATCAGCCAAGTGCCATTCTTGGGACATATCATCTCCGCAGAAGGCATTGCGGTTGACCCAAGTAAAATAGAGCAAGTGCTGAAATGGAAAGCTCCCACTTCAGTTCATGAAGTCAGAAGCTTCCTCGGGTTAGCGGGATACTATCGGAGATTTATTCCAAGTTTCTCCAAGCTCGCCAAGCCAATGACGGAGTTGCTGAAGAAAGGGACGAAATATGTTTGGAACACGGCGTGTGAAGGAGCATTCCAAACATTGGTGAAGCATCTCACCACAGCCCCGGTCTTAGCTCAGCCGGATACAACAAAGCCCTTCGACGTGTATTGTGACGCGTCCGGTATTGGGCTTGGCTGCGTGTTGATGCAGGAAGGGCGTGTGGTCGCCTATGGCTCACGTCAACTTCGGAACCATGAGCAGCACTATCCCACTCAGGACCTTGAGCTTGCTGCAGTGGTTTTGGCGCTGAAAATGTGGAGGCACTATCTCCTGGGGAATCTAGTGCATCTCTACACCGACCACAAGAGCTTGAAGTACATCTTCACCCAAGAGGAGGTGAACATGAGGCAAAGGAGGTGGTTAGAATTGATCAAGGACTATGAAATTGAGATTCACTACCACCCCGGCAAGGCGAATGTGGTTGCCGACGCGCTGAGTCGGAAATCACATATCCATCACCTCACCATTACACCGGTGGAGGAGGAAGAGCCAAATTTATACTTGGTTCCTTATGGATCGCTGTACAACCTTGCCCTCATCCCTACCATTAGGGAGGACATCATTGCAGCTCACAAGACGGATAAAGGCATGGCACATCTCCGGAGACGGATAGACAACGGGGAGATCAAATGTTTCCGGAAGGATGATGATGGGACGCTGTGGTTTAATGACCGCATAGTCGTACCCCGAGATATGGAGTTGAGGAAAAAGATCCTCGATGAAGCTCACTTGTCTAAATACTCCATTCATCCGGGCAGCAACAAGATGTACCAAGATTTGAAAAAGAAATTTTGGTGGACACGGATGAAGCGGGAGGTAGCGAAGTACGTATCCGAGTGTGATACGTGCCGACGAGTGAAGGCTGATCACATGAAGAAATCAGGGCTGTTGCAACCCCTGAAGATTCCAGCATGGAAATGGGAAGACGTGAGCATGGATTTCATCATGGGATTACCCTTAACATCCAACAAACATGATTCCATTTGGGTGATTGTTGACCGACTGACCAAGTCAGCTCACTTCATCCCCGTACATACACATTTCCATGCCAACCGATATGCGGAGTTATACATTGCCAGGATTCTATGCCTGCATGGTGTACCCAAGACCATAGTCTCAGACCGAGGTGCATTGTTTGTATCTCGCTTTTGGGAGCAGTTGCACGCTGCTTTGGGTACTAAACTGATTAGAAGCTCCGCCTACCACCCTCAGACAGATGGCCAGACAGAGAGGGTGAATCAAGTTCTGGAGGACATGTTGAGAGCATGTGCCATCCACCAAGGTAGGAACTGGGATAATCACCTACCATTGGCGGAATTCTCGTACAAACAACGGCTATCAGGCGAGTATCAAGATGGCACCCTACGAAGCTCTCTACGGTCGCAAGTGCTGCACCTCATTAAATTGGTGCGAGTCCGGTGAAAGGGTCACATTCGGGGTTGATGTGGTGAACGACGCCGAAGAGCGCGTTCAGACAATTCAAGCCAATTTGAAGGCCGCTCAATCCCGACAGAAGAGCTACACTGATAAGAGGCGTAGGCCGTTGCACTTTGATGTTGGGGAACACGTGTACCTCCGCGTGTCTCCGATGAAGGGCGTGCACCGGTTCGGTGTGAAGGGGAAGCTCGCTCCCCGTTTCATTGGACCCTATGCTATCACCGAGAAGTGCGGACCAGCGGCGTATCAATTGGAGTTACCGGCATTCCTTGCTGGTGTCCATGATGTTTTCCATGTTTCGCAACTGCGAAAATGCTTGAAGCATACAGCTGCTGTTCCTACCGAATACATCGGCGAGCTGAAACCGGATTTAACATATGATGAGTATCCGGTGGAAATTCTTGATGAGAAAGCCCGAACCACGCGTAACAGAACGTTGTGGTTCTACAAGATCCTTTGGAGTAACCATACCGTGGAAGAAGCGACGTGGGAGAGCGAGGAATTCCTTCGCTCAAATTACCCGGAGTTCATGGCTTCTCAACACGGGTAAGTCCCTACTACATCGCTATCTCTTCTTTTGTAATCTCGGGACGAGATTCTTTTAAGGGGGGAGGAATGTAAGGGCCTCAGTTTTGGCACACATTTGAAGTGTTCATCACCACACCACACACCTCATTTGAGGAAAGATGATGAACACAAATGAAGAGCATGTAACCACCATCAACATGCTCGTTAGAGAACAAACTCACATATTGCAAAAGTGGTATTTCCCACATGTGATATAGGTGGGCTGGACTTATGAAAACTCCTACACATTGCTAAGGATGTCCATGCCAAGTTTCACCCAAATTCAAAACCTTTTTGAGGTCATTTTGGGTATAGATAGAAAGAGGGCAGTTTGAAACCACATTCAAATTCAAACTGTTTTTGTGCCATGAATTTAAAAGTGGGAGGCATATTCTTATTCAGCACATCTTTGTGAGCTCACACACCAATTTTCACTCCATTTGGAGTTGATCTTGACATGAGCTAAGTGGGAGAATTCAAACTTTATTTGAATTCAAAACTGAACTTGTGCTGAAATTCACTCAAACCGAACCCAATTTGATTTCTATTCAATTCAAATGGCTCAGGGGTGAATAATTTGAATCACCAGGGGTATTATGGGGCTCACTGTTTACAACAGAGATTAGGAGTAAATTTCAGAGGTTAAAACCCCGGGTGGGACCCACATGTCATAGAGGGAAGAAGGAGAAACTTGCACCCAAAGTCAGAGTCTCGGTGGGAAAGTCCGCCGAGCAGCTGTCGGCTGTGCCACCGAGCAGCTACCGGCGCCACCAGCTGCTTCCCTCTCCGCGCGTTGGCGTCCAGGGCAGCTGGCTCGCGCCCCCACATGACCGGCACTGCCTCAGCCGAGCAGGAGTCGGCCGGCTTTATCTTCTCGCGGGCAAACCCGAGCAGCGGCATTGTTTCTCGCCGCAGCTCTCTGCTCAATCGGGAAAAACAGCAAAACCATCTCCTCCTTCGTCCCTGAGCTGCTAGACAGCCACCTGAGCTCGCACTCCACCTCTCCAACGCCAGAAACCTCGAGCTCCGACCTCCTTTGCCCAAAGACGATCGCCACCGTGGCGACCTAGCCTCAGCCGAGAGTCAGGCGCCCGTGGGCAGCGTTCCACAGGCGTTTTCACGGTCCAGCGAGAGAGGCAACAGGAGCGCGCGACCACCGTGCTGCCCTCCTCCAAGTTTGGAAGCCAACCGTGAAGAATCCGCAGAGAATTTCCAGTTTGTGCTCCGGCGACCGTAAACCGAGCTTCTGGTACGGTTTCTTTAAATTCTCGCTCTATGATCTTTCGGAGGTCATCAAATCTTGCACATAGACGCTGGACTAGCCGGTGATCAAGTTCTTTTCTGCATCCGTAGCGTGAAACTGTCTAGGAGTGACGAATTTCGAGCTCGATCGAGGGCGGTCATGGCGGGCACGATCGGTCACAAGGTGCCGACCGACTTGCCGCCTTCCCTGAACCCTTTTGACACCTTGTCGTGCTTCCTAGAGGTACACTGATGCTGTAGGGCCATTTATTCGAGGTGTTGGCGGGTTTAGAAACCACGGTCGACGGTGTCGAACCTCAACCAAGGCCGCGGCACGTCGCCGAGTTATTTCCGGTCACCCCCAGCCCGACCTGTCACCCCCGACGTGTTCCTCGACGTCGACAACCCCCTGGCGGCGAGTTTCAGACCATGGGAGGTCCGGCAGCGGCGAGCCGGCGAGCCCCGAGTCTGCTCCGGCGAGGTCGGCGGCGCGGGCGCGAGAGAACGGCGGGAGGAAGACGAAGCCGGCTGGCCCACGTGTCAGCGGCTGAAGAATTTAAATCGGGATCGGTTGTGGCCAGGGATCGGCTGTGCTGGCGCGCAAATACCCTGTGAGCTCTGGTGTGCCGGACACCTCCGCGCTCGACACGTGTGGTATCCCCGGTGTGCCGGACACCTCCGCGCTCGACACGTGTCCCCGCGGGCCCCGAGAGTTTAAACTTTTCCCCCGATTTTCAGAATTCTTCCAAACTTCAAATCCTCATAACTTTGGCTAGAAAGCTCCAAATCGGGTGAACCAAATTTTTTTTGGATTCAGCTCTCTGAGCACTTTCCAGCAATACCAAATTCAGCTCATGAAAGTGAATAGTTTTCCAGAATTAAATCCCTAAAGTTTAAACTGTTGGGAATTTTATCTGGAGGACTACTTTATGAAAAATTCTGAAATTTGGCTGAAAGGTTCTTTGTAAAATCCCTGAATCCCAGTAAAATTTTCAGACTCATCCAAGTTCAATTAGTTACCCTAATTGGGTGATTAAGGGAACTGCCCAGAGAAAATAGAAAAATGTACAGAAACATTTTTCAGATTTTCTCCAATCTTAATTAGGACATAACTTTCTGTAGAATTCTTCAAATGACATGAAACCAACTCCATTAGAACCATCTTAAAGTCTAGTTTCCAGAAAGTAATGGTTGGAGCCATGAAAACCCCTGGAATTAGTTAGAGGCTCAAATATTGACCAAATGGGCTTTTATTTGTACAAGGTTCAAATGAACTTTGTTTCAAATGAAACTTGGTCAAGACTCTGGTTAGGACCCTACCAAGCCACCATAAAAAATTTCAGAACCAAAGGGAAGGGTTAGCTAGAGTTATTAGTAAATAAGTATTCAAGTTTACACATTGCATTTAAATTTACATGTAGTATTATATTCAACGTGTAGCCATTGAAGAAGAGACTCCGGAAGTGCTGGACTTCCTTCTTCCGGACGAAGAAATAACTACTGACCAGCAGCAACAAGGCAAGCCCCGGTTTGCATTAACCTTTGTATAAGTTTTAATTTGTTTACATGTGTCATGTGAAGTATGATTGTGCATTAGGTATAGGATGGATGGAACCCCACTTGCATTACCAGAATTTTTCCATAAGAGTGAGGGTAGTGTCTAAGATCTCGAGTAGACAGGCTATGCTTAATAATTCATAGGGCCTCGGTACAAGTCGAGTAGTTGGAATCTACTCGCGAGATAGGATTGGGACACACGGGTTCGTTGAGTGATGTGAGATCACTTTAGTAATGAAAATGAGACTAGGCAGGGGCTAGGGCGCAGCAAGAGGGAGTCTTGTGTGCGCAGCCCTCTCTGTGTTGATTGAGGACCGATCCATGTGCGGCCCACGCTGATCAAGTTTGAACGTACCGAAGGCATATCGGATATATGGGCCCCGATAAACCGATGTAGCCTAAACCTCCGGGCGTCGAGGCATAACGCACCGATTTATAGGTGTAGGCTGAGGGCAGCAAGGTGGAAATCTGCCAACGGGCATAGAGAGATGCTCCGTGTGGGGAACCTCCTGCTCGTTTCGGTGCGACCGGTTCGACGTTTGGGCAGTTGGGTGAAAGGTTGTCCCGTACGACATCGAGTGAGCGTTCTGTGCAGCTCCACGGGTGGGCGTACGTGACGTGCTCTTTGGGTTTCCCTGCAGGTGTATATCGAGTTGATTCGCCATCCCTCGCGGTGAAGAGTACAACTTGGTCACTGAGTCATGACGTAGATTAATGGATGAAACATGTTGATTCAATATTGCTGGTTGATATAATTGTATTGCTACAGGTGTGCCACCAAATACTGCTTACTAAATTTCAGATTTCATGAACTGTTAACTTGTTTCTAAAAGATGAACTAAGGATGAACTTGTAGGCGTGTCCTTTTGCTGATATGTTACTATCCTATGTCCATTGTACCCCTCATGTAGAGTTTCATGCTTAGGTGAGTCGGTTAAGCCTTGCTGAGCCTTCCTGCTCACGGTTGCTGCTTAAGTGTTTTTCAGGTGAGGACCCACCCACGGACTCGGAGTATGAGTCCACCGGCGAGGGTTACCCTCCATCGGGGACCACGGCTGAGTGGGAGCCGTACACGCCGCGCTGAGCTGAGACGTGCAGCTAGTGTGGGTTGCCCTAGGGCTGGGCAACCGACTTTTGCTAGATAGGCGGGCGTGAGTTGTACAAAAGAAACTTCCGCTGTATAATAAAAGACCCTAGTTTGTAACTGAGAAGTGTACTACTTTGTACATTCAATGTGTTTTACCCATGTAATATAATGTGTTCTTATGACGTGTGTTGTCGGGTGTCGCATCGCGTAGCACCACCCTCTGCGATCCTGGATGAGCGGATTCCGGTCCGCCACAGCCTGGTATCAGAGCCGCATTAGGGATAGCACAGTAGTTAAGGACTACATTATGGGAAAACATAGGTTACGGTGAGGAATCGGTAGTTGCCCAAGTAAGGACTATATTAGCATAGTTACTTAAAGTGGCAAAGACTAACTTATGTGTTATAATTCTGAATTTCAATTATGTAACAACGCACCTACGCTCTGGTAATTATGGTAAGGAACGCCACCGAAAGTGGTTCAATTTCGGTTAGCTCCCCCTGACGAGGAACGTGGTTCAGGGATAGAGTCTCACAGCTTGGTGTGAGACGTCAATATGAACCTCTTGGACTCTTCATGTTCCTGAGTTCATATGAAACGCTGATCCCTAGCGTGCATTAGGCAAGTAAGTGGAGACCCCATCGCGTGGTCAGTAACGCGAGAGTGTGTTCCTCTGGAATTAGCCCAGGAGGACATACGCAGCGCTTGCCATCAGCGTGCCCTGCAGGGCAGTAGGTGGTATCTGTTGGGTTGATAACATTCCCAACCGTGACGACCCGTTCATGACATACTCGGGTTCCCCGTCGTGTGGTGTTGAAACACGATCACGTGCCTTGAGACGTGACTTAGCTCAAGGACGGCCGTATGGCAATGATACGGGCGTTTGTATTTACTTTTAAATATGGAACTGCCTGAAATGAACAACCTTTGAGTGCACCATCATTGTGTGGTCTTCTGCAGGTACTAACCACGTATGTATCCGTGTAGAAAACGTGTGCGAGAGACCGTTTAGTGTCACACTCGAGATGTATATGCCGGTATGATCCGGTTAGGATTTTCTTTGGTGAGGAACGTAGTACCGAGATATTGTAGGCATATGCATGAAAATATTGAGAAAAAGTAACAAAAATCATTAGGTTCAACAATTAAGACCCGGGTTGGGTATAAGAAGGGGATAGTGGACCAGGATAGCTAAAGGGATGAAAAACAGAGTGCTCTGTTTTGGGCAGCACGTTTGCTGATCTTCAAACAGGGCATAACTCACCGGTATTTTAGCCCAGAGAGGTGTGCTATATAGCTCTGGAAAGGTATTTAAGTACTCTACAACTTTGTTGTAGACTTCCAGAGCTGAAACTCACCTTAAGATGGCAAAAATCTCAGAGGGATGTGAACTGTCCAGAACCAGGACAGAGTAGAACATTCTCTGAACTGTTTTGTTTTTCAATGATAACTCCCAGTAGCAAAACCCAAAAATTTCATATGATACCTCCTTAGAAAGAGTAGAAGATGTGTTATATCTTTGCAATTCAAATTTTCTGAAATTTCAGCACAGATTTCAGTGGAAATTCGAATGGGAAACAGCAACTTCCAAGGGAGGTGCTGTTAAAAATTCGTCAAGAAATTCTGCTGACTTTGAATTAGCATAACTTTTTAACCAGGGCTGATCTGGGGGCAATTGAATACTCGTTGGAAAGATACTGAAGTTAACTTTAACTTTGGTATTCAACTTGAGTCATGAAAATGCTCAGAACCAGATCAAAACTTGGAATAGGTAGAAACTGGTCATTCTGACAGAAGAATGACAGTTGAACTCATTGGAGAGGGTGTTGTACCCTAAGGGTGGCATATGTGATGACAACGCGATAGTAATGTCTCGTGGTGGCCAAACCTAGTTATGGTGAGCTTCCAAAGTGGAGGTTCATCAAGTGGATTAAACTAGCTTGTGTTTGGTCTGGTAATGGTGTAGCGTGTGCAAAGTTATTACACTATCTACTTACGAGATGTATCGCATGTTTTTATTGTCATTATGTTTTACACCTATTTCATTTGGACTGCATGCACTCTCTTGCGGGACTGATGTGATTGCCGTATGGTGGCAGATGGTTCGCACTAGGACCACGCACGAGGTTGGTGGCTCTAGCCAAGGGGGAGGCGATGACTCCCAGCCACCGGCTTACGACAGCACCCCGCAGCAGCAGCCACCACCGCCACCTCCGCTTACTCTAGCGGATGTGATAGCGGCACTGGTGCGAGGTCGTGAGGAGCAGACCGACCTGCTCCGCACGATCGTGCAGAATACGTCCCAGGCAGGGGGACGTCAAGAGCGAGGGCCTCATGAGCCCCGCGAAGTGTCGTACTCGGATTTCATGAGTACGCACCCTCCAGTGTTCACCGAAGCTGAAGAACCACTGGAGGCTGACAACTGGCTGCAGACCATCGAGTCCAAGTTTGGGCTGCTCCAGTGTACGGAGCGACAGAAGACCCTGTTCGCAGCACAGCAGCTCCACGGTGCCGCTGGTGCGTGGTGGGCGAACTATGTCGCCTCACGTCCGGCTGGCCATGCCGTGGAATGGCAAGAGTTCCGCGAGGCGTTCTGCGCCTATCACATTCCTCCCGGAATCATGAAGAGGAAGTTCCAAGAATTTTTGGAACTGAAGCAGGGCGGGAGGAGTGCCCACGACTACTCCCGTGCCTTCAACCATCTGGCGTAGTATGTGTCGGACTATATCTCCACGGAGGAGAAGAAGAGGGAGCACTTCTATCGGGGGTTACACCCCGAAATGAAGACCCATCTCGTACAGTGGAACCGCGGCACATTCAACGACCTAGTCAATGCCGCAATCATGCAAGAGGACGCTCAGCGTGAGTTAGCAGCTGAGCAGAAAAAGCGCAGCGCTCCACCTAGCAGCGGTGGTGGCGCGCCCCAGAAGTACCGTATGGTGTATCGGACACCATCCGGGCAGCAGTGGCGACCACCGGCGCGGCCTCAACAGTTCGGGGGACGTTCGTTCCAAGCACCCCCGTTCCGACCGCCGATGCCACCACCAAGACAGCAGCAGCAGCAGCAGACGGTACCCCGGACGTTTCCACCACCACAACGCGCCCCGGGATTCCATCCACCGATCAGCGGGGAACCGCCCCGTTTCACCTGCTTCACGTGTGGCCAGGCGGGCCACTTCGCGAAGGACTGTCCCCAGGGGCAGCAGAGCAGCGGGCAAGCCCAGCTCCAGGGCGGTGCTCGAGGCCTACCTCCGGTGAAGAAGGCTGGTCAGCGGACTGGGGGCGTCCGCAACCTCTACAATGAGGACGCCCCAGAGGGAGACAACGTGCTGGCGGGTACGTTTACTCTCAACCATCAAGCCATCATCATACTTTTTGATTCTGGTGCAACCCACAACTTTATAAGTGCATCATATGTGGTTAAGCATCAGCTGGAAACCTTTCCAACCGAGTATTTGTATATGATCTGCTCACCGGGAGGAAAGATTTCAGCAACGATGATGGTTCCGAAAGCACCACTGTGCTTAGGTGGGAAGATATACCCCACCACTATGATTATCCTTGAGGGGCAGAAGATTGATGCAATCTTAGGAATGTCATGGCTAAGCTACCATGGCGCTGTCCTGGAAACCCCATCACGCACGGTTCACCTCAACTCCCCATTACACCGTCCGCAGTCCCTCTTATTAGATAATCCAGTCCGGGAAGTTTCAGTGATCAATAGTGCTGAGGCTCTCAAATTTGAAGACATCCCCGTAGTCCAGGAGTATCCCGACGTATTCCCGGATGATCTTCCGGGCATGCCACCTGAGCGGGATGTCGAGTTCAAGATTGAACTTGCACCCGGGACTACGCCCATATCATGGAGACCATATAAGATGGCTCCAAATGAGCTGGCGGAACTGAAAGAACAGCTCAAAGATCTGTTGAGCAAGGGTTTCATTAGGCCGAGTTCCTCGCCTTGGGGATGCTCGGCGCTGTTTGTAAAGAAGAAGGATGAAACCCTGAGGCTGTGTGTGGACTACCGGCCGCTCAACGCCGTCACCATCAAGAATAAGTACCCACTGCCCCGCATCGACATATTGTTTGATCAACTTGTGGGGGCAAGTGTGTTCTCAAAGATGGACCTTCGCTCTGGATATCACCAGATCAAGATCCGGGCGGAGGATATCCCGAAGACGGCCTTCTCGACGAGATATGGACTATACGAATATCTCGTCATGTCCTTTGGTCTCACAAATGCTCCAGCCCATTTCATGTATCTCATGAACTCAGTGTTCATGCCGGATCTGGACAAGTTCGTGGTAGTGTTCATTGACGATATCTTGGTTTACTCCAAGACAGAAGCAGAACATGCCGAGCACTTGCGGATCGTTCTTCAACTATTACGAGACCACAAGCTCTACGCCAAGTTCAGCAAATGCGAGTTTTGGATCAGCCAAGTGCCATTCTTGGGACATATCATCTCCGCAGAAGGCATTGCGGTTGACCCAAGTAAAATAGAGCAAGTGCTGAAATGGAAAGCTCCCACTTCAGTTCATGAAGTCAGAAGCTTCCTCGGGTTAGCGGGATACTATCGGAGATTTATTCCAAGTTTCTCCAAGCTCGCCAAGCCAATGACGGAGTTGCTGAAGAAAGGGACGAAATATGTTTGGAACACGGCGTGTGAAGGAGCATTCCAAACATTGGTGAAGCATCTCACCACAGCCCCGGTCTTAGCTCAGCCGGATACAACAAAGCCCTTCGACGTGTATTGTGACGCGTCCGGTATTGGGCTTGGCTGCGTGTTGATGCAGGAAGGGCGTGTGGTCGCCTATGGCTCACGTCAACTTCGGAACCATGAGCAGCACTATCCCACTCAGGACCTTGAGCTTGCTGCAGTGGTTTTGGCGCTGAAAATGTGGAGGCACTATCTCCTGGGGAATCTAGTGCATCTCTACACCGACCACAAGAGCTTGAAGTACATCTTCACCCAAGAGGAGGTGAACATGAGGCAAAGGAGGTGGTTAGAATTGATCAAGGACTATGAAATTGAGATTCACTACCACCCCGGCAAGGCGAATGTGGTTGCCGACGCGCTGAGTCGGAAATCACATATCCATCACCTCACCATTACACCGGTGGAGGAGGAAGAGCCAAATTTATACTTGGTTCCTTATGGATCGCTGTACAACCTTGCCCTCATCCCTACCATTAGGGAGGACATCATTGCAGCTCACAAGACGGATAAAGGCATGGCACATCTCCGGAGACGGATAGACAACGGGGAGATCAAATGTTTCCGGAAGGATGATGATGGGACGCTGTGGTTTAATGACCGCATAGTCGTACCCCGAGATATGGAGTTGAGGAAAAAGATCCTCGATGAAGCTCACTTGTCTAAATACTCCATTCATCCGGGCAGCAACAAGATGTACCAAGATTTGAAAAAGAAATTTTGGTGGACACGGATGAAGCGGGAGGTAGCGAAGTACGTATCCGAGTGTGATACGTGCCGACGAGTGAAGGCTGATCACATGAAGAAATCAGGGCTGTTGCAACCCCTGAAGATTCCAGCATGGAAATGGGAAGACGTGAGCATGGATTTCATCATGGGATTACCCTTAACATCCAACAAACATGATTCCATTTGGGTGATTGTTGACCGACTGACCAAGTCAGCTCACTTCATCCCCGTACATACACATTTCCATGCCAACCGATATGCGGAGTTATACATTGCCAGGATTCTATGCCTGCATGGTGTACCCAAGACCATAGTCTCAGACCGAGGTGCATTGTTTGTATCTCGCTTTTGGGAGCAGTTGCACGCTGCTTTGGGTACTAAACTGATTAGAAGCTCCGCCTACCACCCTCAGACAGATGGCCAGACAGAGAGGGTGAATCAAGTTCTGGAGGACATGTTGAGAGCATGTGCCATCCACCAAGGTAGGAACTGGGATAATCACCTACCATTGGCGGAATTCTCGTACAAACAACGGCTATCAGGCGAGTATCAAGATGGCACCCTACGAAGCTCTCTACGGTCGCAAGTGCTGCACCCCATTAAATTGGTGCGAGTCCGGTGAAAGGGTCACATTCGGGGTTGATGTGGTGAACAACGCCGAAGAGCGCGTTCGGACAATTCAAGCCAATTTGAAGGCCGCTCAATCCCGACAGAAGAGCTACACTGATAAGAGGCGTAGGCCGTTGCACTTTGACGTTGGGGAACACGTGTACCTCCGCGTGTCTCCGATGAAGGGCGTGCACCGGTTCGGTGTGAAGGGGAAGCTCGCTCCCCGTTTCATTGGACCCTATGCTATCACCGAGAAGTGCGGACCAGCGGCGTATCGATTGGAGTTACCGGCATTCCTTGCTGGTGTCCATGATGTTTTCCATGTTTCGCAACTGCGAAAATGCTTGAAGCATACAGCTGCTGTTCCTACCGAATACATCGGCGAGCTGAAACCGGATTTAACATATGATGAGTATCCGGTGGAAATTCTTGATGAGAAAGCCCGAACCACGCGTAACAGAACGTTGTGGTTTTACAAGATCCTTTGGAGTAACCATACCGTGGAAGAAGCGACGTGGGAGAGCGAGGAATTCCTTCGCTCAAATTACCCGGAGTTCATGGCTTCTCAACACGGGTAAGTCCCTACTACATCGCTATCTCTTCTTTTGTAATCTCGGGACGATATTCTTTTAAGGGGGGAGGAATGTAAGGGCCTCAGTTTTGGCACACATTTGAAGTGTTCATCACCACACCACACACCTCATTTGAGGAAAGATCATGAACACAAATGAAGAGC